>CM050167.1:43315896-43908396 GCA_027410445.1 Discoglossus pictus | reverse complement strand
CGTAGCACTTTGAAAAAATGTAATGAAAAAAAAATACGTCCCGCAACACTTACAAAAGGAAATCGCGACTTGCATAACACAAAATATGAGCCGCAAAAAATACAAACTTAACGACCGAACCGCGCACACCGAAAAACACTAAAAAAACACTAAATACAAACAGAAATCAAATAAAAACATCACACACAGCAAGGGGGACACCGGGGACATCTGCAAGTCATCTTACACATCAATTTAACTCCAATTTTCACAGTTTACACACTCGAATATCCCCTAAGCAAGAGAAAAAATGGCCGCCGAAAACTAGGCTACACGACCCCTAAAGCCGCAAAACACGTACGTCTTTTACAAAAAGCCGTACGGGGTACAACATACACTGTTACCAAGGACGCTAAATAATCCACACCCGGGTACCACAAATGTTATTAAAAAGTATTGCATTTTTCTACAGTAAAGTTAGTTGGTCTGTCTGATCCACCCAGTGATGATTGACTAGCCTGTTAATGACAGATTATTTCTGCAATAATTGGTTGGCGTGTCTACTAGATAAATTACTCCCTGGGGTTTGAGCATGTTCAGTCTTTTAAGACATAACGTCCATGGAAGACAATATATTCAGAACTGCAGGGGACAAGCGCAACAAACTCTGCAGAATGTTCTTAAAAAATAACTTTTAAAAGGTATATGGAAGTTTCCTGGATTATGACTGCATCTGAGGAGAATCAGTAATGAATGTAAACACTTTTTTGCATGAAAAAAAAATAAAACAAATCCGAAAATAAAAATGAATAAACTTACCCTAAAGCTTGCAAAATTTCTTTGATTCATTTTGAAAAGTTTTTTATTTTTATTTTATTTTGAGAAGGAACTCCCCTGCTGAATTAGCATAACATTCATATTTTTTGTGGCCAATCAAAGGCAGGTACAACAATGTGGAGATGTATAGGGATTCAGTCTCTGCAGCAAAGCACCCTGGGATGAGTAGTCTTGTGTTGCACACCTCTCCACAGGTCAAATAGCTTTTCAATATGAAAATCAGTGGTTTTGATGACTGCTTAAAAGTGTCCTGACCATGAACCACTTGGTCTTTAATAATAAATGGTACCACAAAACGAAGAGTACAGCTATGTGCTACCCCATGTGCCCTGAGATACTCTAAATGTATTCCTCGGTTGATGGGAGTCTCAGCACGTATTCAATTAATCGTTAAGTATACTCACGGAAATAAATAGTGCTCCTATAAGAATCATTGATGATATTTTTACAGTATGGGATGGCACCAACCCAGAGTTTGCAAATTTGGTGATCTTGAATGACAATGATCTTGGGTTAAAATTTACCTTTGTTGTTGATGATCACTTAAAATCATTCTTGGATCTTTAGCTTATCAAAGATGCAACTGGTAATATCCATACAACCTGTTTCGGTAACGAATTCTTTGTTGGAATGGTCAGGTTACCATCCAATACCACGTAAAAAGGGGCATATCTATCGGGCAATATTTAAGAATTCAACTAAATTGCTCTGAACTCAAAAGAGAAGCTATGAAACAGAAAGCTTGGTTTAAAGCTTGTGGATATCCCAACAGTTGCCTTTGGAGGGATGCTTACAGGAGGGTGCTAATGGAAGACAAGGAATCATCTGCTGAATATGAATAAATCCACTTCATCTGATAACTTAATAAGGGCAGTATTCACTTTTAGTAGCAGTTAGAAATCAGTGCGAGATATATTAATAAAATATTAAGACCTTATTGAGACTAGATCCAGACTTAAGGGAGCTTATTCCATCTGCTCCAGTGATTACTTACCAGAAGACATCTAGTCTGAAATATATTCTTGTGAGAAGGCATTTGCAAACAATGTGGTTACAACCTTTGAAAGGCTGTTTCAAGTGTTGTCACTGCATGGAATGTAAGTATATCACTCAGAAAAAAAAAAAAAAACTTTTATACACCCGACCACAGGTCAAATGGTCCCAATTGTCAATTGTTATAATTGTGCGTCAACAGGGGTTATATAAGTTGCTGAATGTGAATGCTATGGGATTTATGTGGGTAAGACAGCATTCCAATTTCAGTGCAGAGTATGGGAGCATCTACATAGCATTCAGAAGAAAGGGGATACCCCGCTCGCCCGTCACATGCGAATGAACCTTTGCGTTTAATGTTTACAGCCATTGATTGGGTCAAGAGTAAGCAAAGAAGGGTTGACATTTACAAGCAACTTTTGAAAAAAGAATGTAAATGGACATATCCTCTGAAAGCACAGGTCCCTATTGGCTTAAATGAAGGTTTATCCTTCAGTGCTTTCTTGTAACGGAGATATGGCGTATTCTCCTTTTGGTAGCTTAAGCTATGGTGTGAGTAGCCTTTCCACTTGCTCTTTCATTTTGATATGTACATTTATGAATCTGATTTATTAGCGGAGTTATATACTGTTTAAGAACAAGTTTTTTAGCATTTTTCTAGAAAGTGTTTGATTTGTACTTGGGGCAAGATGTACATCAGTGAATCTGCGGTGGTTCTGTGGTAGAATTTTCTCCTGCCACGTTGGAAGTCCAGGATTGATTACCGGCCAATGCACCACTCATTACAAACTGTTATATTAGGCATATATATGTGTCTATGGTGTGTTCAATTATTAAGAATTTTGGAAATTAGTTTTAATTTAATTTATCTTGGATTTACTGACTGTGATTACAACTAAGCTGACTTAATAGTATATGTGAATAACGGTCAGCCCTTTAGTGGTATACGGCACTCTATAGAGTATAGTTAAAGGTCGCACTGTCTCTTAAAAAAAAAAAAAAAAAACACTACCCTGTGTGGTTTTATGGCTTATTTCAGTACAAGTGGTGTGACTGATGTTAACATCCCTGTAATCCTTTTGAGAAGTATTTTGTAAGGTTAATCATTTACCATTGATCGAACTATTCTGGAGCAGTATAGTGATAATGGAGAGTGATAGGTCTATAATGCTCTTGTGAGTTGACTTCTTTAAGCTTCATTACCATCAGGGCAACCCATAATCATCCCTATAATGGGAAATTAACACCATTCAGTATTTTCCCCAATACTGGGAGATTAATTGGGCTTGTGCTACATGACGTGAGTATAATATAAGCGTTATTTAATGTTTTCAATGCATTGCATATTCTGGCTAAGTATGTATGTATAATATATATATATATATATATATATATATATATATATATATATATATATATATATATATATATATATATTACACACACACACCTTATGTAAATCATATAATTTAATTGGTTAACCAGTGTGCCTTCTCGAATTATATTAAAAACTCAGAGGACAGGAAGCGTCACCCCTTGATGATGTTAGAATCCATTGATGAAACGTGCATCGGGGGTGTGCAGTTTAAACTCCAGGATTGAAGTGGCTGTCGATTGATCTTCCCCATTGGTTTGGGGGTAAGTGTGTATCTTTATTTAGTTAGACTGGAGTTTAGCTTGTTTTAGGGGACCCAGCCAGATTTGGGGTAAACCACTAGGGCCACTTTCCAGGAAGGAGGTACCCACTGAGGTACTAGCCAGTCTATTGTAGTGCAGGTAGTGTGTACGTTTAATATTTATGGATAGCAAACATCTTATTTAGTATGTGTTTTTAATAATTCTATTAAAGGTTAGGTTTTATTCCCGTTTTACATAAATTATTTAAAAAAACAAACTTAAAAACAAAGAAACATCCATATACCTTGGATACTACCAGCAAACACTGACACCATCTCAAGGCCAATCAGTGCTGCATGAATGACTAATTATAATATATCTCTCTCCCTCCCTCCATCTTACTCTCTCTCTCTCCCTCCCTCTTACGCTCCCTCCCTCCCTCCTACGCTCTCTCCCTCCCTCCCTCCTACGCTCTCTCCCTCCCTCCTACGCTCTCTCCCTCCCTCCCTCCTACGCTCTCTCCCTCCCTCCCTCCTACGCTCTCTCCCTCCCTCCCTCCTACGCTCTCTCCCTCCCTCCCTCCTACGCTCTCTCCCTCCCTCCCTCTTACGCTCTCTCCCTCCCTCCCTCTTACGCTCTCTCCCTCCCTCTTACATATATCTATCAACTAGCACAAGGAAAAAGTAATATTTGTAAGTAACTAGGGATAAGCTCAGCTGGAAATGTGGCTGTTACGATGAAACAGACAGATAAATGAATGAGGAGTGAGTACAAAGTATGAATAGCACCTGTCTATGCCACTACTTACCAGATAAATAACAGTATTTCATAAAGTAAAAAAAAAATAGCAAGTTGAATGGTTTTACATATTTCTCTTAAAAAATGTTTAATTAAGATATTTTGTATATGTCACTTGTGATGAGCTCTTCCAGTGGCCCTTAATGGCAGATAAAATATCTTCATGCATGACTTGAAGTAATTTAAACCCACTCCCTATCTGTATTGGTTGCATATCTTAAAAACATATTTAAATATGTCAGATATGCGTGATTGATTACTTGCATGTTATATAAAATCAAATATGGTAAACTGCGATCTTGGAATAAACAGGTTTAAACTGGGAGTTCCCTGTATGTAAATACACATTGCACTGCCACAACTCGCCCTTATTCCTATTAACTCGAATAATGACATGGTGGAAGGAAACGTTTGCACCATTTAAAAACTCCAATAAGAAATTAATTAATTAGATTAAAGACATTTTAACTGGTCTTGCTTTCCCACTAGTTAGAGATACAGTAATTAGAGGCCATATAAACATCATTATAGCACTCCAGGATTTCTGATTGTGCTTATCCATATGGTTTCCCTGGCAGACACTGGAGTGGGTTGCCAGTTTCTTCTCCAGTGGGCCTCTCTGCTATGACCAGCCCATCTTGGATGACCCTAAATGGTATAGCTATCATTGAGGTACGCAAGCCCCTTCACCACGACAAGTTAAGCTAGAAGGGGTAAGCTATAGCTATTACTAGCCCATATGCCATTAATGCATGTGCCACAGGTGTTTATAAGAGAAAAGCTGATATTCCATGGTTATAAATTCACATTTTACAGGTACCTGTCAAAACCAGGAATAAAATGCACATTTTTACTGCTGTTTACCTTTCTTGATCATAAAAACATAACATATGTTTGCACAAGTATTACAGGTTTTGTTTAGCACAATAATTAAATCTTGAGGCTGGTGAAGCGGTATTTTAGTAAAGCTTATAACTGCTGGTGGTTCCTTAAAAACTACTGTTTTTCTAAGAATTAATGAATTGCAATGATTTTTTTTTTCACTGATTTTGTTTTGTAGAAAAGCTGCAAATTACATAAAATATAAACAAAGGGTTTTAAGAAAGGCATTATATATAGAACAAGCAATATAATCTAAAGAAATGGAGGAACCATTGTAATAAAGAAAGAACGAACAATGCTTGATGACTTGTATGCACCCTAAAGCTGACTCAAGTTTGGCACACAGTGTAAGGCTTTTGCTCCTCTGAACACCTTAGGCGAGCCCTGCGCCTTTGGAGCTCATTGCGAGCCTTTCCCACGTGTACTTCAACTTTCGTGCTTTGCTCTGATCACCTTTGGTGCTCATTGCAAGCGCCAAGCTGAGCGCCTTTGGCGCTGATTGCGGGGCTTGCAATGAGTGCCTTTGGTGCGCATTGCAAGCCTCTCCCGCTCACGTTGTTCATTGTAATGAGCGCCTTTGGTGATCATCACATGGCTTAGAATGAGTGCCAAAGGCGTTCATTGCGAACCTTTCCTCCCACCTACTGCACGGTTCGCTCATTTCAGGTTTTGTGCTTGGGAATGCCATGTGTCTCTTTCTACCATCTCCCCCCTGTGTCTTTCTCTGTGTGTCTGTTGTATGTTTGCGTGGCGCACAGTGACTTATTGGTTTTATTTTCAAAGTCCTACATGCTTGGCGTTGTTGGTGTGTTACTGTCTTTGTCGTTGTGTATTTTCTAAGTCCTGCGTGCTTGGATTTGCTCAGACTCATTTTCATACAGTTTCAGAATTTTTACGATTTTCATCCGCCATTTTTTCCCCCCCTCGCTTAGCGTGACCAACATCGCAAACGTCACCAACAACGCAAGATCCACAACTATATATGTGATAAAATATGTAAAAGTGGTCTTATTCTGACACATATTATATGATTGGCCCATTTCCTCAAATAAAAAAGTGAAGTAAATAATAATAATGGGTCAAATTTAATGAGTTTTATATTTGTGTGCCAATTAAACAATAAATCTTGCCAATGCAAAATGTAAGTTAATAATTCAACAGCTAAGTATGGTCAGGAATTAAAGGAAGTATATTTACAGGCATTCCAGTTCGGGAACTCAGGGGGTGCATTTTATACACCCAAATTCAGTAGAGTAGAGTAAGTAAATTCAGAAAGTAGATGAAGCCGAATAACACTTTTGTTCAAACTGTCGATCTACAAGTATCCTCTGTATATCTCTGCAATTCAATGTTACCTGGAAGCAGACAGGCATGAGTGACTGAGCCAGGGCAGTGTTGGGGTTACATTCCCCGGGTTCAGCACCGCACCCTCCAGCCCAACGTACCTGTGTGTGAGTGAGGGATGAAAGCTGCTGCTGCTGCTAGAACAGCCAAATATACGTAGCAGAGCATCATGTGTGCAGCTAATCTAGGCCTCTTTAATTAGTAACTCTCAAGCAACCAGAAACGACTTTTATCTGGCATCTACCAATCCCCATGGGTTCCGGATAACGGAGAGTCTACTGTATATGACATATATAGTTGTGAGCAAGCGGGCCGTTGCTAACTGCGGACCTTGCAAAATTTACGGACTTACGACACAAAAATACGAGACGCTTGCACATGAAAAACACAATAAATACACACAACAAATACATAAAAATCTTACCTACAGCAAGAGGGGGGCACCCAGGACCTCGAAAACTGAAGTTACACCTCAATCTAACTCAAAATAAAGAAGAGTTTAGACACCCGAAAATCACCTGAGCGAGAGAAAAATTGGCCGCCGAAAAAAACAAGGCTACAGGACCCTAAACACTCAAAACACCACCAAACACCTACAGATTTTCAGAAAAAGACGTACGAGATCAGAAAACAAGGACGCGACCCGAAAAACATTAGAAACACAATAATTACACACAACAAACACATAAAAAGCTTACCCACAGCAAGGGGGGCACCCAGGACCTCTGCAAGTGAAGTTACACCTCGATTTAAGTCCAAATTTCTGAGTTTAGACACCGGAAAATCACCTAAGCAAGAGAAAAAATGGCCGGCGAACAAAACGAAAGAGAGGCTAAAGGACCCTAAACGCGCAAAACACCAAACACCTATGGATATTCCGAAAAAGTCGGACGAGATCAGCCACAGCCGCATACCAAACATTAGGCGCCATTTTAGAACACTAACTTACACAATCCGGAAGTACACAGCTACCCTAACGGATTTGCCATACCCCCCAAAAAATACCAACGCTGTACATAGCACACAAACAACCAACAGCCTCGCAATGAGCGCCGAAGGCGCTCACCGCGAGGCTCGCAATCAGCGCCCAAGGATCTTAAAAAAAACAACAAAATTAATTTCGCACACAAACAACATTACCTGCCTTACAAACTTATTGACGAATTTTTTTGACGGGCAAGTCGCTAGTATATATATATATATATATATATATATATATATATATAAAAATCAGAAGCAGACACCTTAATTTACATGATATTGTTTTGCTTAATTTTGTTAGCACCTTTTCTGTTCGCTGACCTCCAGCAGTGGCGGCCATCGGCTTAGATTTAGATAGAGCTTTAAGGTTAGGGTTTAGGGTACTGGCAGATTATAAACTTAAAATTATAACATTTAGAAGCCAGACAAACCTTCTAGTAGTTTTCTAAAACCAGGGATAGAGAGAGACTACTCATAGAGATATATTATATTTTTTAAAAATATTTAGGAAACAATATGTTAAATGTAACCTTGCAGGACCCTGGGATTGTTTCACATTAATAAGGAAAGCTGGTTATTTTAATAGGTGTAATTTACAACAACACTTCCATTAAAAAAAAATGAATGAAAAAATAAATATATATGTATAATTTATAGCATTTAGTCATGTTATGAGCCTGATGATATACAAATATACCACATAAGAATAGTAAACACCCTCCACATCTGATAACTGTATAACTCTTCCCTGACATATGTTTATACATCTGAAAATGAGACAAATCAAGGTATAAAATGAAGATATTTATAATGAAATGTGGTGCATCAGGAACCATAAGAGCCAATGAAGTGATGATTTATTCCTAGGAGCCTCCTGACCCAGTGCTCACATCTACTCACCGGCATCTTGAGGCCTCAGTGGTCCTTTCCTCAGCTGATCTCTGTGTGACAGCTCTCCCGGATCTCTTGGAAGGGAAGCACCCAGCAGGCCCGGCCCTTCTTCCTGTCTCATGATCCGGGAGGGGTTTCCTCTCAGCTCACACGGGAGCACAGCAAACACTTTTATCTTGAAAACAAGAACAAGTAGAACATGCTGCTGCTGCCATCTTGTGGTCTGCATGGCCAAAATGAGGAAGAAAGTGACAGCAACATGGGGGAGCCCAACACAAAGTATGTACACGGCGTTACTCTCTCGGGACTGTTGTGTCTAGGTGATTAAAAGAGACTGTTTCACTTCAGGTGCTGAGAGATAGTTACTATGTGTGAGGCAGCCATTTTGGTGGGTCCTAACCCTGGGTCAGCATTGATACCTTGTGTCCTAACCCTGGGTCAGCATTGATACCTTGTGTCCTAACCCTGGGTCAGCATTGATACCTTGTGTCCTAACCCTGGGTCAGCATTGATACCTTGTGTCCTAACCCTGGGTCAGCACTTATAACGTGTGTCCTAACCCTGGGTCAGCACTTATAACGTGTGTCCTAAACCCTGGGTCAGCCCTGATAACTTGTGTCCTAACCCTGGGTCAGCCCTGATACCTTGTGTCCTAACCCTGGGTCAACACTTATAACGTGTGTCCTAACCCTGGGTCAACTCTGATAACTTGTGTCCTAAACCCTGGGTCAGCACTTATAACGTGTGTCCTAACCCTGGGTCAGCCCTGATAACTTGTGTCCTAACCCTGGGTCAGCCCTGATAACTTGTGTCCTAAACCCTGGGTCAGCCCTGATAACTTGTGTCCTAACCATGGGTCAGCCCTGATAACTTGTGTCCTAACCCTGGGTCAGCCCTGATACCTTGTGTCCTAACCCTGGGTCAGCACTTATAACGTGTGTCCTAACCCTGGATCAGCACTGATACCTTGTGTCTTAAACCCTGGGTCAGCACTGATACCTTGTGTCCTAAACCCTGGGTCAGCACTGATACCTTGTGTCCTAAACCCTAGGTCAGCACTGATACCTTGTGCCCTAAATCCTGGGTCAGCACTGATACCTTGTGTCTTAAACCCTGGGTCAGCACTGATACCTTGTGTCCTAAACCCTGGGTCGGCACTGATACCTTGTGCCCTAAACCCTGGGTCAGCACTGATACCTTGTGTCCTAAATCCTGGGTCAGCACTGATACCTTGTGTCCTAAACCCTGGGTCAGCACTGATACCTTGTGTCCTAAACCCTGGGTCAGCACTGATACCTTGTGTCCTAAACCCTGGGTCAGCACTGATAATTTGTCTCCTAAACCCTGGGTCAGCACTGATACCTTGTGTCCTAAACCCTGGGTCAGCACTGATACCTTGTGTCCTAAACCCTGGGTCAGCACTGATACCTTGTGTCCTAAACCCTGGGTCGGCACTGATAACTTGTGTCCTAAACCCTGGGTCGGCACTGATAACTTGTGTCCTAAATCCTGGGTCAGCACTGATACCTTGTGTCCTAACCCTGGGTCAGCACTTATAACGTGTGTCCTAACCCTGGGTCAGCACTGATCTCTTGTGTCCTAAACCCTGGGTCAGCACTGATCCCTTGTGTCCTAACCCTGGATCAGCACTCATTACGTGTGTCCTAACCCTGGGTCAGCACTGATCCCTTGTGTCCTAACCCTGGGTCAGCACTGATCCCTTGTGTCCTAACCCTGGGTCAGCACTGATCCCTTGTGTCCTAACCCTGGGTCAGCACTGATCCCTTGTGCCCTAAACCCTGGGTCAGCACTGATCCCTTGTGCCCTAAACCCTGGGTCAGCACTGATCCCTTGTGCCCTAAACCCTGGGTCAGCACTGATCCCTTGTGCCCTAAACCCTGGGTCAGCACTGATCCCTTGTGCCCTATACCCTGGGTCAGCACTGATACCTTGTATCCTAAATCCTGGGTCAGCACTGATACCTTGTATCCTAAATCCTGGATCAGCACTGATACCTTGTGTCTTAAACCCTGGGTCAGCACTGATACCTTGTGTCCTAAACCCTGGGTCAGCACTGATACCTTGTGTCCTAAACCCTAGGTCAGCACTGATACCTTGTGCCCTAAACCCTGGGTCAGCACTGATACCTTGTGTCCTAAACCCTGGGTCAGCACTGATACCTTGTGTCCTAAACCCTGGGTCAGCACTGATACCTTGTGTCCTAAACCCTGGGTCAGCACTGATAATTTGTGTCCTAAACCCTGGGTCAGCACTGATAATTTGTGTCCTAAACCCTGGGTCGGCACTGATACCTTGTGTCCTAAACCCTGGGTCGGCACTGATAACTTGTGTCCTAAACCCTGGGTCGGCACTGATACCTTGTGTCCTAAACCCTGGGTCGGCACTGATACCTTGTGTCCTAAACCCTGGGTCGGCACTGATACCTTGTGTCCTAAACCCTGGGTCGGCACTGATACCTTGTGTCCTAAACCCTGGGTCGGCACTGATACCTTGTGTCCTAAACCCTGGGTCGGCACTGATACCTTGTGTCCTAAACCCTGGGTCGGCACTGATAACTTGTGTCCTAAATCCTGGGTCAGCACTAATATCCTGTGTACTGGCTCACTCTAGTCCGTGATGTATTTTAAATTTGACATAGTTGGGAGGGGTATAAAAATAGTTATGTTATATTGCTCTTAGGTAAGTAAAAATAAAACAATAGACAAGGGGCACCCAATAAGGCACACCTAAGTGCACAAACAAGAACTAATGCATGCCGCCCAACTGTCCCTAACAAACACCAATGCATGCCATACAAATGACCTTAACAAACAATAACTAATGCATGCCCTCAAACTGCCCTTAAGAAACAAAAAACTAATTCATGCCACCACCCATCCAACTAACCTTAACAAACAAGCAGTAATGCATGTCACCCAATTGTCCTTAACAAACACTGATGCATGCCACCCACTGTCCTTTACAAACACTGATGCATGCCACCCACTGTCCTTTACAAACACTGATGCATGCCACCCACTGTCCTTTACAAACACTGATGCATATCACTCAACTAACCTTAACAAACAGTCCCTAATGCATGCCACCCAACTGTCCTTAATAAACACTAATGCATGCCATCTGACTGACCTTTAACACTAATGCATGCCACCCAACTGACTTTAAAAAATACTAATGCATGCCACGTGACTGACCGTAACAACAGCCCTTAAACAAGAACTAATGGAGGTAACATTACTTAATAGTTCATCATTTTTTAAAGTATGTGTGCCCCTTTGTCATTTGAAATATTGGGCTAAATGCCATGTAGTTAGCTACTGATGTGTTATTCAGCTTTTAATATTATTCTTTATGAAGTGCCAACATTTTCCTTAGCAATATATCAAACAGTAAGGTAAATACACAGTAAAGTAAAATGGGCGCACTAAGTATATGAGAACAAGTTATAACATATATTGTGTTAGGCAATACAAAAAGACTTTAGGGGAACTGTTGCAAGAGTGTAATACTATATTCTCTTTTGAAGAACTAAACTCAATAGTAGGTAAAATATGTTTAGAAAGAAAATATATATTTTTTTTTCCGTTTTTTAAAGGACCACTGAAGCTCGGTACAATTTTTTTTGCATGCTTGTGAAGTATGAGTAATAATCTAACATTATCAGCTATGTAACTATCCTATTATATGCACGCACGGGAATCGCTCCTCCGAGGTCCCGATGTAGCTGTCTCTAAGTGGCCGGTAAGTGGTTAGGGGTTTTCGGGTTAGGGCTGGTAAGTGGTGTAGGAGGTTAGGGTTAGGGGCGGCAAGGGGTGTAGGTAGTTAGGGTTAGGCTTAGGGCCTGCAAGGGGTGTAGGGGCTTAGGGTTAGGCTTAGGGCCTGCAAGGGGTGTAGGGGCTTAAGGTTAGGATTAGAGTGTTAGTTTTAGGGTTATGGCCGGTAACTGGTGTAGGGGGTTAGGGCCGGCAAGGGTTGTAGGGAGTACATCGGGACGCAAGCGCCCGCACCAGGAGGGTTCCTGTGCCGTGCGTGCACATAACAGGATAGATCCCGAAAATCTTACATTTGCGAAAATTAAATAATGTAATTATTTTAAACTTTGTAAAAAACATTTTACACGTTAAGTTCTTCAAAGCAGCATATTATAAATATGACATTAAAGTGGTTCTTTATCTATGAAATGTAATAATCTTGCAGTGAATTCACCAGTTAGCATTTTGTATTAATACATATCCATTGTAATGACTGAAACTTCCTTGGCATTCAGTGTTTCTCCTTAGTACTGTACAAAAAACGGTAGTTCCTATTATAGCATAATTTCATATAATAAACAATTAATAAAACTCAGTATTTTTTGTTTGACTTTCTGAAAACTTATTGCACATGATCAAGTGTAGTTCTTCAATAGAGCAAATTGCAATGATCTCCCCAGAAATTCCCACCTCACGGAGCAGCCGGACAGGCACACAGCTCTATAATGTGTGTCGGTGGGTTGCCCACAGAACATAATAGTGAATGTGAAGAAAGCAGGGGTACTGTGCCTTTAAAACCAAACCTATTCAGGCCCCTAGCACTGGTCATTTACATGAGTGTCCATACTATAACCATTACATGACTCACATAGCAATGTTACTGCAGACTGCACCTTGTTGCTTAGTTGCCGTTTACTTGAGCTGTCTGCCTCGGGCCTGACACTGGGCCAGCAACCTGTGTAATGGGAAATGAGAAATTAAAGCTTTCCAGTGGAAAATCAGTTTGTGGCAGAAGGCGAGGCATTTCATGATTACATTTTCACTTTTTATTAAGTACTCTTCTAATGGAGCATTAAAGGATCACTGTAGTCCAAAGCGTTCATTCATGTTTTTAATAGAACGTGCTTTAACATGGAAGCAGATTAAAAACTGTGTTTGATCCGCCATTGCCTTAGTATATTGAGTGGAAGTGTAATCAGGGACTCTTATCTGATTTCCATTCATGTGAATGGGACAGAAGCACAAATGGTTGCTGTCCACAACCTATAAGACTCTTTCTTTCCTCTGTTGCCTGTAACATGTCAGGACAGAATAGGATAAAATGGCCCCCGCCTGTTTCACTTTAATCGCACTCTGCCATACCAAGTTGGTTTTTTAGTTTATTTGTAAAGGCATATCTAATTTTCCTGGATTATGAATGCATCTGATAGAGGAGAATCAGTAGTTTATGCAAACATTTTTGTGCATGAAAAATATCAAACTAAACATTTACAAACTCACCCTGATGTTTGCTAAATTCCTTCAGTTTGCAAGTTGCAGTTGCACTTTGTGAGTTGATACCCCTGAAAATCCCTTCTAGGATTAGCATATAATTCATAATTAGTTTTGGCCATACAGGAGAAAGCAGAGGTTAGCTGATAAATTTTATATTAAACTATGGGGTCCCTGTGTTGCAAAGCAGCCTGGGATATGTAGTCTCTCTCTCTCTGGCCGAAAATCGGCAACGCCATCTAACTGCAGCTGTCAGATTTTGCGATGGTGAAGAGGGAAAGGACCAACTTCTCTCACATATCGGCAGCGCCATCTAGCGGTTACAGGCCACACTGCAGAGGCGGACCTATCTCGACAACATAACAGGATAGATCTTAACCAAATGTGTGAAAGTATAACACTTAGGGGCAGGGTATGTGAGAGCAAATGTGTCTTCTGGTGTAAATATGACTGTGCAAGAATAGCAAAACTGTATGTGTGGTTAGACATATATAGGGGGTGACTTGTGTTACTTTTGATGAACCGGGCATATCCGCCATGTTTTTCTAGCCCTTGAGGCTTTTGTGATATTTTTTACTTTTACAACAACTTATGAGTTATACCATAAAGCAACAGGACTGTGAGGCTGTTCGTTTTCTTGGGACATGTCTGCTTCCATTGTGATTACTGGTGTAACCATTCCATGGTCCATAGACGCTACGCTGATGCAGGAAACGCTCGTGCTCCAGTCCAATAAGTGTGGCAAATTTAAAAAGGTTGAGTGGCCAGTCGGATGAGGCCATATGAGTCAATGATTATATCCCAAATTGTCCATTTCAGATGAGATATAAAGTTTACCACGTTTCTGGTGACTATGGTTAGAAATTTGGGGAGGGGCATGATTTTATTGGAATAGGTAAAGCATATTTTAAAATTATCCTGCACACGTTTCATAGCAGAATTAAAAAGGAAGTGGAGAACACACTCAAATATTTGTAACAATGCACAGAATTTACAAAGACAATATCTAATGGTCCTAAACAGATCATAAAACGTTCTTCTACAAAAACCCTTCTATGCCATTATTGTTTCTTCTTTTCCACATATCTGGACAGGAAAAGGCAAATAAGACCACTTATACTCTCGCATGTTGTTATTTATATGTACCCTATTCCTTCTAGTATATGTCTCTAACGTGATTTGTATTATCTAGAACAGTGTTAGTGAACCTGGTCCCTACTGCCCACTACTGGGCGATTCAAGCCTTCATGGTTGGCGGCAGGGTAATCGCTAGGTGGCATCACTGACAAGTGATGTCACACGTCAGAGACGCGCAGCACCACGCTTGGCTGGTTGGAGAGGTGGTGAGAGAGAGCCTAGGGGCAGCAGTCAGGACCGAATCACTATCTAGTAAGTACAGGGTGATACATAGCTAGGGACAGCAGTCAGGACCGGATCACTATCTAGTAAGTACAGGGTGATACATAGCTAGGGACAGCAGTCAGGACCGGACCACTATCTAGTAAGTACAGGGTGATACATAGCTAGGGACAGCAGTCAGGACCGAATCACTATCTAGTAAGTACAGGGTGATACATAGCTAGGGACAGCAGTCAGGACCGAATCACTATCTAGTAAGTACAGGGTGATACATAGCTAGGGACAGCAGTCAGGACCGAATCACTATCTAGTAAGTGCAGGGTGATACATAGCTAGGGACAGCAGTCAGGACCGGATCACTATCTAGTAAGTACAGGGTGATACATAGCTAGGGACAGCAGTCAGGACCGGATCACTATCTAGTAAGTACAGGGTGATACATAGCTAGGGACAGCAGTCAGGACCGGATCACTATCTAGTAAGTACAGGGTGATACATAGCTAGGGACAGCAGTCAGGACCGAATCACTATCTAGTAAGTGCAGGGTGATACATAGCTAGGGGCAGCAGTCAGGACCGGATCACTATCTAGTAAGTACAGGGTGATACATAGCTAGGGACAGCAGTCAGGACCGGATCACTATCTAGTAAGTACAGGGCGATACATAGCTAGGGGCAGCAGTCAGGACCGGATCACTATCTAGTAAGTACAGGGCGATACATAGCTAGGGTCAGCAGCCAGGACCGGATCACTATCTAGTAAGTACAGGGTGATACATAGCTAGGGACAGCAGTCAGGACCGGATCACTATCTAGTAAGTACAGGGTGATACATAGCTAGGGACAGCAGTCAGGACCGGATCACTATCTAGTAAGTACAGGGTGATACATAGCTAGGGACAGCAGTCAGGACCGGATCACTATCTAGTAAGTACAGAGTGATACATAGCTAGGGGCAGCAGTCAGGACCGGATCACTATCTAGTAAGTACAGGGTGATACATAGCTAGGGTCATATGATTTATGTAACCAGAAATTAGATACCGGTGGACAATAAGGAAATGTTACCATCAAAAGTAGGCAGTGGGTATTAAAAGGTTGATGACCCCTGATCCAGAACTTATAAAGTATAAACATTAATTTACTCATGTACTTGTATATTGTTCTCTTTGTACTTTTAACATATTGCAGGAAAATATGCATGTATCTCATTAGAAAAATTGTTGCAATGTGTAATGTTATGTACTGTATACCTTATAAGATAACTGTGTTGTTACTCATATAACTGTAAGGTAGACAATAAAAGGTACATCTGTTGTTATTGTCATTCACGTTTACTTAGGTAATATGGCTATATATTACCATTTCCTTTGGTAAATCTATATAAATAGGCAATATAGAACAGTTTCAGTTTTTTATTTTGTTAAGATGTCTTATTTTGTACATCATATGAGATCAGAATGAAAAAGCAGAAAGATACCACTTTATCTTTGTATATTGTGTGTATGTAACACATTAACAACAGTGTCCCAGTGCAATTAGGATGATATAAAATGTAATTGCAGTGTGAAATTATATCAGTTATGCTGTCTCTGTGGGTGTGTCATAGTTATCACATATATAGTTCTCTGCAGCGCAGGCTTCCCAAAAAACATTGGTAACGCAACATTAAAACTACGGGCTTGCAAAGTGAGCCCACTGCAACTGCAGCCCTCGCAAAGTGGTTGCGGCCAAGGGAACTCTGTGCGCTGGTGGAGATGATCCCATAGGCGCTCATCCCTACGACCCCGCACGACTTTGGCAGGGAGCACCAAATGCGCTCACTGTGCTGGAGGAGATGAGCGCTATGACCCCGCACGCATTAAGTATCATAACTACGACCCGCGGGACTACAGAACAACAGAAAACTCAAATATACAATTCATAGTGCAAGACCCGTAGCACTTTGAAATAAATTGCCAGAAAAAAATTACAGCCCGTAACACTTTGAAAAGGAAACCGCCACTTAGAGAAAATAAGTTTGTATTTTTTTGTGGGTCGTATTCTAACGGCCGAACCGCGCACATCCAAAAACACAATACCAAAAACATCACACACAGTACGGGGGGACAGCCAGGACGTCTTGGAGTGAGGTTGCATGCAAATTTAAGTTAGATTTCCAGAGTTTCGCAACTGGAAAATCGGCGAAGCGAGAGAAAAAAATGGCAGCTAAAAAAAAAAACGAAAATGAGGCTACACGAACCCCGGCACATACGACTTTTACCCAGGAAAGTACGAGGTACAAAATACACTATTAGGAAGGACGCAAAATGCTCCAGACCCGCGTAACACATACACACTCGTCGCCATTTTACAACACTAACTTGAAACTAATAACATTACCAATCTAAAATAACGCATTACACAACTAAACAGTTTAGCCTCGCGCACGCAGCCTATTTACACTGCACACTTGCCACATTGACACTTTCTCCGCAAGTCACCAACAGTCCAAATGTACGTTGTATGCTGCAGGAAAAACATTAGCGATTGTTAGCTCTTCAGCATATTGATTCCTGGATATATTCATTACAAATAGGTAAAGTATATCAATTTAGTATTTAATTAATTATTGTAAAAAAAAATATTTATAGAAGAAAAAACAGAGCAGAGGAGAGACTCGCTTTGCCAAAGGCACTCAGCTCGGAGTTCACAATGAACGCCCAGGGTGCTCAGAGGAGCAAAAGTACATAATGGGAGAGGCTTGCAATGAGCGCCGAAGGCGCAGGGCTTGCAATGAGCCCCGAAGGTGCTCAGACGACCAAAAGTAAATCAGAGGAGAGCCACTCGATGAGCGCCAAAGGCGCTCCGCGTTAGGCCCACAATGAGCGCCGAAGGTACTCAGACTACTAAAAGACTTACATTGTGTGGCAAATTTTATTGCCGTTGTTTTTTGACGGGCAAGTCGCTAGTGTTATCATAAAGTATAAATCGTTGTGTAATGTAGCTGTTTGTGAGCGAGCTGTAATTCAATGTGACGGTCATGTGTTATAAGTCTAGTTTACCTGAAAATTAAAAGAAAAATGTAACAAAAGATTCCACATCTGAGCACAAGATCTTCCCAGTCCACTTAAGTGGAAGCATGAATCTGCTTTTAGTAACCTGATTTGAACCAGGGACATTCTGTTGACCATGAGACATATTTAGCTAATCTGATTCTCTTATTCTAAATATACACTGCAGCTCTATTCCTTACCAGACCATGGTATCTACTGCGGCTATAACACTGCCGCTCTATATACCGTCCCAGCCGCTGCAGATACCGTCCCAACGCACATACCGTCCCAGCCGCTGCACATGCCGTCCCAGCCGCTCTATATACCGTCCCAGCCGCTGCAGATACCGTCCCAACCGCTGCACATACCGTCCCAACCGCTGCACATACCGTCCCAGCCGCTCTATATACCGTCCCAGCCGCTGCACATACCGTCCCAGCCGCTGCACATACCGTCCCAGCCGCTGCACATACCGTCCCAGCCGCTGCACATACCGTCCCAGCCGCTGCACATACCGCCCCAGCCGCTGCAGATACCGCCCCAGCCGCTGCAGATACCGCCCCAGCCGCTGCAGATACCGCCCCAGCCGCTGCAGATACCGCCCCAGCCGCTGCAGATACCGCCCCAGCCGCTGCAGATACCGCCCCAGCCGCTGCAGATACCGCCCCAGCCGCTGCAGATACCGCCCCAGCCGCTGCAGATACCGTCCCAATTGCTGCAGATACCGTCCCAACCACTTCCATTGACTAAAAGGCCAGATTTACAGGGACATATTTTTGCATTCACATGAATGGATGACTGTCCTTTACACTTCCAATAGCATTTTTTAATCTTTCTTTATTTAAGAAACAATCAATTATTATTATTATTAGCTTTTATTTGTAATGCGCAAACATATTCTGTAGCGCCGTACAGGGGTTAAGAACAAGGCAAAAAACAAGATTAACACAATGCAAAAGAATGGAGGGCCCTGTTTTTGAGCTTAAAAGCAAACGTATATATAGTGCTGGTTTTCAAACCACTGACACAAGATTGAAAACTCGCAAATTTATAATCTAAAGGGAAGATTCTGAAAATCAATAGATGATATTTTAGAAATCCTAGTTTTAACATAGATGGGCATTTATTTCCTGGTGTTTCACAGTGGATTAGTCAAATCTGTCGTTGACGATCTTATATATACAGTGCCTTGCAAAAGTATTCACCCCCTTTGGCATTTTTCGTGTTTTGATGCCTCACAACCTGGAATTAACATGGATTGTTTGAGGATTTGCATCATTTAATTTACAGAACATGTCCACAACTTTGAAGATGAGTTTTTTTTTTTTTGTGTGAAGCAAACAACAAATAGGACAAATTAACAGAAACAATCAATGTGCATAACAATTCACCCCCTAAAGTCATTACTTTGTAGAGCCACCTTTTGCTCAAAGTTGCTTTGGATAAGTCTCTATGAGCTTATTACATCTTACCACTGGGATTTTGCCCATTCCTCCTTGCAAAACTGCTCCAGCTCCTTCAAGTTGGATGGTTTGCGCTTGTGAACAGCAATCTTTAAGTCTGACCACAGATTTTCTATTGGATTGTGGTCTGGGCTTTGACTAGGCCATTCCAACACATTTACATGTTTCCCCTTAAAGTGTTGCTTTAGCAGTGTGTTTGGGGTCATTGTCCTGCTGGAAGGTGAACCTTCGTCCTAGCCTCAAATTATGCACAGAGTGGTATAGGTTTTGCTCAAGAATATCCCTTTTTAGCACCATCCATCTTTCCCTCAACTCTGACCAGTTTCCCAGTCTCGGCTGCTGAAAAACATCCTCACAGCATGATGCTGCCACCACCATGTTTCACTGTGGGGATGGTGTTCTTTGGGTGATGTGATGTGTTGAGTTTGCGCCAGACATAGAGTTTTCTTTGATGGCCGAAAAGTTCAATTTTAGTCTCATGAGACCAGAACACCTTCATCCACATTTTGAGAGTTTCCCACATGCCTTTTCGCAAACTCAAAACGTGCCATTTTGGCTTTCTTCTGGCCACTCTGCCATAAAGCATCATCCTATGTACAGATACTCCAATCTCTGATGTGGAACTCTGCAGCTCCTCCAGGGTTACCTTAGGTCTCTGTGCTGCCTCTCTGATTAATGCCCTCCTTCCCGGTCTGTGAGTTTTGGTGGGCGGCTGTCTCTTGGCAGGTTTGCTGTTGTGCCATGTTCTTTCCATTTGGTTATGATAGATTTGATGGTGCTCCTGGGGATCATCAAAGATTTGGATATTTTTTTATAATTTAACCCTGACTTGTACTTCTCAACAACATTGTTCCTTACTTGCTTGTAGAGTTCCTTGGTCTTCATGGTAGTGTTTGGTTAGTGGTGCCTCTAGCTTAGGTGTTGCAGCCCCTGAGGCCTTTCAAAAAAGGTGTGAGTTTGTAATGACAGATTATTATTATTATTATTAGTGTTTTATTTGTAATGCGCCAACATATTCTGTAGCGCTATACATAAGTTAAGTTACAGGCAATGACAAGTTCAAGATTCACACGTTGCAATGAGTGGAGGGCCCTGTCTTTGAGCTTGGAATCCGGTGTCCATAGCGTTTTCCCTGAAGCACCTTGCAGGAGGATAGTCTGGTGAAGCGAGGCAAGGAGTTCCAGAGACTAGGGGCAGCACGAGAAAAGTCCTGGAGGCGGGAGTGAGAGGAGGTGACGAGTGGTAGAAGAAGAAGGTCGTTAGCAGAACGAAGAGGGCATGTGGGGGAGTATTTGGAGATGAGATCAGAGATGTATGGGGGTGCGCTGTTGTTGAGGGACAGATAATGTGACACTTAGCACACAGGTGGACATCATTTCACTGATTAAGTGACTTCTGAAGGTAATTGGTTGGGGTGAATACATACACACAGGCCAATTTTCTGTTTTTCTATTTCTAAAAAATATTTTTATCTATATATTTTTCTCATTTCACTTCACTAATTTAGACTATTGTGTTCTGATCCATCACAAAAAATTAGCTAAACATTGAACTTAAGGCTGTAATGTAACAAAGTCGATGGGGGTGAATACTTTAGCAAGTCACTGTAGCCCCAAACATGCCCAGCTGTTTCAGATTTTGTCAGGATGGACAACAATTTGAGTATATCAAGCAATTTAAATTGTTTTACTAACTTGGGAAGGATAGGAAAGGAGATGATGGGTAATGAGAGTAGAGATTGGTAGGACAGAAAGCAAGGGGTATCTATCCCGTTATGTATGTACATGAAATCGCTAGCACTGACAGCTGCAGTGCCAGCATGTAGCCTCTAGATGGCGCAGTCAGGTTTCAGGGAAGGCCTATAATTATTCCCCCCTCTGACGTGGCGTAACTCAACGGCGCTGAATCGACAGCGAGGCCATCGCTGTGTTCGGAGCGGGCACTCCTCTCATAGCTCAAGTCCTCTTCTGTCGGCACACCTTATACGCACTGGGCAGCGGTATTCCTAAAATCAGTAGCGTCATCTAGCTGTTGGTGGCGGCACTGCAGCTGCAAATGTTTTGCGTAACTCAAGAGGGAAAGGACCAGTAAGTGACACTGAAAAGGAAGAATAATATCAAACATTGTATTTCTATAGCCGGTGTAAAAAAAAAGTATTCATTTCAATATTATTGGATGCTATTGTTTCTTTATATTCAGGGGACACCGCCATTGCCTATGAACCACCTCACAGAAGCCTTCGTTGTAGTTTTTTTTTAACACAATTAATTGCAGACATCCTTTATTTATAAGTTTTATTTATATCCTAACTGTGACCTTTGTTGTGTTCCTTTCATATGCAATCAGTGAAACTTAGGCGACACTTTGGATAAAATATGCTTGCAGCGAATAAACTGCATGACAACATGTGATTGTGTACTTAGATGATATCTTAGTATTTACCTGCAAGGAAAAATCAACATTGTACTTTTAATAACAAGTTGAGGAAACAATATGGAAGCCTAACTGAGTGGTGCTTATTTGAGCAGAAAGATCTGTTATTCAGGGCTAAATTATTCTTTCTGATAGTAGTCTTCATCACGGAAGATAGCTTTCTCCATGCCTTATGTCTTTCCAGTGTATATATGGATTAATACCATGAATATATATTTTTGGGATCTATCCCGTTTTTAAATTTGCTAGGAAGTTGTAACCTTAGAAGGTTACCCTATCCCTTAAACTAACCATGACCCTAAAAGTTTACCTAACAGTAACTCTACGGTATGGGCACAGAAAATCAGCAGCGCCATCTAGCGGTTAGTGGGCGGCACTGCTGCTGCCGAATTTTGGCTGAATTTCAAAAGGGAAAGGACCTAATTTTGTATTATGTGCTAAAAAATGTCACTGTCATGTTATCCACTAGTTCCACATCAAGTTTCAACAATTTACTTTTTAAAGTAGATACATCAACTTCCTTGATTTTATTTTGTATTCAAAAGGAACACTCAAGTATTCGCTCAAGGATGCAGCTGCCTTAGAGTTGTAAACTCCAACTGAGAAGAATACATTTTACACATTTCTTTTTCTTTAACTTCATCAAAAAACTCGTAATGGGCTTCTTTAAAGCATTAATAGTTTTGGTCCTATCCTGGCGCAGCAGCAGTTGGGGTAAGCATCCGATAGGCTGCCGATGTTCCGGTGCCATATCATAGATTTAAGGCTTAGGTAAACTGTTAGGGTTAGTTCAAGGGTTAGGCTAACATTATAAACTTAGAACTTCTCTCACATATTGGCAGCTCCATCTAACGGTTGGAGGCCGCACTACAGGGTCGGACCTGTCCCGATAACATAACAGGATAGATCCGAACCTTATCCTGATCTTAAATAAATTATTTTAAAAAGTTTAAAATATTGCCTCCAATTTCTTATCTATTAGATGTAGTTATGCTACAGTTGGATCTGCCATTCCTATTCCTGTTATCTGCTTCTAGATGGTGGAGGAGACTACAGAGAACTTTGCAACTTCTACAATGGAACGGCATTGCTTTCATCTCAATGGAAATTTTTCAAGCTGCTGAAAAGTTACAAATAAAGGATGATAATCGTATATAATTATATATATATATATATATATATATATATATATATATATATATATATATATATAGTTGTGGCTCTTGCGATGTTGGTCACGCAATGATAAAAATGTAAGGCCCTCGCGAAACGAGGCATGCAGTTGCAGAGCTGTAATGAGCGCCAAAGGCATGGGAGTTAAGCTGCAATGAGTGCTGCAGGCGCTCATCGCGAGGGATGTAGCACTTTGCTGCAATGAGCGCTGTAGGTGCTCATTGCAGCAAATGTGGCCTTTTAGGGTCCCTCTAAGGGACCTCTGGCCAGTCATACTTCCTATTTGCCCCAGGATGCTACACGCATGCAGGATAGAAAGAGATTAAAGGCGCACATTGCAATGCCTGCGAGCAGTGCCGAAGGACGTACGACTTTGGCGCTGTGCGCGAGGCACACAAGGCTTAGATTTACAACTTTAACTTCTGCCATGGTTTTCAAGCGTGTAACGCGCGAACATTAGGAAGACCCCCCCAAAAAACGACAATTATTTCAAAATATTCACTTCAAACCTCACACACAGAATAGGGGGAGAGGCAGGGAGCCTGGGAGTCAGGTTGCAAGCTAATTTAAGCTTAATTGACGATTTTCAGACATCAAAAAGTGGGGGAGAAATATGGCTGCCGAAAAACTTAAAACTTTCAAAAAAGTTAAAAACGAGGCCGAAGGTAGTAACACTTAGGTGCGCGACGCGAGGCTTGCAACACTTTGAAAAAAAACAAGGCAGAAACACTTAGGCGCTCATTGAGAGGATCACAAGACTTGCGCAGGGAGAAAGAGGAGAAAGACATAGGGGAGGGAGATGGGGAAAATTGTGAACCACAAAAGTTGACGGGTTGCCAAGGCCTGCAATGATCGGCCGAAGGCATCGGGAGGCCCGTAAAGTAGACAGGGGGAGAGGCTCGCAATGAGCGCCGAAGGTGCTCACATTGTGTGTCAAACAGCATTGACAGCCTTTAAGTTTGAATGCCGTCATTTGTGACGGTAAGTAGCTAGTAATAATAATAATAATAAAGGCAGTTCAAAGAAGCAGATCAATCACGAAAATAGCTGCTCACTGTAGATATTAATAAAGCTTCTCAGTATCTGATGTAGCACAGGGTTTACAATAACAGCAAAAGCCATATATGACAAGTGTACAAAGTGGTACATCTATTGTTATGGGGTATCTTGCTTAGTTCTCTTTGCTCAGGAGGTTATGAATATGAAACAAACATCAATTACTACAGACTTGCCTAAATGCAAATAGGTATATATATATATATATATATATATATATATATATATACCTAAGTGTTGCTGCTATATTTAAGGCATCCTGTTTCTGTTCTGTTCTATTGTTTGCCTGTTAAAGCCTACAACAGTAATTTCATAATTCAATACCTAAAGATTATTAAAAATGTTTCTAGAACATTTGCTTAGGTTACCCTAAACCTACCATACAGCAAAAATAAAATTATTAAAGGTACGTAGAAGTTCAATGGATTATGAATTCATCTGCAAGAGGGGAATCGGTAGTATATGCAAACATGTTTTGCATGAAAACAGTCCCAAAATAAACATGAATAAACTTACTGTAAAATTTGCAAATGTCTTTTATTGTCTGGCAGCTGATTTTAAGAAGGAATGCCCCTGAAAATCCAAGCTACATTTGCATAAAATGTATTATTCATTGTGGCCAATCAGAGGCAGCGACAACATTGTTGCAATGTCTGCGGATTCGGACTCTGCAGCAAAGCATCACGGGACGAGTAGACTTTTGATTCCACCACAAGTAAGCTGCTCAGGCAATGCTGCTCTGAATTTCTACATTGTATTGCTGTTGGATTGAAGGTTAGTATAGGGTTAAAAATGTACTTGAATGCAGTTTTTTATTGGTTAGTAAGCACCTCTGGGGGTGTGGAAATCTTTTTTTTTTGTATCTGTATGTGTGTAGAATTAATCATTGTATTGTGTGTTTCTCATATTGTACACGCAGTATGTGTTCGATTAGAAGAAGTTAAAAGCAAGGAAAATTCCATATACCCTTAAGTTCCATTTAATATGTCTTATTCACACCTGATGTGATCTAATTACCCTCCAGCTGGAGGAGGCCTTGTTGTAACCATCTGTTTGCAGCCAGAGTTCACACCATTTGTTGGCTGAGTATTTAGCATATCCTATCCTTCAGGTAAAGCCTTTAACATGCATATATGGTGGGGTTTGTCTTTATTAATACCTGCAGAGGGTAAGAGGTTTCTAGCTGACTTCTAAGATAGACTTCCTGTGCTGCTGGGTGCAGATTCTGTGAGTACTGTGCATAGCACTGATAGCATGGCAGCTATTGCATCTCACCCATAAGTTCCATAACGTTTGTATGTACTTATATATGTTAGGAGGCTAACAGCAATACATGTCCCTTAGTATGAATTTGTCTGTGCTCTGAGGCTATGGTGGATAATGGTTGCAGATATGAGAGGGGAGCATAGTCTATAGCACCTTGTATGAGGTCCCCGATCTGGCTACTTCTTAGCTTCCAAGACACAGTCAAGCCAGTATGGCCATAGGTAGGCATAACCATAGCATTCAAGGAGGAGTGTGGTTGCAGGTGCTAAAACCTATGGTCCACACTGTGTAGGCATACATATTTCCTGTTGAAGCAAATATGGGGACCAGGACAGAATCTTATGAGAAATGAATACAACTGAGCTTCTTTGTAAATAAAGCTTTTCACTAAATTGAGCACGTTGCTGCAATGTATATTATTTAAGGGCTGATCTGGTAATCTTCCACTAAAATCGATTCCATAGGACTGAAGGTTTTCAGTTGTTGCACTGTATAAAGAAGCTTTGCTCTATATGTGCAATTAGATTGCAGCCCCCACCTTACTGATGGCATGTCTTGCTTCGCTTCTTAAAGGATCACTGTACTCCTATATAATTCCGTAAGGAGCTAGCTGGGATCTATCCCATTTAAAAAATGTATATTGTGGACATTTTGCAGCAATGCTGATTATTTCAGACAATTTGTAACCCTTAAACTAACCCTAACACTCACCCTAACCGTAACAGTTTACCTAACTCTATGGTATAGGCAGCGCCATCTAGCGGTTGGTTTCTGCTGCTGTCACTGCTGGCGAATTTAAAAAGGGAAAGTACCACTAGCTGTTTGGATTATGCATTGATTAACAAAATTTGTATTTAATTACGTATGTATTAATTTTTACATACACACATAATAAATATATATATACTAGCGAATTGCCCGTCAAAAAATGACGGCAATGTTATTGTAACTGATCAAATGTTGTTTTGTGTATAATATTAAACATTTAATAAATTAATATACTTTACCTATTTTGAAGCATTGTGTTTAAGATCCGTGAACCTTGTATAATGTTGGTGCAGCATTAGTGTTGTGGAGCTGCTGTATAAGCGTGGTGAATGTGTGCAGTGTAATACTGTGCGTGCGCGAGTCTAAACCGTTAGCGTAGTGGTGTACTTCCGCATTTGCGTAAAATGGCGGTTTCTCTGTGTTGTTCGTCTTAGCGGATTTTCCGTTGGTGCCTCGTACTGTTTTTCGAGTTTCGTGTGTTGTTTTACGTGTGGAGAGTGCTGTAGCCTCGTTTTCGTTTTGTCCGTCGGCCATTTTTGTTCTCGCCTAGCGAGTTTCTTAGTGTGTAAAGTGTTTTATTTGTATTTAAATGAAGGTGTAACTTGTTTTTTGGAGGTGCTGGATGGTTCCTCTTGCTGTAGGTAAGCTTTTTATGTGTTAGTTGTGTGTATTTATTGTGTTTTAAATGTTTGTATGTCGGCGTGTTGCGTCCGATGTTTGCCAAGGTCGTAATGTGTGCTAACGTGTCTCGTATGGTGTTTGCGTGTGTAGCCTCGTTTTCGTTTTGTTCGGCGGCCATTGTTTCTCTCGCTTAGCAAATATTTTTGTGTGTAAACTGTTGTATTTGTAGTGAAATGAAGGTGTGAGTTGCATTTTTGAGGTGCTGGGTGCTCCCTCTTGCTGTAGGTAAGTTTTGTGTGTATGTATTGGGTTTTTAATTTTGTAATGTTCGCGAGTAGCGTCCGAGTGTTGCGAGGCCGTAATGTGTGTCGTATGTTGTTTGCGAGTGTCGTAATGTGTTTGTCGTGGAGTTTGGTTTGCGGCGTGAATTTTGCGAGGGTCGCAGTTGCTGGCATGGAGCGCCTTTGGCGCTCCATGCTCGCAACTGCGGCCCTCACTTTGCAAGGTCCTCAGGTGCTGGCATGGAGCGCCTGTGGCGCTCCATGCCAGCAACTGAGACCCTGGCCCAGTGCCCTCGCTTTGCGAGGGCCTTGGCTCGCCTCGCGAGCCCGCAGCGTTAGCAACAACTCGTACGCTCACAACTATATATGTGACTAGCGAATTGCCCGTCAAAAAATGACGGCAATGAAATTGTAAGGTAGCTAAATTAGTAAATGAATATAGTGTACCTATTTTGAAGCATTGTGATGAAGAGCTGGCAATCTGTGTTGATGTTGCTGCAGCATTAGTGGTGTGGAGCTGCTGTGTAAGCGTGATGAACGTGTGCAGTGTAACACTGTGCGTGCGCGAGACCAAACCGTTAGCGTAGTCGTGTACTTCCGCATTGGTGTAAAATGGCGAGTAATGTGTGGTATAGGTCTGTATCGGAATATCCGTAGGTGTTTTGTGATGTTTTGCGAGTTTAGAGTGCTGTAGCCTCGTTTTCGTTTTGTTCGGCGGCCATTTTTTCTCTCGCTTCGTTTTTTTTTTAGTCTCTAAAGTGTTTTATTTCGAGTAAAATCGAGGTGTAAGTTGCATTTTTGAGGTCCTGGGTGCTCCCTCTTGGTGTAGGTAAGTTTTTTATGTATGTGCTGTGTGTATGTATTGTGTTTTAAATGTTTGTATGTCGGCGTGTTGCGTCCGATGTTTGCGAGGTCGTAATGTGTGGTAACGTGTTTCGTACGTTGTTTGCGTGCCTCGTAAAATTTAGCGAGTGTCGTAATTTGTGTGTCGTGTTTTTTGAGTAGCGACGTGAATTTTGCGAGGGTTTGAGGCCCTTGCCCAGTGAGCTCGCCAGCAACTAAGGCCCTCGCTTCGCGAGGGGCCTCAGTTGCTGACATGGAGCGCCTTCGGCGCTCCATGCCAGCAACTGAGACCCGTGCCCAGTGACCTCGCCAGCAACTGAGGCCCTCGCTTCGCGAGGGGCCTCAGTTGCTGGCATGGAGCGCCTTCGGCGCTCCATGCCAGCAACTGAGACCCGTGCCCAGTGACCTCGCCAGCAACTGAGGCCCTCGCTTCGCGAGGGGCCTCAGTTGCTGGCATGGAGCGCCTTCGGCGCTCCATGCCAGCAACTGAGGCCCTTGCCCAGTGACCTCGCTACGCGAGGGCCGCGGGCTCGCTACGCGAGCCCGCAAGCGTGAGCAACGACTCGTACGCTCACAACTATATATGTGATATATAATCTTCATACTGCAAGTACACTACCTGAAAGCTTGAAACATTTGGGCAATTGTTACTCTATTGAACAGTGCATGGAGGGATAACATATTGAGAAGGGTGTTGCTAAATGATTGGAGCTTTGAAATGTGGATTGCTACTTTGTTGTTGTGAAGGGGCTGTGTATGTGAGTGAAGCTGTGAGTTACACCATGTAGGGTCACCCAAGACAGGAAAGTCATAGCAAAGAGGTCAGACAAATCACAGACCACTGGAGAAGCAACTGGCAACCCACTCCTTATCCATAACGTTTTATTGGTAAAGATACAGAACAACCAGAGACATAAGGTAGATGTGCCTGGCTTTCTAAGGGCAATAGGGTCATGGAGAGTGGGACACCACAACATCAGACGTACGTAAAATTATTGCAAGCTGTCTTGCAGAAATGTAAACATCCCTCACATACATGTAACCCTCCCCAAAGTGTCATGGATGTTTACAGGGTCCAGCAGTAGTATCAAAACAGATTGTGAACGTTTCCTGTTATCTGCCTGCCATTTTGCTTTTGGGGTAGCGACGGGATCCCATTTTTATAATTAAGAACGTTCTTATGCTCTTAACCGACCCCGTATTGTGGTCCTTTTTAAGACTGTACTGCATTTTTAAATAGAATTCCAGTCTTTGTTTTATTTCTAAAATGATGTCCATCATATTAACAGTATTGGAACATACAGCCAGCCTACTGGCACTGTCCATGAACATTACTAGCCTAGTACTTATTTATTGCCTGACATATTGAGACAGGCCTCAGTATAAATAGCAGAATAAGAATGAGGCTATAAATACAGAACATGCAGACTCTCCAGCCAGGGTGGAGATTCTTGGCTTTGCTGTGGGTGAAAGAGAAGCAGTTGGGAAAGAGAGAAGGTGAGAGTAAAACACCCATAGGAGGCCTGCTCTGATCTGGATTAAAGTGTCTCTGTAACGGCGTAAATTGTTGCAGAAATTAAAAGTACAGATGTAAGTAAAGTCAGGTCTTTTTTGCGATGATGACTGCCCTCCAGACAATGGGTAAAATGCATCAGGGGCAAATCAGTAATTAATGGTAATAATCTATCATTAACAAAACAAGTGAATCTCTGTGAGAGGGTCAGAAAAACTGACAGCTCAAAATGCAAATTTCTGTGTTATTTATAAAATAAAATAATTTTACAGTAAACTAACATTCCATTTCTAAAGTATTACTGCATAAAGTTTTATGTTATATCATATTTGACACCTGATGTATTTTTTTAAGTGTGTTTGACCCTTCTTCTTCAACTAGAAGGGTGGTCCACATATCACCTGCCCTTTCTGTAAATTAGTCTTTTGTGGATCACCCCTAACACTTCCAACTTCAAATTTATAATTCAACTAGAAAATTGCCAGTCAAATATAACAGGAATAAAATTGTAAGGCTAGCAATGCTGTTTGCCACACAATATGAGGCTTTTGCCCCTCTGAGCACCTTTGGCGCTCATCGCTTGGCTCGCAATGAGCTCCTTTTTGCTCATTGCAAGCCTCTCCCACTCGCAGTGCTCATCGAGAGCCTCATGATGAGCGCCTTCGGCACTTATCGCATGGCTCGCAAGGAACACCTTTGGCGCTCCTTGCAAGCCTTTCCTCCCTCCTACTGTACGGGCCGCTCATTGCAGGTTTCGTTAACCTGCAAGTTTTCTGCTTGGTGGAAAGAGACACATGGCATTCCCATCTTCCCCCTGTCCCTTCCCTGTTTGTTCCTCCTCTGTGTGTCTGCCGAATGTTTGTGTTTTATGCGCTGAATACCGTTTGTTTTATTTTCAAAGTCCCGCCTGCCTGGCGTTGTTACTGTCTTTGCCGTTGTGTATTTTGCCTGGCCTTGGTGAGCCTTGTTTGCGTTTTTCCTCCGACATTTTTTTCCTCGCTTAGCCGATTTTCGATTGATTTTGCGAGGCTCACAGTGCATTGAGCGCCTTTGGCGCTCTTTGCAGCCTAAGTCCTGCGTGCGTGGTCATCGCAAAGTGTGACCAACATTGTAAGCGTTCCCAACACTGACAACTATACATGTGATTCATTCTTTTTCTGGAATATACTTGCCTCCTCAATTTTAATAAAATCCTTTGCTATATTTTAAGGTTTCTATGATATCAACCTCTATCCTCTAATCTGATGGTGGGCAACTCGGTCCTACAAGGGCTGACAACAGTCCAGGAATTCAATCCCTCTCAACTTTATATATGGGATAAATAAGAATGAATGAAACAGAGTAATGCACTTGACTTCAGAGAGATTCTGAATACTCAGACAGAGACACTGAATGCTGAACTGGAAAAAGTCACCCACCACTGCTCTAATCTGTAAGGCAGTGGTGGACTTTGCAGATACGAAATTTTAGTACTAAAATAACAAATAATGCTATAGCCTTTTACAAAGCCACATCAGTGGTGAAACGGCCATAAGGCTGGGCATACTAGGCTATTCAAAAATACAGATCTATCCCAATTCAAATTCTCCACTAGTGACAGAAGAAGTTGCGGCAAGTGACGCTAGATAGTTACCCTTACCCTTAAACTAACCCTTACCTTAACCCTCACTCTATCCCTAACAGTCTACGTAACCCTAACTCTATGGTATCGGCACTGAAAATAGGCAGCACCATCTAGCGGTTGGTGGCTACCACTGCTGCTGCCACTGTTGGCGAATTTATGATGAATTTAAAAAGGGAAAGGACCAAAAAAACACTCGCTTTTTTTCTCTTTATGAACTGTGACCACTTGGGAGGCCCCCATTAGGGTATTAAGGGAGAGGACGATTGTGTCTTTCTTTTTATGTTACAGCCTAGAAGTGGTCTTTTGAATACTGCTTTAAATTAGTAGCCTTTAGGGTGCATTGCAAACCCTACATTGATATTAAGTTTTGAGTGATTCACCATTCCCAAAGTTTTTGTGGACTATTAGCCTTTTAGGAATTTGGGTTTTCTGTTTCTTACTATCTATTGCACGGCCTAGCCAGATTTGGGGTATCTCTTAGAGAGCCTTCCAGGGAGAAGGACCCACCAAGGTCACAGACGTGCTACTCCTTGCTATCCGTGTCTGAGAATCTCTTCCATGATATACTATTGAGTACTTTGGAAGGAAAAGTATGGGAATAACCCATTTTTAAACATTGCGTTATTTGTAAAAATATATATATTTTTTTAGTGCTCCGTTTTTGTATATGCTGATAGAAACTTTATGAATGGTGTTCAGCACTGTATGGAAGAAAATTCTATACAGTAGTGGACTTTGGCCTCTTTCTTCCGGACCTCCTTGCATTATTAAATTCATGATACGTCTCAACTGAAGTATCCAAATGTTTTTAAATAAGTTATCAGGTTATGTATATCATGTATATACAGAAAAAAAATAGCATTTTGGACCTCGGCTTCATTTTCATAAAGAAGTTAGGAATTTGGTAAATTTTGTAACAAATAGACCAACTCTGCATTAGTTTAAGAATTTGCACAAGCTGTATCTGGTAGCAGCACAATTTTAAAAAAGAACCATGTCCTTTCACGTTATCTGGACAGACCTGAGACCTATCCTCTTATGGTAGCGCAGCAACAGTGGCGGTGAGCAACAGTGGCGGTGAGCATCCGCTAGATGGAGCTGCCGATATTCCGGTGCCATATCATAATCAAGGTTTAGGTAAACTGTTGGGGTTAGGGTGAGGATTAGGCTAACATTATAACCTTCAAACTTCTCTCACATATTGGCAGCGCCGCAAAATATCGGCAGCGCCATCTATCGGTTGGAGGCCGCACTGCGGCAGCGGACCTGTCCCGACACCATAACCGGATAGATCCCAGACTTGATTACTGTGGTCCAATGGAAGTATTTCACTTTGTATCAACCGAATGCAAGTGTTTAGTTTTGTTATGTGTGTTTATTTTGTAAATATGAAGGTATTTAATATGTAAATGTATGCAAATGAACTCCTTTATATCCAGGAGAGTCTGTGGCTGTACCAGATTCAGTGACAGTCCTCGCTGATCTGGGATTTTATAAGGTTTTACGTACAAATTAAAAAATAAACAGCACATATAGATTGACGCACATTCATTTGTCTGGGGAAGGAACTTTTCTGTATCAATAGATCGAACAACCTAGATATTTTTATTGCTGTTTATCTATTTTTATCTACAAGTATAAATGGTGGTGTAATGGGGGCCTGTTTAAGAATAAGGACAACAAAAATCCTGAACATGTCTGCTTTTCAAAATGGGATTATTGTGTTTTATTATTATTTTTAGCCTTCATTTGTAATGTGCTGACTGTCCTTTCCTGTTATGAATGCGCCGGCGGGCCACCAGCAAAGGCAGCAGTAGTGGTGGTTCATAGATTTAGGGTAAAGCTTGGAAATTGTATATGATCTCAGCAGCGCTTGCAAACTGTGCACAATTATGGCAGCGCTATCTAGCCGTTCCTTGCGGCAACTACTCCACTGTCTGTCTCATAAGAGGAATGATCCATACTGACATTTTCTGTAGAACTAAACAAGGTAGATACAAGTGAAAAAACAAACAATTTTAACAAATTACAAAAGAATGGAGGGCCCTGTTATTGAGTTTAAAATCAAACATACATAGTGCATTTTCTAAATCGCCCAATAAGATTGAAAACTTGCAAACTTACATTCTAGAGCAAGGGTACTCAAGTTAGGTCCGGGAGGGCCACACCCATGCTTGGATTTGATGATATCCCTGCTGCACACAGGTGAGTCAATCGTTTCTTGACTCATCTCTGCACAGAAAAGATATCTTCAAATCCAGGCTTGTGTGTGTGGCCCTCCAGGACTGAACTTGAGTACCCTTGGTCTAGAGGGTATGGGTGAGGTATAGAAAGGTGAGGTTAAATATTGTGCGTATTAAGGCTGAAGATGATAAGCTTCTTTAAAGAGGTGAGGTTTTGAAAGATTTGGGGCAGGAGGATAGATTAGAGGAGCCAGGCAAGGAGTTCCATAGAATAGGGGCAGCACAAGAAAACTCCTGAAGGTGTGAATGAGAGGAGGTGATAAGAGGAGGAATGAAGAAAGTCATTAATAGAGCGAAGAGGTCGGTTGGGGGAATATTTATTATTTTGAGCAGTATGGTGGTAAACGGGCAGAAGATATTCGATTAGAAATCGAACCAAACTTGGCTCACTTACTTTGCATTCTGTATAATATGGTCCCTATTATTGTCCAGATTTCCTAACTTTCAAGTAGTAAAGATCTCAATGTTGTAATTTATTGCGATTTAAATAATGGAACTTTTGTCAGAGAATTCACTTTGCAAATGCAATAAAAAAATCTAATTTGCCAAAATACATTAGTTTGTTCGGAAATCTGTGCATTTGATATGGTAATGCCCAATATTCTTCCTAGACATTATTAGACAAGGATCATATCACACTGACTAGTGGGCTTTTATATGTCATATACTGATCTTTGGAGTAGGTAACTTGCAATATATATTTTCTCTTGACTATAAGACCATGTACCTGAATCCTATGGTAGTGGAACGTTCAATGTTCTCACAATATGATATTTTGGGAGCGATCACATATAATAATTGTGGCATTTGCGAGTAGTCATCCCTCAATGTTAAAATGTACGTGTTGCGCAATGGGGCCCGTAGAGGGGGGAGAAGCTTGCAATGAGCGACAAAGGCGATCATTGCCAGGTCCATGATGAGCGCCGGTCCCCGGCCTCTGTTCAGCCGGACCGTACCTCTATCCGCCATACCCCCTTCTCTGTCCCCCTTACCTTTCCCCTACCCGACAGACGCTCCCTTTGTCTCCCATTGGCACTGTACCTGCTGATTCACTGGTGGTTCAGCGGAGAAATGGAGTCCCACCCCTGCTGGGGCGCGTCCTCTTTGCAGTGTAGGGACTCACGAATGACGTCATAGCTGCGTCCCTACGCTGCAGAGAGGACGCGCCGGCAGGGGTGGGACTCCATTTCTGCAAGGGGGGGGGGGGGGCAAAGAGAGCGTCTGTGGGGGAGGTAAGGGGGACAGAGAAGGGGGTATGGGAGATAGAAAGGGGGACAGAGGGAGCATTTGTGGGGCCTAAAGGTAGATTGCACTGAGAGGAGGCAAGAGACACTGGGGAGGGAGAGAGAGGGCAAGAGACACAGTGGCGAAGCTGCTCATTGCCGGGCCTGTAAAGAAGAGGGGGGGGGGGGGGGGGGGGCTCCCAATGAGCGTCGAAGAGCGCCCATTGCAAAGCACAAAAGTTACAGGCTTAAGCATGCGCACAGCGCATTCCAAGGCCCATGAGGAGCGCCAAAGGCGCTCATCGCGAGGCCTTTAAAGTAGGGGGGAGGCAGAGGCTCGCCTTGTGTCGCAAACAGCATTGTGGGGCTTCAAATTTGTATGCCTTGATTTTTGACGGGCAAGTCGCTAGTAATAAATAATGGTGAAAAACGTTTTCCTTAGAAACTAAAAAGGCCTTTATATTTATATTTATATTTATATTTAATCCTATGCAGCTTAATTGATGTATGTTAAGCCTTTATATCCCCTTCTAAATCTCTAGCTTGCTGCAGTGAAGGGGCTTATGTACTTCTGTGAGCTATACCATGTAGGGTTACCTAAGATGGGCAGACTATAACAGAGGGGTCAGACAAGTTGTGGTCCACTGGAGAAGGAACTGGCAACCCACTCAGGTATATTTGCCATGAAAATCTTATGGATAAGCACAACCAAACAGAAGATGTGCCGGGTGTGTTGCTGTCTATAGGGTCACGGAGAGTCGGACATGACTTGATTGACTTAACCGCAACAAAGCCTTCATATAACTGTTTTATGTAACGTGTGAGAGCTTTGATAGTGAAACTAAAATGAATTTGCTTTATTTTAGTAATCCTATTACCAATGAGACATGTAATAAAATTTAAAAAAAATGTAGTCCTTTTTCATTTAAATGTCCACTTTCCCAAGTTCATTCTATTTAGTCCAATTAGTATAACTTGCCAAAGCAGCTTATTTATAAATATGGCATGTCATTATATATTTTCATCATATTCATATGTGACCTTTTTGTGTAAACTGCTTGTATTCTTTCCCATACAAGTTGTGTATATAGAACACCTCATGGGGCAGCCATTGTTTTATTTGTAAGATCACTTTTCAAGGCACAGCAGGGCTCCGGACATGACCTGAGTATCATGTCTACTATATGTTATTATGATATGATTTTAGCATGTCTCTCCAGTAGGTGGTAATATTGGAGAGGCCCCAGCGCCTTATGACCATTTATGAGCTTATTGAAGGGGCAGTTTATCTTTAAGAAATCCGTTTCCTCTCTGTCAATCATATCTAATCTGCTCTCTGATTTGTTGATACATCTTTTTCCCGCCTCTCTTTATTTTCACTAAGGGTTTCTTGCTCAAGATTACAGGGTTCCAGATTTCCCCTCAACCACACCATTTTATACAGTAAGAAACCTTAAGCACCAATAAGCATTGAGCTTTCATTCTGGCCATTGATAAATTAGTGAAAGCCCGCCGTCTCTTTTGTGCTCTTGCATATTATTGGTGGTAGGAGCGAGCTCGTAGATCTTACTGGTCGCCCACAGAGATGGAGGCGCACTCTAATTGTTCAGTGTACTTGTCACTCATAAGTATATCCCGCCTATTTTCTATCCATAACCCTATCAGCTTCCGAAGTGCTTTTGGCTGCGTGACGTGATTGGTGAGTTTAGTGTAGTGGGTTAGGTTGTAACCCTGGTATATCTAGCCGGCAGCAGAGCACGCCGTAGCTTGTGCCGACGCTTTGAGGTAAATCTATCCTGCTCCGGAGCGTAAAGCCCGCCCCCAAGCCGGACCTTTTACAGGTAAGAACGCAGTTCCCAGGCCTTCGTTATCGACTGTGCCCCTCACTATATTACCGAATTTCATACGTTATCGACACGCTGTTAATTATAATAGTCTAGTCACTAACGCGCGCATGCTTCTCCTTCATCATAGAGGTCGCGGCCTTCTCAATACACTCCCTAATGTTAATATAGAAACCACGCGTAGCCGGCTTCAGAGCCCGGGTCCAAGCGCGCCTTAATGCGGCGACCGCTCCCTGTAAGACTCGCACGAGGGACTAGGCTACAACCGCGATATTACTCTTACATTGTGCCCCAGGCCCGTTTACATTGATCTTAACCCTTTCACTGGCGGAGGGACTACAGTCTATCTGCAATGTATTGCTGGCCCTTTCCCCGTGAAATGCTTAACGTTATTACCCAGTGAGAGGGTAACTTAGCCACCATTTTTTCTCGCGAGGTTTGGGGCTCCCTTTTCTGTATAGGACCCCCATCTTTTGTTCTCATTAACCCATCGCTGCCCCCCATAGCTCCGTATATAACATGCTCGCACACTGACCCTGCTGGTTTCAGCTTAGACCCGTATAAACCGGCTCTTCCTGGCTTTGTTACATTGACTACTGAATGTGCGCATTGGCGACTGCCTCATACAGCCCAGCATGCTGCATTAGCAGTACAGGAGCTATATGAGGTCAAATGACTGGATTAATAACACATTGTAGCGTAAGGATAGGCAACAGCCTTTTTTTAAAACAAATCTAAGTCTGCATGTCAAAGACTGTACTTCCAATGGGCACATTTTAATATAATAATATTTAGACGGTTTGCTTATTTAAGTGTTCAAGATCTTTAGTTAATATAGTTGCTATATGGATTTGGTGCTTTCACTGCTGTGACCTGGGTTTTATTCTGGTCAGGTAACCAAGAGACCGGAAGCCAAGCAGGGTTGGGCCTGGTCAGTACTTAAATGGAAGGCTGCCTAGGAATACCAGGAGCTATATGATGTGGCCCACTGCATAAGGAACTGGCATCTCACTCCAGTATCTCTGCCATGAATACCAAGTGGATTAGCATGGACATAAAGATGTCCTGGTGTGTTACAGTCCATGTGGTCACGGAGAGTCTTAACACAACTATTATTATTATAGTTCATTTATGACGCGCCAACATATTCTGTAGCGCTGTACATACATTAAGTTCAAAGATAAATACAAATGAACATATAGCAAAGCAAGGAGGGCCCTGTATTTGAGCTAGGAATCTAATGCCCATGGTGAATTCCCAAAGTACTTGGGATAGAAACTTGCAGACTTACAATCTAAGGTATAGTGAGTGGTGAGAGAGGTGTGTTAGGGTGGATGGTGATATGCTTCTTTAAAGAGATGCGTTTTTAAGTGAGGTTTTAAATGTTTTGAGGCAAGAGGATAATCTGGTGGTGCGAGGCAAGGAGTTCCAGAGACTAGGGCCAGCACGAGAAAAGTCCTGGAGGCGGGAGTGAGAGGAGATGTCAAGAGTTGTAGAAAGAAGGTCGTTAGTATTTGGAGATGAGAGCAGAGATAAGCGACACAAACAAAACCATGCCACAGGTATAGAAGAACGTGGCTAGAGGTCCTGACTCACAGCCAGGTCTTCCATTGTGACCCCATTTCTAAAAGGATTTAATTTATAACCTGCTTTTTGGTTTAGGGAATGAGTCTGCTTCATTCACATTGATAGAAGATGCAACAACCTGCAATACTTACACTTGGAGTGTTTTTAGCTACCAATAAGATATTTACTATGGAAATACCATTTCCTACATTTATTATTATCCTTTATTTGTAAGAAACCAACATATTCTGTAGCAGTGTACAGGGGATAAGAAAGAACAAGGCAAAAAACAAGATTAACACAATGCAAAAGAGTGGAGGGCCCTGATTTTGGGCTTAAAATGAAACATACATAGTGCTACATACAAATATGGTTTATACCTGTATCACAGAAGCATTTTTGTGTTCACTTGGTTACAGAGTTGCAAACAGCCATGTATGAGGAAGGAGTAGATAGTAAGGGAAAGGATTTTGTTGAGTAACATTTAATAAGATCAATAACCGGGACCCCCATTCTTTTAAACAGTCTTGATTTGTACGTAGTCCCTCTATAGCTCTTCGGGATATGTTGGCGCATTACAACTAATAAAATAATTACTTGGGAAGGCACACTATGCTGTGGAATAGAGGCATGTTTCTTTTTTCACGTCAGAAAACTGATAAGGCCACATGTTGCGCTATTTTAGAGGTGTATGCTGCCTACCACACAGTTAGTGTGGCTAAATGCTACACAACCTCAGCTGTGTGTAGTGGTTTACTTGGGACTGTGGCATTTACAATTTGCTGACTCCAAGATTTATGCTTTACTTATAACCCTTAGCTGTCTGTCATACTCCCACATTAGACTTGTTTTAAACAGCATGAAATCTGTACATCCTTAATGTGCTACTGGTGTTCCATGCAACAATATATGTATTTTTTTCTTCTTGTACTTGTATTAATAGTAACAGTTAGCTGCATGTTTGTCTCTGCTAGACATGAAAACTGTAACAGCTTTAGGAAATGCGGACATGCTCCTAGCCAAGTTGTTTCCATAAATAGGTGACACTGCGTTGGATAGACTTTCCGTGTGTAACTTATTTTAACATCTAGTGTAGTAAAATATTTTTTTTTTTGCTTTCCTATGATCCATTCGGAAGGCATTTTATTCTCAACTGTCTGCTATTGCCATGCATTGATTAACCTCTATCAACACAAACCTGCATTTAACAAAGTAACTGAATATCTGTGACTTTCCATGTGTTAACTTAAGGCTTCTCTTGTGTGTTTTTGTAGTTTTTTTGTTTTTCAGAGACTATAACAAAAAGTGTAGATAATGTTACTGTTTGCAATACCAAAATATTTTTTTTTTAACCAGATTTTTTTTTTTTTTCCTGACTTTGCTCGGGAGTGTGTGTGTGTCCTGAAACCTTCTGGGAACCATGGGTAATTGAATTAATACTTCTGGCTTCTATTTTTCCCCAAGTATAATGCATCTACATGAAGTTCTCCTAAAAAACAGCCTGCCGTCTTATAGGTTAGATATGTTTGTCCACCTATGTGTGACAAATCCCAGGAGCAAGGGAGCCATGGTTACTAAAATTTCCCTGCTTACTCTTACGGTTTTAGTGTGTGTGTGTGTGTATATATATGTGTGTGTGTGTGTGTGTGTGTGTGTGTATATATATATATATATATGTATATGTATATGTGTATATATATATATATATATATATATATATATATATATATATATATATATATATATATATATATATATATATATATATATATATATATATATAATCTCTATCATATCATATCATATCATGAATGTCCAGTTGAATAATCGGATTATTGCAGTGAATAGTGATACCTTTTTTTTTTTTATTATTGGACAAACATATTCATAATAAAGCAAAGTTAAAAAGTGATGCTGATACAAGTATGAACTAAGAACCGTAAACAGAAAGAGATTGGGGGGGGGGATTGGAAAGACAAAATTAATTGGCCAGAGTTAAGTCAGAAATAGACCAGCATTGTGAATAATGTCCTGATAAGTAAGTCTATATAGATCAGGTTGTAGATAAGAACATAGCAGAGTAAAATGGAGAGCAATAAATTTCAGCATAGCATGTAGCTTACAAAAACAGTAATGGAAGGGGGGAATGGAATGTGTTAGCTATAAGACATTAAGATAGTGGGCCAGAAAGCCTAACTCGATGTTAATGCCCAAATCCTTTGTATTAAAAAATGGAATCCTTTTTAAATCAAAGGTTTTCCGCTGTTGGATAGTTCTGAAATTCCCTCTGAGTACTTTTATTTTGAGGTTCTGGATGGAGTGATTCTGTGTCCAGTGTCCTACTGGAGTACAATAGCTGTCTTCATGGTGCTTTTTGATGGAGTTTCGTTGGAGGTTCATTCGCATGTGTAGTTTCTGGCTGGTTTCCCCAATGAACCACCCCCTTGTACACTACATTTGATGATGTACATGAATATGAGCCTCTGATGTTGTAGGTCTTATTTATTGGTAATCTATGTCCAATATGGACCATATTCCACTCTTACCATTACATATTCTCTCACTAATATTAATAAATATATCTCTATCTCTCTCCATCTCCTTGTTTTGGCAAATTTTTATTTATCTACTAAAAGGTATTTTTGTCAGCTCCATTATAGTGTTACAACTCTGTTTTTTATCTGCTTTGCAAGGGGGAGTGATGGGAATAACTAGAACCAAATCGGGCTGCTTTATTGAAAAACTATTAATATATACGGTTTTGTAACAAAGTTTGTTTTTGTTTCAATTTCCATTTCACAAGTCGGATACAGTGCACTGATGTCACTATTTGTATAAACCTGGTTATTGCCAATATCTGCACATGGGTAAGGAACTTTGGGGAGTGTAACTAGTTGTCTTTATTAATCCTGACTCGTATATCTGAGTTGATTAATCTAATCTTATTTTCAGTTTAAGCTGTATCTCCCATTTCACAAGGTAAACATACAGTCTACTTGGGCAGAGTGTAATGGAACAGACCAGCAATACATGCAACAGCTAATACATTAAAGACTATGTTTCTTCTTTAGAGAAGATTCGACCCAAACTGGCTTCCAGTAAGTTTTAATTGTGGCAGGGTATAACATTTTACAGTGTTTTCCTTCAAAAAGGTGTGTTTTTTGTTTTTTTTACCACCACTCAGGTGGCATGACGGAATAGCTGGGTGGGCACATTATTCTAGAATGTGTCTGCTTCTCAAACAAAGCTGCACTTCAAATTAGATGGGTGGAGCACCTACCTAAATTGGGTTGGGGAGAACACTAATTTTACATATGAATCTGTTTGCTTACATTTGTGGAATACAATAAAAGCAGTTATGCAAATGGACTTTGTACCATCTGCATTTTGCACAGTGGCTCCTATGGTGAACTGGCCTTATGGCGAATCTCTGTATATCTAAATAACAATAGCTGCATAAGCTGTTACTAAGGCTAGTAATGGGCAGTACCTTACATAAAGGGTTCACTAAACATGCATCAGAATCAGGGCAGAGTCTGTATCTAGCACATTGCATAGCCCAACCTTAATGCGAATGTTGCTCAAAATGTATTTCTTAGGAGTCAGTCTTGAGACCGTTAATAAGTATGTTGAATATAAAACCCTTTTCAGTAAACCATTTCTGTTGTGACTTTAATTGATGTTTAATGGGATTTTTTGTAAGGTGATCTGCATGCTTAAGATGTGCCAGCACGAAGGGATGGTAGCTGCTACTATTACAGCAGGTGCAGTATTTGCAAATATTGCAGTACAGTCATGTCTCTGTCTATAGCGCTCCCCAAAAACCTTCATAGTTTTTTTTAATTTATTTTTATGGTTTATTCTTATTCACTTCATAAGCCTTAAAATAATGTAAAAAAAATAAATAAATGACTCCATTTTGCTAGCCTGCCACTTGTATCCAATTGGAATTTCAACTTTCATACCACTAAGCAAAAAAAAAAAAAAATCATATTGTGTAGCTATTCTGGTCTGTTAAACACTGTTGTGATTTTTTTTTTTGGATTTATTTATATTTTTTTAATTGAATTTCATAATATAGGAGACAGACTGCTATTTGTGTGTGTGTGTGTGTTTTCAGTGGATATTAAAAGCCTGAATCTAATTGTCATTTGTGGTGGCAGCCATTTTAGTTTGTCTTCTACAGTAAAATGTTAAGTCCCTCCTATCCCCATAAGAACATATCCCTACCTCCAAACGATGTCGTACTAACCAATGTATTGGGTGACTGCATAGGGAGAAAATGGCTGCTCTGGTCTTGCTAAACGCAACCAAAAAACATTTTGAGACCAATAGACATTTATGTTTTAGATGCTCGTGTTGCCATTACACTTGTACATATTTCTAAAAGAAACTGTCATTCCAAAAGGAAGTTAATTTCATTTTAAAGCACATTAAAAACTGACCGTACATCGTACTAGCTTTTCTCTACTGTAAAGTTCTGAAATGTTTAGAATTGATTTTGCACCTCTTGTCAAGAACAATAGCATACAAGTGTTGGAGAGCGATCTAACTGGCAGATAACATTGCAGGTCTTTAATTGGGCTACTAGAGGAAAAGACAAGCAGATTGTAATACTGATTAGCACATTAAAGCAGCCAATTTACATGAGCCATTAATTTTCATATAAATACAGCAATAAAATAATTAAGTCAGAGGTGCTCATCAAAGAACGAACTAACCTTAATGGGTTAGTTCTATGGACATGATAACCCACTCTGAGAGCAAACCCTTAGCACACTTGTGTCCTTTTTACAGGGAGAAATATCCTGTAGTATACCATTCTGGTCTCACTCAAAAGTGACCCAGCCCTGAAATACCAGGCAATTCTACCCTGAACGAGAGAAACTGCAAACAAGATGCATTTTGGCCTCTATGGGCCTAGTCAGTGAGGTGCAGCTGATAACTCCCTATGGCACAGTGAGCAAGGGGTCAATGTCTGGAGTCCCCTATCACCCTTAGGGAGACTAAACCCTAAGGGTAATTGAGCTAAAAGAGGTTGCTCTGAGTGGGTTATCATGTCCATAGAACTAACCTATTGAGGTTATTTTGTTCTTTGATGGACATCTCTGACTTAGTTGTTTTGTATATGCAAATTACCTTTAGGGTTTAGTCTCCCTAAGTCAGAGGTGTTCGTCATCATTCTTAATAGGTTAGTTCTATGGACATGAAACAGCATCCACTCTGAGAGCACCTCTCTTGGCAAAATTACCCTGAGGGTTTAGTCTCTCAAGTTGATGGGGGACTCCAGACGTGGACTTCTTGCTCACTGTGCCTTGGAGTTCAGCTGCACCTCACTGACGAGGCCTATAAAGGCAGAAACACGTCTGTAATTTGCTGTTTCTCCTGTTCAGGGTAGAATTGCCTGGTATTTCTGGGCTGGACCACTCTAGTGAGTGAGACCAGACTGATATACTACAGGATATTTCTACCTGTGAAGGGCACAAGTGAGCTAAAAGAGGTTGCTCTCAGAGTGGGTTATCATGTCCATAGAACTAATCTAAGGTTGGTTTGTTCTCTGAACACCTCTGACTTAGTTGTTTTGTAAATACAGCAATAACATGCAATTTCCCATGATTTATTCACTTTCAGAATAAAATATCATCCTCTTCAGGAATAACCTTTAACCTTTTTTAAGATTTTTCTGCTCTTGGAGCCAGTTAAGTCATTCGTTGCACCACTGCTCCAACTGTATATTCCTTGTGGGTGGATCATTTGTGTGGCAAAATTACATCCTTGTTTTTATGAGTAGGCAAATTGCTGGCTGTGCGTCTAGTTTGGCAGCAACCAAACCAGATCACGTGGCTCCTTTTTAAGAGTTGCAATGCTTTCTTCTTGATTGTGTGTATAAATACATCTTCTCTCGCTCTCGTTTTTGTTTTTTTTAATATAAAATATATGTAGTTATTTATCTAATATTTCCTTTTCAGATTTCAGTTGACCAAAGAAATGGTGATGGAGAAGCCAAGTCCCCTGCTTGTCGGGCGGGAGTTCGTGAGGCAGTATTATACTCTGCTAAACCAGGCGCCAGATTTTTTGCATAGGTAAGGTGGTTTGTGTCATGATTTGTATCTAGAAGCAGGAATTTCTAGTTGCTGAATACTTCCAGGCCATGTTTTTTTAAATCCTGGGGCGCTGTTTAGTAATGGATCTTAATGAGCGTAGGTAGTTTTAACTATATGTGAATGATATAACAAGGGTCAAAGTATGGTAAGTCTGCCAACTCATGAGCAAATAAACTTTACTCTAATCCAGCTCTCCTCCCCTTTTTTTTTAATGGATGAAGAAATTCCATCGTAACACCTATGCTTGTATAAAAATACAAATTTGATCTTTTTGTAGGTTCTATGGCAAAAGTTCTTCATATGTTCACGGTGGTCTGGATAGTAATGGAAAGCCTGCAGATGCTGTGTATGGGCAGACGGTAAGCATACTGTAAAGTAAGCTTTTTGCTTATGTGGTCCTGCAAAGAGTTATGTTAACATGCATATTTTCTTTCTTCCTACAGGATATTCATAAGAAAGTAATGTCCTTAAATTTTAAGGACTGTCGCACAAAGATTCGTCATGTAGATGCTCATGCCACACTCAATGATGGGGTAGTGGTGCAAGTTATGGGTGAACTGTCCAACAACAGGCAACCGATGCGTCGGTTTATGCAAACATTTGTTTTGGCACCAGAGGTAAGTCTCCCTCCTTGAATGATTTGTGAGCACTCAGAATAAAGTGGATAGAAGTACTAATTTATTTAATGTTGTTGTGATTTTATTTTATATATATATATATATATATATATATATATATATATATATATATATATATATATATATATATATATATATATATATATATATATATATATATATATATATATATATATATTTCTAAGCAATGATAAAGTAATTATGATATGACAAAAATGTATAATACTTAAAAGCCAGGTAGTGCATTTTTTGAGATGGGCAGGGTGTTGCTAGAAGTGGTAGACTTCATTGTATGAATGTAAAATGAAATAGACTATAGGAATTTTCCACTCTGACATATAAATTTTAACTCCGTTTTTGTTTTGTGTTTTTTTTTTTTTTCTTGTTTTTAGGGCTCTGTTGCAAATAAATTTTATGTCCACAATGACATATTCCGTTATCAAGATGAGGTTTTTGGTGACTCTGACACAGAGCCTCCAGAAGGTACGTGTACACTGTTTATGGGTTTGGAATGGGTGGAGGTGCTAATGCACAGATAAATTTAAGACCTGCTTCTTCATCAAAAATAGCGCACACACTAACTTTCTGAAAATATCAAATTCATTTGAAACGGATTATTAATTTGCTAGTATTTTACAAACTTACAAAATGCTGAAGTCTGTATATAATTCCTGTTGAAGAACTTTAGCTGATGATATGCCAGGTAGTTTTTTTTTAAAACTAAACCAATCAAATAAAGGTAGCCTTTCATTTTTAGAAAGTTAGAGATTTGTAACAATTTAACATTAGCTTTGAGCATACATTTTTTTGGGGGGATTTTTTGTTTTGGGATTCATTGCTTGTGCCAGAAGGCTGTCATGGTTGTCTCTAATTCTTCCTGGAAGCTTAGACAGCTTGGCCTAATTTATCAACATGTATTAAAGTGTGGAGAGGGGGTTTAGATTGCGTTCCCTCCCATAGGCTCAATTAAGGCAGCTTGCAAATGTACTTGCAAGCCTGCCTTGAGAATGATGTTTTACTCGAATGGCAGGGGTTCATGCCAATGGTTTACACTAGCTAATGTTAGCTTGCTGCATACTTAAGCAAAAACTGCAGGCTTCCACAGTGTGTAATTTACAATAGGATCATCCTCCTAGGGGGGACAATTGAGGAAAACCAGCAGTAAAGAAAACAAAATGCATGTGACTGTTTTTATTTATTTATCTTTTTTTTTACTAATGTCAAAAAAAGAAATTAACATGAATCCATATTAGACTGCTAGTTTGTCTGTAACTTAAGGGCTCCAGTTACCCGATTAAGCTTTTTTAATACTGTACTTTCTATTTCATTCTAAATAAATTTGTGTTCTACTCAATAAATTAATATGAATGTGTTTTTTTTTTTTTTTTTTTTAAGAGTCTGATGAGGAGGTAGATGAGCCAGAGGAGAGACAACAGAGCCCAGAAGTAGTTGCAACAGAAGACAGTGCATATTATGAGCAGCCTGGAAGGTAAATATGCTGCAAATATTTTTATTTTCTTATTCATTAATTTATTTATTTATTTTTCCATCAGATTTTAGTTGATGTCGTCTTTTATTCAGTTAAAGGTCTTGGAGCACAAAAACTTACCCAGAAGTTTAACTGCTCTTGGACTAGCATTTCCGTTCGGTTTCATTTAGGTTTGAACATTTTTTACTTTAATGTTGCTTCATGCAAAATAACTTGTTTTCTAAAACATGCTTAATAGAAAGAGTTGCTCCATTTCTTTCGCAAACCGTTTTATAAGTTTTAAATATGTGACAAATTATCAGGTATGCAAGACCGGAACATAAAAATAAATGCATTTTATTTAGACTCTTCTAATCTAGACGGCTGTCATGCGAGATTCCATCGTTAGCTGGCCTGTCTGTAGGGGCAAAGTACTTTAGCTGAAAACTTTTTTTTTTTAAAAGGCATGTCTTTTTATATTCCAAATGTCCCTCTACCCATGGGAAAAAAAAAAACTATAAATTGGAGAAAAAAAAACCTTAAAACACAGGTAGCAATCCACCTTTCTTACCAGAGGTTGTGTAAACATGGATTTATACAGACTTTGCTAATTGATTTCTTAGCCAATTTACATTAAAGGATCATTGTGAGCATATATTTTTAATATCATATTTTAAAGAACAATTTAAAATGTAATCAGTTTCAAAATTGTAAGTAAAACTATACAACCTTCAATATAATACCTTTTATTTGCAATTATGCTGCTGTGTAAACCATACTATTTTCTGGTACATCCTGAGATGGGAGAAGATCTTGACTGACCAGGAATTTGTCATCCGCTGATTGCTTTCAGTAACAAAGCTCATTAGATTACAAGGACACACCCTCCTAAGAGCAAGACAGAGCTAATTGATAGAAAATGGATGGATGCAGTAAAGAATAATTTTGGTTTAAAAAGATATAAAAATATTTTATTTCAAATGAACCTTTTAAAAAAGCACATACCTATAAATGTGAAACATGCTGTGAATTCTAATTTTAAACTTACCTTTTAGTAACAATGACCTAGAGGAACCACTTGAGGAGCAGATTGTTGAACCTGAACAAGAGCTTGAGCCAGAACCTGAACCAGAGCCTGAGCCAGAAGTGGTGGAAGAAAAATGTGAACCAGTGTCAGAAGAACCAGCACCAGAGGAGGAGGAAGTAGTTGAAAAAAGCCCATCACCTCTCCCTGCAGACCCTGCGCCAGTTGTGCAAGAGGACTCTAGGGTAAATATCTTTCAGAACTTAAATTTTTTGCTTTTATGCACTATAAGATTCCACATGATAGCATGACCTTTTTACTTTTTAGACATTCTCTTGGGCATCTGTAACCAGCAAAAATCTCCCACCTACTGGAGCAGTTCCAGTTTCTGGAATCCCACCACATGTCGTAAAAGTCCAGCCATCGCAAGTAAGCTACTGACCTATTAGTTATCAAAAGTTCTGATGCAGTAATCTGTATCCAATGACCTCATCCCCATTAACAAATAAATCTAAAGGCTGAAATCCGTTGTCACCTGAACAGCACATTTGCACATAATAACGATGGTTTGATTCTTCAAAAGCATGTACTGTACATTTTTGTTTCTCAAAGATTTCTTTTTTTTTTTTTTTTTTTTTTTTTTTTTTGTAACTTATCAGTAATTATATGAAACATTTCTTGCAGGCCCGGCCAGAATCCAAAACTGAAACCCAAACAGCAGCACAGAGACCGCCACAACGAGATCAGCGAGTAAGAGAACAGAGGACAACTGCTCCACCACCACGAGGGCCCAGACCTGGTGAGTGTATTTTTAATTTTTTTTCCAGATTAGCTGCTTGTTCCATGCATCATCTTAGTTCTGAATGTGCTTATGGGAAATGTTTCTGGTTGAGCTGTAGAATTGTGTTGCTGAAATTTTAGAAGACTTTCATGGGTGGAATTTAGTGTAACCAAACATTCATTAAAGATCGGGAATGTTTGCTTTCAAAGGAGTTTACTTACAGTGTGTAGAAACCTACCAATTTTATTGGTTGGGGGGGGGGGGGGATAAACTATTACATGATTTATAAAACATTTTAATTAGGTTTATAACAGTATGTGTTTAAAATAATCATTAGTATAAGACTAACATTTTCTTTTATACATAGGGTTGAGCAGGCAATAAAACCTAATGTTTACTAGTAACTTTTGTCTCCTCAGCACGGGAAGGTGAACCTGTAGAAATGGAGCCACGACGGATCAACCGGTACCCAGACAGCCATCAGCTTTTTGTGGGCAATTTGCCTCATGATGTGGACAAAATTGAGCTGAAAGAATTCTTCCAGAGTAAGTGGTTATGCAGACTTTTGAGAAGCACATTTTTTCAATTCACATCCCTCTCCTCTAAACAAAATGTATGAATTTGTTTTAACTTGAATATTACTACGTCAATAAATCCTGTTTTTTTATAATACTCTTTGCTGTTCTTAGGATAGGACACCTTTTTATCTGCTGTGCCCATAAAAATCCCAGTGACACAAATAGATTAAATTACTGATTTATAGATCTAAAGAGAACATTTTAACCTCAAACATGATTTGTGGATGAAGTTTAATAATCAGGCAATATAAAATGTAAAGGACCACATTTTAATGTGTTGCCTCTGAAAAAGGACAAAAAAAGACAAATATCCTGTTTAAAAAAAAAAAAAAACATGCTGCAGTATAATCTAAGCAGAGAGACCTCTATCTATTTGGAATCTAGTCTTCATTTAGACCTCTGTACGAATTGCAGTCAAATGAGCTTTGTTGGTTAACATTTTAATGTTAAAATATAATTTGCAAGATTTTTAGAGTATTAGTTTTTCATAACTATTCATGGTCTTACCACGCTTGACTAATTGCTTTTTTCTTTTTTCTCTAGCATATGGCAATGTTGTTGAACTACGAATCAACAGTGGTGGGAAACTTCCTAATTTTGGTTTTGTCGTTTTTGATGATGCAGACCCTGTTCAAAAGATATTGGGTAGCAGGGTAAGTCAATTATTATTATTTTTATTTTTTTATACTGTTGACAAAACTGAAATTTGAACCATGTGGTACCATTTCAATTCTCTTAATTTAGTACTATTACTTTATACTATTTATAGACAAAATGTTGTTTAACTAGATTAGCAAGACAATGCCTCTATTGCAAATGAATTTCTTGACTTGGCTAGTAAAACCTTATAGTACAACAGGTTTCAACACACATCCACTTTTTTTCCCACAGCCTATCATGTTCAGAGGTGATGTACGTCTGAATGTGGAAGAAAAGAAAACCCGTGCTGCCAGGGAAGGTGACCGTCGTGACAACAGACCCCGCGGCCCAGGAGGGCCACGTGGAGGGCTTGGAGGAGGTCTTCGAGGGCCACCTCGTGGTGCCATGTCTCAGAAACCTGGTTTTGGCACTGGTAGAGGTGGTATCCAAGGCCCACGTCAGTGATTTTGCTTTTTTATTTCTTATGGGTTTTATTTTTTTTCCTTTTTTCTTTTGAGTGGCTCCTACCATCAAAGGGGTACAGTTTTCTGTTCTGTAGCGTTGGGCCATGGGTATGTCCGCATATTGCCCTAGTGTGACAGACTGCTACACTTCACCTGTCCCCATACCACCCTTTTTGTTTGTGTTGCCATTTTATGGATTTTTTTTTTCTTTTCCTTCTCAATCTTTGTCCCAGAATCCAGCATTTTGTGGAACAATTGTTTTAGGGAAAAGATGGATTTAAAAAAAAAAAAAAAAAAACTCTCCTTTTGGAAGTCAAATGGACTGGACTTTTTCATGCATTTAAGAAAATCCACCAGTGTAAAAGTGACACTGGTTTTGGCCGATGGAATATTGTCATGGCACGCAATTTAAAGCCTTTTCGTAGGAAAGCCTAGCCCTTGGCAAAGTATTCAGGTCTTCATAGTATAAACATTGAAACTGGGGTGAAGTTTTAGCTCAACACAGCTGCTGAAAATCTCTATTTGCTGTTTTTACTGCAAAACAATAGGTGTTCATTGGATTTTCTATACTAACATTCTTTTTATACAGTGCGATCAAGGAGTGAAAAATTACAAAACTACTGTTTTACCACTCAAATTTTGGATTTTGGGATAAGTTTTAAATGTCTAGCTACTTGACTCTAAAACACCTGAATTTGTGAACTTTTTTTTTTTTTTTATCTTGATGGGGAATATTTTTTCTTCATGTTTTTAGTTTGTATTTGTAAAAAACAAAAACTTCAAAAAAGAAAGCAAAATTGTTGTGCCTTCTATTTATCTCTCATTCCAGTCTTGGCAAAATTATTAAAATAAAACAAATTAAAAAATGAAGTCTGCAGATGTCTTCCTATGAAAAAAAGAATGCACCTGCTGCTATCTTGGAGTACTTTGTGGACCTGTATCTTCCAGCCTTAAAGGAAACCCTCTACATACTCATTTTCATAGTATACATAACAGCTTTTGAACCAATAATAGCCTGTTTAGCTAAATGAAAGGGGGTCAATTTCTCCTGTGCATTTACATTAAAGTTGTAAACATTATAATTTTTTTTTTTTTTAAAGGAGTAGTCCTTTACATGCATAATGGCATTTTCTAGGTTTATTCTATTATACAAAATGCCAGGATATATCCCATTAAGAGTGCTTTGAATTGGTACCATTCTTATGACTGCTCAATTAAGATCACTGAAGAGTTTCTAATGTTTATGTCCCTCAACAGGTTTATTTGTGGATTTTTTTTAATTTATTTAAAAAAATTTTTTTTTGTTTTGATCCATATAATAGCGGTTTCAGATCACTAGTCTTTCACGACAAAGTATTGAAATGTTTAAAACCTCTATTTCTAAATGAGTAAGAAGTCTTTGCATCTAAAAATATTGATTTAAATGCTGTTGCACAAAGTGATGTAACTCAATTTCAAACCATAAAGTGTCAAATATCCGTGTACGATTTTAAAATAATATTGTATGATGGTGGCAAATAAAATTCTTATCTGGAAGATGTAAACCTATAATTTTCCGGATTTTACGTAGCTTGGCCTAACTAACATAAATTACTAATGTGATGTTACAAACTGAGAATCAAGCTTCAAATATATTAAGATCAAAGTATTACAATTAAACTGCAGTTTTATGTAAGGGAATTTTTTAATTGATTTCAAATCTGGCATTTTTTGGAGAAATATTTTGTACAGAATTTAGATGAAATTTGACTGTTCTGGCACAGGCCAAGTCATTGGAGTCCCTAAACAGGCAGTTTTTATTAGTTCACAAACATTTCATAAATTGTTTCAAATCCGAGTTGGTAGATGAAATAAACGTAAAAAAGTTGTGTTTGTGTTTTGTTTTTTTTTTTATCAAATTTTTTTTAGCCTCTCTTTTGGCGGGAGAGGGTTTCGACCGTTGTGAACATTTGTTTGGGGGTGTTAGAGGGCGTACATTATTGTATAGTATTCAGTAGTCATGCTGTGACATGGCTAAATATAAAAACCTTAGGGAAGACTATGCTTGGTTTATTTTATTTTTTTGAAGCTTAGTTTTTTTCTATATATATATATATATATATTTTTTTTTTTTAATAAAGGGGAATTGGCACAGAATTCTGGAATTCCGTGATTTTGGGCTTAAAATATGTGAAGCTTTGTGCTTGCTGTTTTTTCTGCTATCGGTTTCTTGCACTTGCTCAGTAATCTGTTCCTAGTAGCAACCCCAGTTGATTAGGAACTGTGGACACTTATTCCTGGGTTCAACACTATGAAATCGATGTCTCGTCGGAAGTGCTAATTTAGCTCCCTAGAGATATCACAAGTTCTTGCCTTCAGTCTGTATTGTGCATGTTGCAACTAGAACAGGATATTATCCAGGCATTGCATATGGCCGTTATCTAAATGTCTATTTTCTGTAGAAGACCTTGACTTCAGTGTACTGTATGTCCCTTTATTTTAGTCTGTGCATTTAAAGGGTCACTGTGATCAGTGCTTTCTGTTTGTTTTTAACTAAACATGGTAATGGACATAATATTACTAAAGTTAAAAGATAAAATAAAACGCAACCTTATACAATTTGTCTTTGCGACAGTCAACCATTTTGTGTTCTTGTCTGTTACTTCCTGAGGTGGACGTGGTCTTATTGAACTAGTGACTTTTATTATTCTCCTGCTTGGACTAGAACAAGTCACAATATGCATACACAAGCATTCTGCGCATTTAAAGTCTCCTTCCACCTGAGGAAGTTATCTCCTAAAAGCAATATCAATGCATAAAAAAAAATGGCTTTTTTTTTTTTTTTACATTCTAAACACGTGTTCCATATTTTGTTTTAAACACTAGAAATTGTTTCTATTCATGTGGAAATGAACTTACAAATTGTTCTTTCACTGTTGTCTTGGCAGCAATTTAGTTGGTAAGTGTCCACCTTTTCTCTCAAATCAGGGGCTTGTCCAAACTACCATTGTTGACCGTGAATAACACTCGATAAATCTTGATTGCCTGAATAAAATATCTAATTTGTGAAATGGGATAATGGTGGACACAAACTGGCATACATGATTAAATAAGCACTATATTTCTATTGTGCATTAAAAAGCTTGTTTTATACATGCAGTAAACCAGGCCCCATGGAGAGTAGGTTAGCTTAACTGTTTTGTATTGCGTGGCTAGCACCAACAGCTATACTTGCTTCCTCAGAATATTTCACATGCTATTAAAAGTATATCGAAGTTCCCTGTTTTTAGCTTTTTTTTTCTTTCTTTTTTTTATCTAACACATGCTGCTTATATCGCACGCACACACACATTACTTTGAGTCATTCTATGCACATACTATTTTTAGTTAAAAATAAAAATTGTCTCCCACACCCCAGAGCTGCTTTAATGTATTAGCTGCCTGTGATTGGCCAAAACAAATTATGAATTTTATGCAATCTTACCAGGGCTTCTCAAAGGTGTTAACTAACAAAAGCTGCTGCTTGCAAACTCGAGATGTAACAAACTCACCCTGATGTTTGCTATATTTTTGCATACGCTATAACTAGTTTACCATAACCACATCCAGTCGAAGAGACTTTTTTTGTGTCAAAACGCCTTACTACGTAAGCCTGCTCACTTTGCCATTCTAAGCTATCATATCTACTTGTTTTTTTTTTTTTTTTTTTGTAGTGCTCATGTAATAGGTCTGGGGTAGTCCAATAATTTTTGATAAAACTAGCACAAGTGCAACCATATTGGGGAAAATTCTATTTTTACAGATACAAATATTTTTGTGGCATCACCAAATGTTTTTATAATTAATTACATTTAGGAAAAGATTATTTTAAGGATTTTTGAAGCCACCACTGGTATAAAATTAGTAAAGGGTCTGAAGGTCCTTATTCGGGCCAATTCCACCTATTGACTATTCCTGTAATAGCTGATGTTTTTTTTTGTTTGTTTTGTTTTTTACTCTTGTGCATTTAAATGTACTTGAAGAAAATTCAGTATATTTATTTTTTAAGGGCCTCATTCAATTGTGATTTGGCCAATTGAATAGGGCTCTAAATAAGCACATAATATATGTTTTTTAAAGAAGTTTTTGGTTAGTGAAAACCTTGCTTTTGGATAGATGTTTATTAACTAAAAACGTATTTAAAAAATATATGTTATGTGCTTATTTAGAGCCCTATTCAATTGGCCAAATTGCAATTGAATGTGGGCCTAAGACAAGACTTTGAAAGACTTGTTTCATTCTTTTCCTGCTCAGATGTCCAGTGGCTGGGAGAGGATCTGCCTCTTTCTTTCCAGTGGCTTTTGTAAGAAAACCCACACTAGAGATCTGTTGAAAAGGCTGTCCTAACAGGTTGGAGGTGAGTCTGTCTCCTGCAGGAGCAGGTTGGCTAGACCATAAAAGCCTAATGTTAAAATGAAATTAGTTTGTTTAAGCTACATTGCATTTTAGCTTCATCAAATACTGATGGCTGCTATGCTAAGCAATATTAGGGCGTACAAATAACTGAACTGAAAAAAAATTGAAAGTAAAAATAGTACAAAAAGTAGTAAGGTGCTCTACAATACCAGTTCTTATCTATTTCCTCCTTAATCTGTGGTGATATTATACATACATCGCCAAGACTAGACCAAATTATGTGAGAATACAATGAATGGTCTAAATTGAGATTAATCTAAAATGAAAATACAGTTTTTTGCTTCAGTCCCCCAAAACTGGCACAGCTAAAAGCCTACATAACAAGAACTCATGGAGGGGAGAATAAAAAAAGACTTTTGCTTTCTAAAATATACTTGCACAGAAGAGTTGTTGCAAGCACTAGGTTTATACTTTGCCATGAAAGACTTCTTCTGGACTTGTAAGTATACATTTTTAGTAATTTACCTATGGAGAATATGAATATTTCTCCATAATGCCTGTTGTGGATGATTATTAACCCTTGTCATACCATGTCGGATGAAGTCAAATATACCCTTTAAAAATAAAATGAAAATCAGAGGGAATAAAACCTTTTATTATAACCACACATATTTTAATCACCCATACATAAATCCTATATATTGAGGGGTGGGGGGGGGGGGGCTTATAGTCTTAGGGCTTAACTTTTTTTTTTTAATAGAACTGTAAATGTTACTAAATAAAAAAATTAAAAAAAATGGTCACTGCAGTTGCCTCCATGTAGAAAGATATATATATATATATATATATTTTTTACAATGGGGAGGGCAACACACATCATCGGTGGCCCTAGCAATTAATAAGAGATAATGAAGATAGAAATGTCTTAAATCTTCATATGAACTTTTGTTTAATTTTTTAACAATTATCTGACCTTGAAACTCTTTTATTGGTTGATTTAACCATTTTAATTAAGCACAGGATTTACAATATGAAAATTAACTTAATTGGTTTTCAAAGTTAGAACTGTAGAGTGGTTTATAAAAGCAACATAACATTTTACACAATTTTGAGTAGTGTGGTACCTTGCCTTCAATTTATCTGCAAAAGTGGAAAATCAAATTGTTTATAACACAAATTAAATAACCCACTCAAGGTCTTTATAACCTAAAGATGTTCTATGGCTGGTGGTTAAAATGGGGAAATGTGAAAACTGTCACATTTTCATTTAGTGAGGGGATGGATAAATCCCTACCGTCTCCTGCTTGTTTTCTGTTCCATTTTAGTCATCTGGTGGGTTATAAGCCAGTTATGGTTTCATGTCCCCTCCCCCCAATTGATCCATGTAATTTACTGTAAAGTCAATACATTATTTCCACTGTGTAAGATACCTGCCATAGGCAACATTTCGATGTATGAATATATCATACAAACGGGCATTTTATATTAGGTACACACCCACAGCAGTACTTGGCCAGTATGAAGTTGATGAGGCATATAATAGGTCTACAATGATCTTTTTCTTGTGTAACTAAATTTTTTTTTTTTTTTTACTAGTTTACAGTGTAAACATTGTAACTAACCTAGACATGGTGGGTTTCTAGAATGGTTACATATATTATACAGGTGCATTTATGGGGTGTGCGTTCTATGTACCCTAAGATGACTCCTTGTCGATCAATTTCTTTGACTATTCTTGCTACTGAATTACCTATTAACAGATGTTATAACTTTTTGGCTAATAGTTTTTGTTTTACATTTTGAGGTTTCTTATGAGTCAGTAACACTACAATTTTTTTTTAATAATTTTAATTTGCTGAAGTTATTCCAAGATTTTTAGACAGTGGTTCATATTGCTGTAATGTTGCCTATCATCTCTCAAAGTTTTTTGCTTAAGGAGTTATACTGTACGATTTTAATTGGTTTTACATGTGTTCAAAGTACAATATTGGTTACATGCTTCTTAGTAGGCAACCACTATGTATTGCCCTCCCAAATCAACCTGAGCACTGTGTAATAGCACTTGGGGGGAGAATTTGTTTTTTTGCTAGATTATATATTTCTCAAGTTTGCTGGCATCTAAAGAAGCTCTCTCCTACAGTGGATATAAAAAGTCTACACACCCCTGTTAAAATGTCAGGATTCTGTGCTGTAAAAAAATGAGACAAAGATAATTTCAGAACTTTTTCCACCTTTTTAATGTGACCTATAAACTGTACAACTCAATTGAAAAACAAACTGAAATCTTTTAGGTGGAGGGAATAAAATAATGTGGTTGCATAAGTCTGCACACCCTCTTATAACTGGGAAGGTAGCTGTGTTCAGAATTAAGCAATCTCATTCCAAATCGTGTTAAATAGGAGTCAGCATACACCTGCCATCATTTAAAGTGCCTCTGATTAACCCCAAATAAAGTTCAGCTGCTCTAGTTGGTCTTTCCTGAAAATGTCTTAGTCTCATCCCACAGCAAAAGCCATGGTCCACAGAGAGCTTCCAAAGCATCAGAGGGATCTCATTGTTAAAAGCTATCAGTCAGGAGAAGGGTACAAAAGAATTTCCAAGCCATTAGATATACCATGGAACACAGTGAAGACAGTCATCATGTGGAGAAAATATGGCACAACAGTGACATTACCAAGAACTGGAGCTCCCTCCAAAATTGATTAAAAGACGAGAAGAAAACTGGTCTGGGAGACTACCAAGAGGCCTACAGCAACATTAAAGGAGCTGCAGGAATATCTGGCAAGTACTGGCTGTGTGGTACATGTGACAAAAATCTCCCATATTCTTCATATGTCTGGGCTATGGGGTGGAGTGGCAAGATGAAAGCCTTTTCTTACGAAGAAAAACATCCAAGCCAGGCTACATTTTGCACAAACACATCTGAAGTCTCCCAAAAGCATGTGGGAAAAGGTGTTGTGGTCTGATGAAACCAAGGTTGAACTTTTTGGCCATAATTCCAAACATCACCAAAAGAACACCATACCCACAGTGAAGCATGGTGGTGGCAGCATCATGCGTTGGGGCTGTTTTTCTTCAGCTGGAACTGGGGCCTTAGTTAAGATATAGGGAATTATGAACAGTTCCAAATACCAGTCAATATTGGCACAAAACCTTCACGCTTCTAGAAAGCTGAACATGAAGAGGAACTTCATCTTTCAGCATGACAACGACCCAAAGCATACATCCAAATCAACAAAGGAATGGCTTCGCCAGAAGAAGATTAAAATTTTGGAATGGCCCAGCCAAAGCCCAGACCTGAATCCGATTGAAAATCTGTGGGGTGATCTGAAGAGAGCTGTGCACAGGAGATGCCCTCGCAATCTGACAGAATTGGAGTGTGTTTGCAAAGAAGAGTGGGCAAATCTTGCCAAGTCAAAATGTGCCATAATGATAGACTTATACCCAAAAAGACTGAGTGCTGTAATAAAATCAAAAGGTGCTTCAACAAAGTATTAGTTTAAGGGTGTGCATACTTATGCAACCATATTATTTTATTGTTATATTTTTTCTTCCCTCTACCTAAAAGATTTCAGTTTGTTTTTCAATTGAGTTGTACAGTTTATAGATCACATTAAAGGTGGAAAAAGTTCTGAAATGATTTATCTTTGTCTCATTTTTTTTACAGCACAGAAACCTGACATTTTAACAGGGGTGTGTAGACTTTTTATATCCACTGTACCTCCCTTCCTTTTCTCTCCCTCCCATTTCATTTTAATCTGACCATCACACTAAAAATAATTTTCACTTCATTTAAACATCACATTCCTGTGACAAACTGGTTTCCTTTTCAGGTTCTTTATGCTCCCCTAGTGTTTGGATTTGTCTCTACAAAAGCAACTCGAATAGTGAACTTGGTGGAGTTAGCATACTAAATCTGTTGAGGAATTACTTGCAATCACTTCCAGTTCAAGATCTCACTTTTTCTCTTAAATAATGGCACCCTTTGGTTTTATACAAGTAAACCTATGAGTAAGAATGTAGTTGGCTTTATTAATGATTATGTTAAGGCACTTAAATATATTGGTTTCCATTGTTTGGCTATATGGCTTTCGATAGCTCTCATAAGAAATGTATAAAAAAAAAAAGTTAATAACCTGAGGGAAAATTAGAAAATTTCAAAACCAAGTAGACAAGTTCCTATGTAAGGTTGTAGTTCTGTGTCTAATAACTTGGAAGCAAGTTGCATGACAATTTGCCACGTCTTTTCACCGAAGGCCAAGTCCGCCATGTGTGCAAGCATGTGCCATCCTCTGTGCAGCCTAATTTGCTTGTGTAGTTTATCTGGTGTTATATTTGTGTGATGCAATACCTCCAGACAAGTTTCTAAAATGCTATAGTTCAAGCAGTTTTTAGATAATATTGCTCATACCCAAGAGTTATTGTCCCAAATCTGATGAATATCCATCTCCCATTGAGTAACATATTATTTATAACCTTCCCTAAGGTTGTTATATAGATTGAATTGGGGCAATTTAACAAATGTAGTTAAATCGCATATCTTGTTAATCGGGATTAGTGTACAACAAGGGTGATAGGAAATGTGTAATTTGACAATAATTAAAATGTTCCTGCAAAGGAAGATTGTGGGTATGCCTGAGATTTGGAGTAAGGATCAAATGTAAATTTTATAAGCAATATTGATTTTAATTTATTTTTTTAAATATGGGCAATTGCTAATCAGTGACTAAATGTACCAATAAATCCCTGCTGTATGCTCATTAGAGCAGCTTTTTTTTAATTAAGCATAAAAGTGTTGTCAGAGAAGATCTTTATGTTAATAGACTCTGCTAGTGCATTGAACCTGCCTTAATACTTATACTTAATTTTCAAGGGGCAGTTGCAGAGGCCAAATAATGTGTACAAGTGAACTTGGAAGCTGCCTCTGTTGAGAGAAGGTGTCCTGTGTTGAAATTGTATCTGAATTCACAAATGTGCAACACATACCTCTCCCCCTCATTACACTCTTAAATAGATCATAAAAATTAGGAAAAAAACTCCCACACAGTCTCCAAGCCAACATGAAGTCTAAAAAATCACAGCTATTGCATCATTTAGGCACAAACCGTGTCTACTAGCCTAAAGATTTAAAATAAACATTTTAGAACCACAATTTACGGAGTTTTATGTTTTATTTTGTTACAAACATACGGTTATCCTATTCTATAGCGGTCCCTTATGGCCTCTGAAAAATGACCTAAGTACCAGGTTATACTCATCTGTTTATACAGCTGCTAAAGTGTGTCGGAAGCCACCTTGTCTGCCCATCCAGTACCAACCCTACTCTCTTTTTAAACTTACTTTGCAAACCTTAACCTGTTGAGATTTAATATACAGATGACAAATAACCTGAGTAAATCTAATCTCTATCCTTTTTGGTCATTCTATGGCAAACTTTGTAGGCACACCTACTAGATGTGCCTGGTACGCTTGACATCAAGGTTGTTCATAGAGAAGTCAAAAAGGCACAAGCTAGCACTTGTAGAGTTATTCATAGTCACCTAGATCTGTTGCCTCTAACCAAGTTCAGATTACTATTCAACATTTTATTCTGCCGTAAGGCTCCTTGCCTTGATGTTAGCCAGTCTGTCTTAATTGATGTAGCACTGGAATGTGATGCTCTCAATAAAGGTTTGTAGATTATCCCTGCGCCAGATTGGCATCTATCATCTAAATTTTCACTCATAACAAGGGGGGAAAACGGGGTCAACCTATTTCTTAGCTATCATTCTATAACTAATATAGTTCTGTGTGTGTAACGCGCAGCTCACAATTTTGTGAGCATGTGAGGCTAACACCGCAAGAGGGAGTGAGGAGGAGAGAGAGACAGGGTAAACGGAGAGAGGCCGCACAAAGACAGAACACCATATTTAATAAAAGATTATACCCTTATTTTTGATGGGCAAGTGACAAGTTTAACTATATTCATTTTTGAAAGAAAGGGGGTTACCACAATGCCTCATATACGGCTAATGTATTTTTCTTGAAGAAAAACCCGCTCGCCATCTCTGCATAACACGCTAGATACTTCATTTGCTCTCAATTTGGTAAAACACATTGTTTATGTAGTTTAGTTAATCTTACTGCTAAGCAATAATGCAAAACTATAGCTTTTAGTGTATGAAGGTTTAATCCAAATGTTCCTATTTCTGCTTTAATTGAAAGCTGACCAAATCCGTAATAATACAGTCTCTGCCACAAAGTATATATTAAAAGGCATGTCAAAATTGTAATATTTAATTTGTGCAGACCTGGATATATTAATATGCACAGAATGCCTGAACTCATGCTGGATCGAACCTATGTAGTTAGGGGGACTCTGGTAGTTTTGTTAATAGTTTGGAAATCAATAGAGTCACAAACCAGTGAGCCAAATAATCCAGGAAATTCAGGTGTAGACACTCCTGGGCACATCAACAAGTTTTTTTTTTAGAGTCTAATACATATAAAATGTTTTATGAAATGTGCTGCATATATCAAGGATACTTTTTGCCTAAGTGATTCAAAAATATATTAATCCAGCTAATTTAGATATGCCTTTATAATTAACTAAATTATGTATGTAAAAATATGCTGTACCAAACTGAGAGCAAATTAATTATCTCGTCTTATGCCGAGATGGAGAGAGTTTTTCTTCCAGAACAATTGGTTGGCCCTTTTATGAGGAGATGTTGTCACTCTCTGGTTCTTTCAAAAAGGAAATTAATATAATTAAATATAATGATAGATATACAAGAATGGAAATTCAGAATCCTTGGCACAAATAACAATTTCTTATAGAACAGAGTGAATAGATTGAGATGGAGGGAGGAGTTTGGCTGCTTTGCCTAAATCTTAGCTTAGTTTTACAGGGAGAAATCTAGGAATAGGTTTTCATGTCATGTGTGTCTATATGCCATGTCTCAAATCCTTGAAGATGCTGGGTTGTATGTGTTATCTGAGGTTGCTCGGTGTATGACTGGTGTATTTTTATACGTATTCAATAATTTAAAATAAGAAAGAATGTTCCATCTTAAGACAATTCTTTTTTTTTAGAAGATTTTTCTACATGGTTGCTAATCAGTTACACCTAGCCTTCTGAAGACAACTATGTGGACTTAGATCCTGAATAGATTGCAGGTTCAAGTGTGATCTTATTTCTCTATTCTCACTCTGCATGATCCTAAACATGGTTTGGACGTATCATGACTTTGTATAGATTACTGGATCTCCTTTTACTCTTGCTGCAAGGGCTGTCTGTTGTGCACCATGACTTGAATCTGGCATGTCTTTAGATGCTTCTTATTTATCTGGATCTAGATCCAAGATCTTAACTTTCCAATCTCGTACCCATAGATCCATTTCCTGAGCAGCTACAGTATTACAAGCATCGTAGTGTGAGACATAAAATTAGACCCATGAAATTTATATTTTTTTTGTCATGGTGTTGTGCAAACACAGCAATCAATTTTTTTGTGGTCTCTTGGAGACTGAACTGGCCCTTTAAGGTTGGTACTGTAAATTCAGCACAACTTGGAACACACCACTGTAAGTTACGCCTAAAAATATGTTGAAATACCTTTTTGAATTTTTGCAATAGGTGCCTTTTTCACTGAAAAAATCCATAAAAGAAGTTCTGTTTACATGAGAATTAGGCATGTCGCCAGAGAGACTCACAGCAAGAGCTTTGTGTAGAGAGCGGACAGAGAAAGGTGGACAACCCTTCCCAAATTCATCTGTGCAGGGAAATGACTGCTGGAAACTGCAAAATATGTTACTTGTGGGTTAACTGATGGCTGATTACATTCCTGAAAGCCGAGAGAAGTCATAAATCCTGTGTCCAAGGAGCTTGCAACAGCCGTTGTCGGCAGATACAGTTAATCATGAACAGTCAGCAGTGTGTTTGTAAACAGACCTAAGACTGCTGATTTTAGCTGTTATTGTAATAATTAAAAAAAAAAATAAAAAGCAATAGTTCATTTCAACATAGAATCTTGTGCTCGCTTACACCATGAATGGCACTTATAGTGAATTAAAGGGCCCTTTAAAGGATTAAGAAAGGTGCAATATTTACTGTCTGTTCTTTTGGAAAAAAAGACAACTGTTCATTTATTAAATGCAATTGCGGTTCATTACTTCGAGTAAGTGCACACACAAGAACAATAATGGCAGTCCACATTAATTAATAATTGCATATAATGAAAAATTAAAAGCTGTGGTTTTTTTTTTCAAAATGCATAATTCCACTCTTCGAAGTGCTAATCCTACAACCTTGTATTTTAATCAGCAGCGGGCTGTCATTTTTATGTCTTGTCAGGCATTTATTTTTCTTCCAGCCAGTGTTAATTACACTTTTCTTCATTCTCCCCTAAGGTAGTAAATAAATGAATACACGTCTCATTTCGCACCAAACAGTTTTTAAATCATACAGACTTTGAAACAGAGTAAAATTTCAGAAAACTTTATTTTTAATCAGAATTGCCATGAATGGACGTGGGATAATAAATATATTTTTTTTATGTATATATACAATAACAACAAATGTTTACATTCCATGTTCAAACTCAAAAGATTAATAAATGTTTTCTTTTTACAAGCCAAAAAAATATTTGCCATAACTTTTGCTGTTTTCATGCAAAAGATTATAAGTATTAGTCACAGATTAATTGTTCTATTTTTTGATCTGCCATTATATAAAATAATTGCATAAAGAAAGCAGATTGCGTTGTTCTTCGTCGAGCGGCAGTAAATGGAAGCACTTGGCAACAAACTGACAGATATTACACACATCCTTAGTGACATAAGCTAAGGTCCCTATAAATTGTCTCATTACACACATCATACTCCTTGAACTCATTGGTGCGCTCCCTTATCCAGTAGACGTCTACTTGGCCATGTCCAATGGAATGTGACAGAGTTCATCTCCCACTGGGACGAGGGTCAAGTGCTCTGGTCGAAAACACCCTTCAGAAATCTTTTTATCTTCATCTTCAGTACCTAAAGTTTCTTTTTAAGTAGGACATTGAGGGATGGGACATAGGCCTAACCATATCATCTTACAAGACAATGTTACTTCATGTTCTGATTTATCTATGCAGCAGTTTTTTTCTTTTCGTTTTTTTACTTTTTTCACATTTTGATATGTTTACTGTATAGAATATTAAGACATGAAATTATATTTTTACCATCTGATAACAAATTATTTGATAAGTCTACATAACGGGTTCTAGCCCAGGTTGTGGAGAACACATCATATAATAAACTCAGAGATACTGTAATCCCACAGATATATTTATTTGAAGAACTATACAATAAATGAAGAAGACATTATATGCAATTATGCTGTACAGGGGCATTCACTGGTTTAGTTATCTTTCTAATATCTAAACTGGGATGAAACCTTGTATACTGGGGTTTTCTTCATGAATCCTATTGAAAGCACTGGTATGTTAACATTAGCTACTATAATTGTATATTTGAAAAATGTGGCTGAAACAAAAATAGGGTGCCTCCAACTACAGCATTGTTTGTTTGTGTCATTCAGTCATGTCCAACTCTTGGTGATCTCATGGACCGTAACACACCATGCTGATCCGCTATACATGGCAGAGATACTGGAGTGGGTTGCCAGTTCCTTTTCAAGTGGGCCACAGCATACATCCCTGGGTATTCTTAGGTGGTCTGCCATCCAAGTACTGACCAAGCCCAACTCTGCATTGCTTCAGGGTGTTGTGACCAATTGGTTCCATGACTGGAATCAAACTCAGGTTGCAGTGGAGAAAGCACTGAATCCTAACCACTGGACCACCAGGGAACCCAAACTACAGCATATTTGTATATAATGATCATAAATTAAACACTTTATATTTTATAGTTTAAAAATGCCTTTTTACATCTAGTTTTTCATAACATATTGTTAAAATGGACTATGGTAGGCTTGTTAATGATATTTGGACTCTGGAAGAAACCAAGATTCTTGTGCCCCAACCAGTGTAATTATACAGCAATCTTCTCAAATACTTGAGTCCGTAGTAACAATATTAACACATGAACCAAATGCAACCATGTTAAATTTCTCTTTCAAACAAGTGTTACACGGACACTTTGACACAGGCCTTTTTTTTTTTTTTACACTGTATGCCAAAAAGCATTAATAGATACAAACAATAACAAACTAAAAAAAAAAAAAAAGATTTTTTTACTTATTTTTTTTCTAATACCTCCTTTGACTTTAAAGAAGTCTCATGTCACGGGTCGCTTGCAGGTATCCTCTGCATCCTGCAGGGTAATTGGTGTGGCTGTTACTTACAAAGCAGGGCTGGGCTACCTACAAACGGCAATCCCCCCCTCTCCCTCCCAACGCAGCCCTAGTCTGTAGGAAGCCCAGCCAGCACAGAGTACCATGAAGGGAGGAGAGGACACACGAGAGACCTATAAAATAGGACACTCCTAGAAATGACTTTTTTCAGTTGCTTTTTAATGTTCATATATATGCATGCTTATTTTAATACAGTGTAAAGAAGCCTGTGCTACTGTCTCTTTAAAATTTTCTTTATTTTACATTGCAATAAAATCGTGCTGTTGTTTGATACTTAATAATTACTAGAATATATACTAATTTATAAATGTGCAACACACACAGTCTCAGTTACATGCCAAGATTTACATGGGAATAATTACATTATTCTAAAAGAATAAAAATGCTTTAAGAAAATCCATGTTAATGCAGCACCAATTAAAAATATTAATTATTTAAATGCCTGAAGAATCTGCAGTACACAAGCATTGCAAATACTTATATGTTTACTAAAGATATTAAACTAACATTGGGTGTAAATTATATTTAACTGTATGAGGATTTATATAGAATCTAGAACCCTGGTTCCCAAACTATGAGCCCTATTCTATTGGCCAATTCTCAAAGTTCAACACACTCAAAACCACTGAAAATTGTCATATATTCTATTAGCTACTTGCAATCCGATTACGAGTTACCCGCTCACAATCACTACAGGCCAGCCAAAGATGCAAAACCAGCCTTAGAACTCCATTGGTTTTTAGCAGAGCCAGAATATTACAAGCTCTAAATAATATAATTACACTAAATCGATATTCTATTAGACTCATAGCTCTAGCTAGCAAATTAAAGCCTACCCCGCAATTGAAAAAAGTATCACGTTTATGTCAAAAATATTACACGTTCTCAAAAGGACTCAATATACTGTACTTTAAAAATATGGGAAAGTATGGATACACATTAGAATTAATGGCAGAACAGTCTCAAACCCACAAATATGCAATTAAAAAATATTTTTGTTTTATGTTTTTTTGTTGTTGTGTGAATTGGATCATTTGACTTAAGGGGTTGATACATTTCATGGAACCTGCATGGACTAGAACAGTTGCTTTAATGATTTCTACATTCCTGGATTGCGAGTCCGATCGCTAAATTTACTTCTCTACATTAATTAGTTCATGGTCTCTGAGTGAAATTAAGTATAAACCCCATGTTTTACTGATGTCATGATGACGGTCTCATTTACTATTGGTTTTGTCTAAGAAGAAAATTACGAGTTTGCTTAAACATTGTCAGATCATATGATCACGCCTCCTGAAATCCTACTTAAAAAAAAACAGCGTTTACGAGTTCATCCTTGCAGTCGGAATTTGCGAGCTAGAGTCATTAGAATACATCTAAATATTTATAAAAAAAAAAAACTTGCAGCAAAATTTGTGAGTTTGGTGCATTTGCGAGCAGCTTTTGTTTTCCATGAACTTACTTAAAATGAGCAGGACCTGGTGGACCACTTGAAGAGTGTCTGCTCCTTAACTGTCATATTTACCTGATTGTTTTACTCTTGCATATGCAATGTTAAAATCTAATATCCATGCACTTCTGTAATGCCTTTTTCTGCATTCTTATTTATTTTCTTAATTCTGTTTCATAATTGTTTTGAAATCCAAGTGTTACCATGGACCAGGATCAGGAACAGGTAGTGGTCCACAGACCACAGTTTGGGAACCTCTGATCTAGAATAATGGGGGAATGCTCATTGTGACACATTATTTATATGAAAATATAAGTAAATTGTATTCCTACTGTTGCCTCCTCAATGTGCTGCTACACTACACAGTTGGATTGCTTTCAGACAAGGTATCTCAACAAAGCTCAACATGTTATAAGTGATCTTGCTTTCTTGTAAACTGCAATTCCCTATCATGAATGGCCATTAAAATGATATTTTTTATTAAAGAGAGTAGATCTGCTGTAAACTGAAACAAATATATATTTTAAAAGCATTGTTTTACTAAATATGTCATCGGCAAATAGGATCTTCTTAATCTATTGTTTTAACACAGAGAACATGTAACCTCTGTTAGCATCCACTATAATCGTTATCGGATGTGAGTAACGCCTGCGGATGGGAATAGAAGCTCCTCATCAATTTATTTGTTTTAAATATGTATAAATGCTGCCTATATTTAACTGTTAAGTTGAAAAAATAATACTTCTGTTGTCTTTTTCATACCTTTGAGGTTAGAGGAAAAAATATTTCACCTTAAACAAAGTGTTCACATTTAGGGTGGTTAAACTGTGGAATTCTCTACCAAATTAGGTGGTGACAGCGAATTTGATAGATAACTTCAAAAAGGGGTTAGATATATTTTTGAATAAAGAGGGCATTCAAGGCTATCCTAGATAACTAGCGAAGGAATATTGATCCAGGGAGAAATTTGATCGCCAGTTTCTGGGGTCAGGAAGGAGCTTTGCTTTTTCTCCCCTTATGAGACAATTGGCAAAGTTTCAATAGGGTTTTTTTTTTCTGTTTGCCTTCCTCTGGATCAATTTACAATTAATAATAAATAGTCCACATATTAAAACGATCAATAGAGATCTAAAAAGGTTGAACTTGATGGATTAACTCTTTATTCATCCTCCAATACTATACTATTAATAATTATTTAACAACTAATTAATTAATAACTAATCCGCTTATTGCAGATCAGAGGAGATCTTAACAGGTTGAACTTGATGGACTGAAAGTCTTTTTTCCACCTTAATTACTATGTAACTATGTAATATGCAGCATTTTTTGTCGATTACTTTGGGATATTTGTAACATCACATGTAAGATCTTCTTTTGTATTTAATACCTGTCATGTTTTTATAGTAAGCCAAAAAAAGGGTTTACACTTGCCCTAGATTATAGGGACAATTAGACAGAAGGGAGCTAGGTAAATGAAAATAGGTAATAGTGTGTAATCCTGCTAGATTATAATGTTACTAGTACAAGCTTAATTCAACTTCTCTTTATTACTTCCGAATGGATGTGCGAGGTACTAAGCCTGTGAATGAAAACCCATCACTTTATAACAAATCCTCGGTATCAAAGCAGCCTAGAGCCGCCTAATCTCCTTTGTTGCTATGAGGAAGTCCTTGCTATTCCAGAATCAAAGATCCAAAATGACAGGGGTCATGTTCCTTATTGCAATGCAAGAAGATGGTTTTGACGTCTTATTCCGTGCAATGTCTTGTCTAGGAAGACAGAACAATATTGTGTGGGGTTAAAGAAGTACGGCAGTCCGGTATTTAATGAAAATGGGAACATGTTTATAGAATGGAAGACTTCACTGGTCCATTCAAATAGTAGCCACGGATTAGAAATGATTCCCATGTTGTGTTAGTAATTTTCTGCATTAGAAATTAATAAAAAAAAGTAAAGGACTTATATTGATCTGTGGTTTTTCACCAGTTATATTTATAAGAGTTGTTCAAACTGTAAGTAAATATATTTGTGAAAAGTATATCAAAAACATGAACCTATAGCTTGTCCAAAAATATGGAGATAGGAAATAAACATAAGTAAATACATAATGACCCATTGATTTAAAATTTAAATATTTCCTCAATAATGTAATATTCTTGTATCACGGGAGTTTTCAACAAACTTAAAGGATCAGTATAAGCACTTTTAATGTTAAATCTATTTTGTAGTTCACCATTAATTAACATTAAAAATACACATGCAGTCAGCAGCTAAGAAAAGCTTTAGCCAGAAAATATCATTTAAAATCACAATTGATCTCATTAATGGCTACTTCTGTACCCCTCCCCACCTATCATTGTTCTGAGCACAACTGTAAAGAAAGCAAACATTTCAACTGAGGAAACATTAGTTAGGCAGACTTGGTAACTTGGAGCATGGTCTAAAGCATGGGTCGTCAACCTTTTAATACCTACCACCCACTTTTGATGATAAAATGTCCTTACCGCCCACCGGTGCTGCCAGTAACTCAGTTTACCCTATCTCATCATATGACCCCAGCTATGTATCGCCCTGTACTTACTAGATAGTGACCCGGTCCTGACTGCTGTCCCTAGGCTCTCACCAGCTCTCCAACCAGCCAAGTCTAATGCTGCGGGTCTCTGGTGTGTGACATCACTCATCGGCGACGCTACCTACCAATTACCTCACCACCCACCATGAAAACTTGAATCGCACACTAGTGGGCAGTAATTACCAAGTTGACGTCCACTGCTCTAAAGGATGAGGGGACAATAGCTACAATCCAATAACCTCTGTATATCCAAAGTGAGCATGCCTCTTGTTATCTTGCCTAGTTAATGTTATCTAAGTTAAATGCTTGTTTTTATTACTCAGGACAAAGAGAGAGATGGGAAGGAGTACAGCAGCAACCATTAATTAATAAACTGTGTTCTTAAATTATATTGTCTGGTTAAAGCTTTTCTTTGCTGCTGTTTGCACATGTCATTTTAATGTAAACATAGATTTAACATGAAAAGCTCTTACGCTGGCCTCTGACTAAATCAATTAAAAAACCCAATTAAAGCTATCTAAGTATCATAAAGCACAAACCCTACATGTCTAATAGCCCTAGACATAGAACAAGCATTTGACTAACTTGAAAGGCCCTACCATAGGGGGACTTTGACTACATTCGGCTTCACTGGTTCCTTTGTAAACAATGCCCACTGGCCTCATAATGAGGTTGTCCGGGGTAAACTGTAGTACTACATTGGTCATATTGGCTTTGAATAACTGTCCCTTGTGGGGTTTGCTTTAAGTGGACAAACAGATTTTGGTGAATGGTCTAATTACCATATACTGTACCAAGAGGGTAGGGTTGTAGCTAGTCAGATAGCCACAAGATGGCGATATGACCATTAACATCTGTATAGAATGTAAGTAGTACTGGATTGATTGGCTTGGGTTCCCTCAAACTGGCTGACCATTGGTCTAATTCCAACTTGCCTATTTGAATAAGTGTGCCTACACCGCCCTTACAGATCTTTTTGGAGGAAATTCTGCTGCTGACCCGGACTGCTTGAAGAGCCAAGTGCTGTTAAATAGTGGATATCGAGTCAATAGTTACATTTATGATTTTAATAATTATCCTTCGTAAATCATCTGAGGATAATTTTAACTGAACACTATATTTTTTAATTCTATTTAAGAACAGGTTATCATGAGGATTGTAAAAAATGGATACACTGATGTACACGTTTAAAACATATCTGCAAGCAATGGCTTTATAAACTTAGATCATGTTGTCCCTGCTGCTTTATGCTGTGATACTTGTTACATACTTTGGGATTTCCTCCACATACAGCTCTTTCTGGAAGTTTTAGTTTTTTGGCTAAAGTTTTCAATAGTTATGCTTTACTAGTCAACTGGCTTTCATTTACAAACATGAAAAAGATTAATGGTAAAATAAATATAGGACATAAATACCACCTGAATACAATTAAAAACAAAGTACCCTATTCTATTGGCCAAATTGTAAATTTATTCATACTTAAAATCACTCTTAAAATTGCCACATATTCTATCAGCTACTTGCAATCCGATTATGAGATACCCGTCCATAATCACTAAGAGCCAGCCAAAGAAGCAAATTCCAGCTTAGAGCTCCATTGGTTTTAGCAAAGCTTGAATAATACGATTGCTAACTAATTAAAGTTACACAAAATCGTTATTCTATTAGATCCGTAGCGCTAGCTCGCAAATAAAATCGGACATGCAAACAGAAAAAAATATCACGAATACTAAATAGAACTCGCAAGGGCTTTTTCAAACACTGTAGAGCTGTAACAGCAATTAAACACACAATACTGTATTTGAAAAAGCACAGGAAGGCATGGGAACTAATTAATTAATTGTCTCAAACCCAATGTGCAATTACAAATTATTATTTTTAAATGTTATTTCTGAGTAATATATATCCTGGAAATCTGGACTAAAAGAGGTGATCTAATGCATTTTATAGAGTGCTAGATTGCAAATATTACTTATTGGCACTAATTAATTTGTAGCCTCCGATTGCATATTGTGTCTAACTCCCATGTTTTACTGACGTCATGATGACGGTCTTATTCACTGTTGGCTGTGTCTAAGAAATAAATTACGGTCTTGCTTAAATATTGTCAGATCATATGATCACAACACCTGAAATCCTACTTAAAGAGGCAGGGTTTATACTTTCAACTTTGCTGTCGAAATTTGTGAGCTGGAGTCAATAGAATACATCTAAACATTTAGTAGAAAAAAAGCGGCAGCCAGATTGACGAGCTTGAAGCACTTGGAGCGACTAATAGAATATAAAACATACTTTTTTAACCAGTGACCAAAACTTCTGGACCATAATATCCAAAATATAGATCTGCAGAGCACAGGTGTAACATTAGGTGGCAGTATTGTTTGGACTTTGAATGCTAAAATCTGTGTTGTACTGAAAGATGTGCAATTGAGTGAAATTAGTGAGAACTGTATAAAGTTTATGTTTAAATCCAAACAAACAGGTTTTTTTTATCCCTCTTTTGTCCTAAGATGGCACAGTTATTTAGAATATTGTACATTCTTAAATGTATTATAGAAATACAGGACTGAAGAAATAATATGTGTTGTTTAGTAATAATGGCTAGCGACGTACATTATGTTTAACTTAATTAATTTAATTATATATAAAGATTCTCTATTACTCAAATATTTATTAATATTATTTTTGTGGTCATATAGTTAAATTTCATTTGTACATGACCTAGTAGAATCCATAGAAAATCCATAGAAAAACAGCAAAATCTATTGAGTTTAATATCAAAGAATTGTACAGAGAATAACTGAGAGCCCACATCCTATTAATACTACCTGCTGATGCCCTATTATAACTAAAACCTCTCATCTACCTCTCATAAATTCTCTAGGGAATCATGGGGAAAAAAGAGTGCAACATGAAGAAATAAATATTTGTTTAAAGAGCATAATTATGTAGGAAAAGAGTCATACAGTTCGCTTTTAATTAGGATGAAAGAATGCCCCTGCTGGGCCCTGGGGGAATCCATGATACATAGGTGAAAGTTCTGTGTGTGTGTGAGAAGGCGTTTACATTTCTGGAGTTATTTTGTTGCATTTCCCGAAGCAAGGAGTCACACCTACCTTTATCTACCTGTCAGGAATATGATGTAAAAAACACAAAACAGATTCCGATACTCATAAACAGATTCTTCAAAAATTCTCATTTTCAAAAAATAAATTTCCATGGCTTAACACATCTGCCATATTCTATTAGCTGCTCACAAATGCCTTGGACTCACAAATTTGGCTGCGGGTGTTTTTATTTAATAAATATTTAGATGTATTCTATTGACTCCAGCTCGTAAATTCTTTACTGCAAGGCTGAACTGGTAAACCCTGACTTTTTAAATTGGACTTCAGGAGGCGTGATCATATGATCTGACAATATTTAAGCAAGCCCATAAATTACTTAAACACTCAAAATACTTCTTAGACACAGACAATAGTTAATGACACTGTCATCATGTCGCCAATAAAACATGGAGTTTATACTTATACTTAGTGTCCAGAAATAAATGTAGCGATCAGACTCGCAATCCAGCAATGAAAAAAACTGTTCTAGTCCATGCGGGTTCCATGATATGTATTAATCCCTTAAGTCCCGGGATCCATTTCACACAAAAAAAATATTTGTTCTGCAATTTATTCTAATGTGTTTCCATGCCTTCCCATATTTTTAAAGTACAGTATTATGTGTTTAATTGCTATTACAGCTCTAATAAGTATTTGAAAAAGCCCTTGCGAGTCCTCATGAGTACTTGTAATATTTAATTTCTCTCATTCAGTTTTATTAAGTAAAGGCAAGTTTAAAACAACAAGGTTAATCGTACAAAAGTTGCACAAACTGAGGTAGATAACAGACGTACATGAATATATCATTCCATTATAGAGGATGTGGATAGCTATGAAAAAAAATAAGAAAAAAATCTTGCTGCATTTTTAATGATTGTAGCTAGTAATCATCACTTCTGTATTGTAAGGTTTTCTATTTTTATGTTTATATATTTCTTAACTATTAAGTGAACTACTAATATAAAGTGGGGGAGGGGAGTTAGCATATTTATCTCCTGTCTCATTTTAAGGAATATGTAAATGAATATGTAGATCAGTTATGTGCACAGCTTACCTTTGTCCAACACCTCCGGGTCCAGGTCCAGTCCAACCAACCTAGCAAGAAATCCTTTCCGGGGTATAGAGGGATCTATGAGAGCTCTAGAGCTAGGTTAGTGATATGCTATAAGGAGAGTCTAGCCATGGGTTCTAAGTGTTATAGAAATTCGGTAGAGAGTCTTAGAGAGTGTGAGAAAGACTTTCATTGATTAGGAGTTTATTTTGTTGATAATCGATTGGATATGAAGAGAAGTCGATTTCCATTGATGAGGTACGTGGCTTTTTGCTGCCAACATTCTTAATTGAAATAGTTTATATTGGGAAGTTGTAAGAGAGGGAATTTAATGGCCTAAAAGGCTAGCCTCAGCATTCAGAATAATCAGTACATCAAATATATCGGAAGCCATTGTCAAAACTTCCTGCCAAAGGTGAGGGGCTTTAGGACACATCCACCAGGTGTGAAAGAAACGTCCTATTTCTCCACATCTTTGAAAGCAGCTATGGTATGGGGCAAGTTTCCATTTCTAGAGTTTGTCTGGGGTATGATATATCCTATAAAGAACCTTGATAGAGCTCTCCAGGTTGCTACTATTGAGGGAACGTTTAGTAATATTGATCCAGGAATCCTGCCATAACTCCAGGTCCCAGCTACTGTTTAGATCTCTCCCCCAATTACACATGTATTTCGTTTTTGATCTGGCTAAATCGGTATTGATAGAATCGTAAAAAAGGCTTAAAATGCCTTTTGTAAGAGGGGCCTTGTCACAGATTCTCGTCAACCAGGATGATCGTGGTTTACCTGAGGTGCGTTCTAATGATTGGATGAAGTGTTTGATCCTGCGATAGGCAAATCGTTCTTGCTTGGGAAATTGAAAAAGATTATCGAGTTGTTCAACTGTCAGAATCTGCTCATCTCTGTACCAAGAGCCTGTTCTCAATAGGCCATTGGATCTCCACCAATTTAGAGAGGTTGAGGGGATGTGACATGTAAATTGTGGATGGGGATATATAGGGGTAAGGGTAGAGAGTTTAGGAGTTATGTCATATTTTGGGTTTGCCCAGTTCCAATGTGTGAGGGAAAGTCTAATAAAGGGGTTTGTTAGTTTCCCTAGTAGGCTATTGGTATGCAATAGATTTGAGCAGCTTTATAGTATAGTTTTAAGGAAGCTAACAATTCTATCTGCCATAAGTTTACCAAGTATTTTGATAAGACCATTTAATAGTAAGATAAGTCTATAGTTTTTGACTTCAGTCAGGACCCTACCTTTTTTGGGGAAAAAGACCAGATCTGCCTGGTTTAGTTCAGGTTGGATAGAATAGTCTTTTAGAATCCAATTTAAATAAATTTGTCAGATGGGGGGTAAGAAGATCGGAACATTTTTTATAATATAGGTTAGAGAACCCATTGGGTCCAGGGGCTTTGCCATTTTTTTAATTTTTAATAACTTCCAGTTGTGTGACCTTGGCATTGAGCAAGTCTCTGTCTTGGGCAGTTATGGAGGGGAGGTCGCAGGAATTCAGGAAGGAGGTAATTTGCTTCTCCCAACTATCGGGAGATGATTTATATAATTTTTTGGAGAAGGTATGGAAGGTTTCTCGTATTTTGTTGGGGCTAGCTGTAAGGTCTCCCGAGGGAGTTTTTAAACGGAAACATTTTGATTGGGATAGTTTACCTTTACATTTTCTGGCTAATAAGGTGTATAGTTTGTTAGCCTGGACGTACAATTTATGATGTGTCCATCTCATGGCATTTTCTGTGTAGTTTTATTTATGTCTTGTCGAAGTCTAGTAGTGGGATTACTTTGATTCAGTTTTTCTAAATTTTTTAGGTCTTGTCTTAGGACTTCTTCTCTGAGGCGAAGTTGTCGTTTATGGGTTGAGGCTAGCTTGATACATGAACCCCTAATGAAAGCCTTATGAGCAGCCCATACCCATCCCACATCAGAGTACCCAAATGGCAGACGGTAATAATAAGGAAGTTGCCATCTGGGTCTGTTTTTTTATGCTTAGTATTAAAAGGAAAATGTTTATGAAATAAGATGGCTACTCCAGCTTGTTTAGAGGGCTGGCTGGAGGCAAAATGGGTGGGATAATGTTTATGCATATATTTTGGTATTATTATTATGGGCAAAGTAGGAGTATAACAAAAGGGCATAGCTGTTTGTATGAAATAAATGCCTTTTGCCTTTTAAATGGGTAATTGAAGCCCTTAACATTATGGGATATGAAAGTGGTATCCGTCATCCTACCTTAATGGTGAAGTGTCTATGCAATTGGTATGCTAGTAGGTTGGTGGCGGGTAATCCACCATGGCTACAAGAGGTCGGTTGTCCTGGCCCGGGGTGTCCAGAGAAGGAGATAGGGTGCTGTGCATAGCATTAGGTATCTGAGACAGGAGAAAAAGGGAAAAAAAGTAATAATAAACAAAATGTAATTGTAACAGAACTATGATGATGCCTGTATTTTTTGCCTGAACCGAACCAACTATACTGCTGGAGGGGTTAAACAGAACCGAATGGCTGGTGTTCATGTGACTATTGCATACAACTCATACACTTGGTCAGAAGTTGCCATCTGCCTCTTGATAGTATCTGCTAAAACACACAAGAGATAGCAGAACAAAAGAGTTTTAGCAGACAAGAGGGCACCATGAACAATGGGGGTAGGGGTTGACCAAAGGTAGTCACTGCCCCTACTGTGTATGTGAAATGTTTAAAAATGTTTTTTTTTGTTTCAACTAAAAGAGAGTTCTACTTGACCCTTCAAAACGTAGCATCGTCTCGTTCTTTGGTGGGATTTATGGTACCGTTACTCTGCCACATTTTACAGCACTCCTGGATTATACAATGGGATATCGTGGAGGGGAATAAGCATTTCATTACTGCACAGCACCTTGCTTAAGAAAAGGACGTCTCCAACGGCTGGTACCCTCTCACTACAGGGGTAGCCGTTACATTGGTGGCAGCGGTGGGATGGTCCTTTTTATCTCCAACGCAAGTGCTGAATGGAATCCCAGTACGCTCAACTGAAAAGACCCAAGTACTGGCATTCTTAGGGACTGCGGGGTATTACAGGAAATGTGTCCCTGACTACAGCACCATCGCTAAACCCCTGACAGATTTGACAAAGAAAAATTTACCTAGGATAGTCCTGTGGTCTCCCGCCTGCGAAACAGCGTTCCAAACCCTGAAACAAGCTCTGATCAACGCACGAGTTTTGTCTGCCCCCGTCCCTAACAAAAGATTTGTTGTCCATACCGATGCGTCCATGTACGGACTGGGGGCAGTGCTGAGTCAGGTCGGGGAAGATGGAGGGGAACACCCTGTCGCATACCTGAGTAGAAAACTATTACCCAGGGAAGTGAGCTACGCAGCAGTGGAAAAGGAATGCCTAGCCCTGGTCTGGGCCCTAAAGAAGCTCACCCCATACCTCTACGGGCAGGAATTCACGTTGATCACGGACCATAACCCCCTAGTATGGCTGAACCGAGTGGCTGGAGACAATGGACGATTACTAAGATGGAGCCTGGCACTACAACCGTACAACTTCTCCATCCAGTATCGCCCTGGACGGTTCAATGGGAATGCAGATGGACTGTCCAGGCAAACGGAACTTTTACCTTAACAGCAGACCGGACAGCCCCAAGTTGACCCGAAAAAGATCAATCCGGGTCTGCCGGAGTGTTCCACAAAAGGGGAGCAGTGTAACAGAACTATGATGATGCCTGTATTTTTTGCCTGAACCGAACCAACTATACTGCTGGAGGGGTTAAACAGAACCGAATGGCTGGTGTTCATGTGACTATTGCATACAACTCATACACTTGGTCAGAAGTTGCCATCTGCCTCTTGATAGTATCTGCTAAAACACACAAGAGATAGCAGAACAAAAGAGTTTTAGCAGACAAGAGGGCACCATGAACAATGGGGGTAGGGGTTGACCAAAGGTAGTCACTGCCCCTACTGTGTATGTGAAATGTTTAAAAATGTTTTTTTTTGTTTCAACTAAAAGAGAGTTCTACTTGACCCTTCAAAACGTAGCATCGTCTCGTTCTTTGGTGGGATTTATGGTACCGTTACTCTGCCACATTTTACAGCACTCCTGGATTATACAATGGGATATCGTGGAGGGGAATAAGCATTTCATTACTGCACAGCACCTTGCTTAAGAAAAGGACGTCTCCAACGGCTGGTACCCTCTCACTACAGGGGTAGCCGTTACAGTAATCTTAACCTAATAAACAGTGGACTAAATATAAATCCTCAAATAAAAAAAATAAAGGCACAATTGTGCCAGATGAGAGGGGAAATTATTTCTTTGCCCTCTAGTTCCTCTTTTGTGAGGAGAGTATAAAACAAAACCTTAAAGAAATAACAAAATAATCACACTTCGGATATTAAAGTTACTAAGTAGGCAATTAAACCGGTCTGGTCTAGATAAAGTAGTGCCATACAAGTCAGTTCTATAGCCTGAATCTTTAATTGATCAAGCTCCAAAACTTTTGTGTAAGAAGCTAGGGGATGAATGACCATGATCACTTATATGGAGGTACTGATATGATTACAGTATTAACAGTCATACTAAATATTGCAATAATGTTTTCGGTTTTAAGCCAAACTTGAGAGTGGAGGGCCCAAGTCATGTTGTCTGCGATCCTGACGGTGAGGATAATGGGGGAAAGGTTGGAGTAGACCGAGTTTACTCCATTGGCGATTGTTCAGTGGAACTTCTGTCCATTGCCTAATGGGTCTTGGCTGGAGGGTTTGCTCAAGAGTTTCTTGAAGGTCAGTTCCTGAAATGAGGTTGAGATTAAGAAGATGTCCATGACACTCGTTGAGGTTATGGGAAATATAGAAGGTTGATCCCATTCGAAAGATAATGCTAAAGGGGAAGCCCCATCTGTATTTAATATTGTTCTTAGTTAAGATGAGAAGAGCAGGCTTGAGAAGCTTCGGTTTGTGGAGAGTCAAGGGGGCCAAATCAGCAAAGATGTGCAAAGGAGAGCCATCTGGGCCAGAGATAGAAAGGAGTTGTCTAGCCGCTGCAAGAAGATCATCTCTGGTGTTTTGGCGTAGAAAGCGTGCTATTACATATCTTGGGTTTATCAGAGGTGTTGGGGACTCCTAGGGCTCTGTGAGCTCTTTCAATTTTCCATGAATCATCTTGTTGTGTGGGAAGAATGCCCTTAATAACCGTATCACTGAATCTGGGGATACCCCTAAACCGTATATTGTGCTGTCTGGCCCTGTTTTATAGGTCCTCCAGTTTGCTTTCCAATGCAAGAATTTGAGTGGCATTCTGGGTGATATCTGACCTGTTTTTGGACTGAGCGTCTATTATTTGATTTGTGATGATGTCAAGAGCTTGTGTCTGTTGTCCCGGGTCAGAGATATCTTGTCTGTTTTCTTTCACTGCATTAGATAAGTGTGTTTATAACAATTTTTTAAACTGAGCCAGATCCGTTAGTTTTGCAGTTTGACAGTTTGGCTAGAATGACCTTGGATCCCCTCTGAATCAGAGCCATCTGAGAAACCTGCGGTAGTTTCAGGTGGAGGGGTTTTGCCCTGAGATTGTGATTTGAAATATTCTGGGATGCTCTTCGCTTGAGGATTTTTCTATGATTTACCCATAATTAAAGGATATAGAAAGCACTTTGATTGCAAGCTGTGATGCTGAGGTATCTTTAAGGGTAAGGGCTAAGAGCGGCCAGAAGATTATTTAGGGGTTCCCAGAGTTATAAAAGGATCTTCCATTTAGCAAGTCGGTTTGAAAACAAGACCATACCCTATTTAACATTGGGTCTGTTACATTTTGTCGATATTAATGCTTGAGACTGGGATTTGCTCAGGATGTGCTAGATTTAGATTACTGTCTAGTGTCTTTCATTAGAAAAGTAAGAAGGTGGCACTGTTGGGCTGATACTCAAAGTGTAAACAAAGCCATTAATTGTGCAGTTGTTTATATGAGTAGCTATATTAGTGTGTAGGGGCATTGTCACACACTGGGCTCCATTTTGGATATCCTGCTAGTGTAGTTTAAAGTTGATAAAAGTGAATAGAAAGAACTTTTATAAGTTGTATTATCTCAGATTGCCAGTCTCTTAAGTAGACAAGGGAAGGTTGTCCTTAGATCTGAAAATAGGGGTAGATGGCAGGTTTATATGACACAGTTAAGAAAATGCCCCTTTGTGAGGTCAGTGCCAACACAAAGAGAAAAAAACAAGGCTGTGTAGGGGTAAAAACGTGAATATTTGCTAGACTCCTGTGCTGAGATGGTAAAGGGGGGGTTCTCCCTTCCCCTCCACCCCCCTAATGTAAGAGTCTCTTTTGCCAAGTTTGATGCCCCAGTATCTCTCGATGGGTATCCTGGCTTATTTTATTGTTGCAGTCCTCCCTGACTGCTTACAACGACTTCCGCCATCACTTTCCCTGCAGCTGATGTTAGTGGTGGGGTATGGTACATGGTCCGTTACTAATCGGACCTCCCAGGGCCCAATGTCTTGACTGAGGGGATGGGATGTGTTACTGCGGCTTACCACGGTTTCCTGTGTTGATGAGGGATTCCATCTATCGGGCAGCGCTCCCATCTCTGCCGCTGCTTGCAGAGCGGCTTTATGTGTGCAAGTATACTGGGTGTCCCTTGGGAGGACTGGGCAGGTACGCAGTGCCTGTGAGTATGCCCTAGTGGTAGCAGGCCTCTCGTAGGCGTGTGGGCATGTTTGCAGAGCGGGCCACAGCCCAGAAGGACGCGGATCTGGGCCCCCTCTCCTCCCCAAGGGTTACTGATGCCAGGGGTTGGCTCTGGCAAGTAAGTTGTTCGAAATTGAGTGTGAGGATAAATGTTATTTTTGAAGCTGAGCCCGAGCTAGGTGCGTCCGCTTCCCTTACTGGTAGCTCCGCCCCCTTACTTGTAATATTTTTGACAGAAACGTAATACTTTTTTCAGTTGTGGGTTAGATTTTATTTGCGAGCTAGAGCTATGGGTCTAATAGAATATCGATTTTGTGTAAATGTAATTATTTGGGGGCTCAATATTTTTGAACATTGCTAAAACAAATGGAGTTCTAAGGACGGTTTTGTGGGTTTGGCTGGCTGTAGTGATTGTGGGCGGGTAACTCGTAACCGGACTGCAAGCAGCTAATAGAATAGAATTTGTGGCAATTGTCAGAGTGGTTATAAGTGTGTGTAACTTTGAGAATTGGACAAAAGAAGATGGCTCATGGTTAGTTGGTACATACTTGACAAACAAGTGTCTTTTTCTTGAACTGCAGTGGTCCTTTAATATTGTCTAACAGATAGAATAACAATTGGAATTTGTATTATTATGTATTTAGTTATTGAGTCTTCATTTGAAAATTCGACTGTTTGATACAGATATACATGTAACAACAAGATTAAAGGTATATGGAAGTTTTCCTGTTTTTAATTTTAAAAAGATTCCAAAATGCTGTTTGTAGCTAGTACATCTAATATTAATAGAAACATTGTATGCATGAGCTGTGAGGGCTGACCTTTGCAGGGACTTCTTGAAATGTTTGAATAAGTGAACACAGAGATTTTAAGCACTTGTTAGTAAAATGATGTTTAGATATGCAAACAAACACTTAGGTCGTTTATTATAATACTAGTCACTTGCCCTTAAAATATGATGGTATAATATTGCCTTAAAAATTGTGTCTTCTGTCTGTGCGCCCTCTCTCTGTGTTCCCTGTCTCTCTCTCTCTGCGCCCTCTCTCTGTGCTCACTCTCTCTCTGTGCACCCTCTCTCTCTCCTTCTCTCTCTACCCCCTCCTTCTATATCTCCCTCCCTTCTCTCTCTCCCTCTCCTTCTCACGCTATCTCTCTCCTTCTCACTCTCTCTCTCTCTCTCCTTCTCACACTTTATCTTCCTCCTTTCTTCTCTCTTCTTCCCTCCTCCTCTCGCCCTCCTTTTCCTTGTCACTCCTTCCCTCCTATCTCCCTCCCTCCCTCTCCCCCTTAGGCACCCAATGCGGGCCTCATAATAAGCGCCTTCAACGCCCATTGCGGGAATCGCAATGAACAGCTTCGGCGCCCATAACGGGCCTTGCAATGAGCGGCTTCGGCTCCCATATCGGGCCTCGCACACAAACTCGCAGTACGACAACTATATTAGTGATTAAAAAAGGGAAACTTCCACATACCTTTAATGAATTTAGGGTAAAACAACAAAAAACATAAGACAGGAATACTGTGCTTACAAATAAGTATTTTGAACAAAAAGTAAATATGTTTTTATTAGACATTTTAGCATTGCTGTCAAGAAAGATAGGCTTAGCTAAGTAATAATATTATTCTTTTTGGGGTGTGGAAGATTTAGATTAGAACATCCAAACACATTTATGTATGTGTAATTTAAAAATGTAGCACTAAATAGAACCAAAACAGGACATTGAAAGACATATATCTAACAATCACTAATATAGTTTGTAAAGTGTGTGTAACGCTCCAGGGGAGCGCATGCAAGCTTTACAAACTATTTGTACGGAATTCTGTACATCCCGCAGTGCGCAAAGCTCGGCACAAGCCGTGCATGCGCAAAGTGCGGTGCCAGCAGAGGGGTGGAAAGGGACAGAGAGGGAAAAGGGGGGAAAGAGACAGAAGAGGAAAGGAGGAAAGAAACACAGGGGAGGGAGGAGGGGGGGAAGACACACAGGGGAGGGAGGAGGGGGGAAGAGACACAGGAGAGGGAGGAGGGGGGAAGAGACAAAGAGGAGGGTAAGGGGGAAGAGACAAAGGGGAGAGAGAGGGGGGGAAGAGACACAGGAGAGGGAGAAAGAGACACAGGGGAGGGAGCGGAGGAGGAAAGAGACAGAGGGGGAAAAGGGGGAGGAAAGAGACAAGGTGAGAGAAGAGACACAGGGGAGGGAGTCGGGGGAAAGAGATACAGGGGAAAGGGGTGGGGAAAAAATACAAAAATATTATCCTGTAATTTATGACGGGCAAACGACTAGTAAACTATAATGGTGAAGTAATGTTGAAATAGTGTATAATAAACAAACAATGGCTTTGTAAAATTAATTCGATAAAGCAAAGTTTATTACATCAATAGGTGGCTGGTATACATGCACAAGACATGAACACCACCCTTTCCGTAATAAACATAGCAAAAACAGGCCACTTAAACACAATGCAAAACAAAAATTGCTGGAGGAATACGACACATAGCAGGAAGTATTAGGGACTGAATTAGGTACATTTTTAGCCCAATGATGAAATGGAACTATACTTCGATACTATGTGTATGTATGCATCATTTGGTATGTGCACATATTACATACATACGTACAGCACAATGTATACACCAATGAAATGGATTAATGCGCCAAGAGAAATTTAAATATGCATCATTTGGTATGTGCTCTTCCAAACAATGCACAGATCAGATTTTGCATTAACACATCCGGGGATTTCCAGTATTATACTAAAACATGCTTTTATGCCTGGATACACTGGCATCGAGACATCACTTTGCAAACATTAGTACTTTCCAAAACAGAACACAAAAACAAACAGAATACAAAGATTTAACATTAATAATCAGATCAATATGCATTTTATGTGATAGTGCAAAATAATATGTTACATGCAATAGCACTCGAATAATGAAAATGTTTCCCCAAAAAATTTACACCAACTTTGTTTTCTTTCTAAAACTTGTTCATTTTGGGCCTCATATTGCTAGATAATTTACTATTCTGTCTTTCAGCGACCAATGGCAGATAAGAGCATACAAATAGTCTATTATTGATTTAATACATCACAAAAAATAGAAACTTTCTATACATCTCTTTACTAACCCTAATTTCAAAAGTGCTTCAAATTGTTAGCATGGTGCAATTAAGCCTCAGCCTTATTAAGAAGTACAAAGTGCAATTCAAATTTAGACTGAATCAATTTCTTTTGCAAGAATAATTTTATCATGCTTAAGGTTGAATCAACCCCCATTCATTGTCATCACAGACTTCCCCCAATATCTGATATTACAATCTGGGCAAGTGACTTTGAACAATTATTTATTTACTGCTATCTTCTCTTCCCCACTCACCTGAATGTCAAATATAACAATATGTTGGGTCTGAGATCAGAGACATTGGTCTAGATTCACTAAAGAAATTTAGTGTTTGAAAAATCTTGGAGAAGTCAGATTTATGTAAATCTACACAGTAATATAACAAAGAACTTGAGACATTCTCAAAGACACCTCCAGATTTTCTTCAAGACACTAAACTTCAGCTAGAAGGTGCCAAAATCACTGATTTTTTGTTGTAAATTGCTTGAGAATGCACAATTGATCAGTGATTTAAATACCTGTGATCATACAGGAATACTCTAAATATCTGCATTTTTCTGACCACCAATGACTGGAATTGGACAAGTTTGCTCTGACCTTAGTGAATGTAGACCATTATAACTGAGTGGCATACATTTACTGAATTTGTTTAGTGCTTATTTTTATTTATTTTGTATTTTTATGTATGCAGAAGCATTGGATTCACTGGTCTCTTGTTGAAAATCACTAGCCTTGATGATAATATTTAAAACTGAAACAATGAGAAATATTGAATATTGTTTTGTTGTTGGGAGCTGTTTCTTTTTTGATTAAGTGCAAATTCTTTACAGTCTGGAGATATAGCTAAAAATTGTGATGTAATAATGCCGAAATATTATCCAGATTTTTTTGCCAGAGAGAAATGTTTGGCATGACTATGACAACCAAGATGACTAAAACAGTCTTGTTAGGGAATTATCAAGTAAACCACTATCAGACTTTCCATTTTTAAGCTGCCTCACGTCCCATACATTTATGCATCTCCATAAAGCACGGCTCACGGAGCCCAAGTTAAAGTCTAAGTTAAGCTAACATTAAATTATAAAGAATGAGGGTTATTCCGTGTGCATTATAGAATATAATTAGGCATGATTATATGTTGCATATATTACACATATTACCCGGGCACTTTTCTATAGATTACAAATGGCTCACTGGTTCCATACCATAACCAGCAAGCTCTACCCCAAACCCTCAGACCCAAACTCTTAAGGCCTATATACATTTCCATCCCTGATCCCCAGCTTCATGGATTTAAAAGCCCCAATCCTTGAATTTATATATATATATTGCCACATTCTTAAAATCATGCATTTCTGCATTGCTATTGCACAAACTTAATACAGAGTTTGTTTTAAATAGAGAATGTCTTTGATACTTTCTTCATAAATATGCAAAAATGTCACCTTTTCCTTCAAATATTACTTTTGTCTCTGTTTCCTATATCTTGTACCCCCTTCTAATTTATGGTTGTGATACTAATATCTTATCTTTCACCATCTCCACAAATGTATCTTCCAGTTTCCCAGTTGTGATCCCCCCATTTCCACATTACTGAAACCTTGTTCTTTGTTAATTTAAATATCCCCTTTCTCCCCAGTATGTTTTACCCTCCATTCCCTTTTCTTCTCTCACAAACCTTTACTTTTTTTCTCAACTTCTCCCCATCCCATATTTTCCTTACTAGGTGTGGACATCCCCACTGCGCACAATCTTGTATATGATCCAGTAGAAGGTGTTGAATATTAGGAAAACCAAGGGAAATCCAATCCTTGAAAACTTGTCAATCTTCTTGGCCCTTTGGATGAACAATTTGCGCATCTCATCTGGAGTTTTGGATGCTGGAGGAGCTGAGCTGGTGGGATTGTTGTTGTTATTTCCTTTGACAGATATCCCATCCTTGGCCTGTAGACATGCAGGACCCATTCCATAAGCGGCAAAGCTGAAACGTCCTTCACCGGTCTCATCCTCCTGCAAAAGATTGAGCATAGGGCTCTACTCAAAATAAGACATGGATGATGCACCCTCTCCAACAGGCTCTCCCATCCCTTTCCCTTATTATGATATCACAGGTGCAACCACATAAATGGAAGGATTTATGGTGGGTAAGTAGAGCTGTTTTGAAGCACCACTGACCTATTGCAAAATATAAAGTGAATTTAATTTGCACCCAGAACTACTTGCAATTCCTAAGGAGGAATCTTCATATATATGAGTGTTTTTTTCAGGACGTATATTAATGCATCTATTATATTACAGACTACAACACTATATTTCAACAGACTATATCCAGAAATGTTAGAAATGTCACCCCTTCTTTGCCTACTGTAGTACACAGGACATCTTTACCAGCCCCCCGCTCCCTTCTGTATCTTGCATTCAAGTCTAATCCTGGAGATCAATTAAACTTGCCTGGCAGCCAGGTGTGAAGATGCTGATTTGCTGATTTTCTATTCTCTGCAGGAAAGAGAAAGATAGAAAATGTTTCTTTCCCTCCTATATGTTGAGCTGGGATATGTGCAGTATAGCTATAGGCCCCTTTCACTTTCATGATATAAGATGTTTCAGCATTGGTAGGTAAATATAGTCCCACTATCATCACCTAAAAACCTTTAAGGGACAATACAAAGCATGATTTCATTGCAGTCATCTAAAGATAATATTTTAAAATGAAAGGATCATGTAAAATAGCTTTATAACTTACTATACAGTTGTCCATGCTTTCTACCCGGTAATTCCATATTTGTATTACTAACCACATGGGCCTCTATTCCATGGCTACTGTAATAAAAATACTGAGTGAAGAGCACTTGTAGAACACTACCAAGCTATCACATCACACTTGTAAATCTAACCCCCAACAAAAATGCCATCCGAGTGCTCTGTCTGGTATATCTTAAGCCCTGAGTACCTTTCCCATAGCTATTTTTAAAATCATTCTCACGTGCTCCCCAGAATGATATCTGAGGGACTTCTGAGTGAATTTCAATGAGCTCAATGTGCCCGGATTAAAAAAATAAGTTTCAATCACCCATAAAGGCACTATGAAGGAGCTAACAACTTAATTGTTTTAGATTTTGAGGAGCTACTTATGCCTGCTGCTATCCCCTATGATTTTATTTACCCCCCGGAATTCCCCCAGAATACCCGCTACTCCCTATGAGCCAGGGTATCACATATGATTCCTCATCAATACCTGGGGCACCATCGGTCCTCCTTCCTGGCAACCATTGTGCTGTGGGATGTGGAGTCCATTAACCCCATGGGGATCCCTATGAGGCCTCAAACCTTAACGATGGGGATCCCTATGGACCCCCATGGCACTAAATATTAACCCATTACCATGCAAGTCTCTATGGATCCCCATGGTAATCTAAATTATTACTATGGGGGTCCCTATAGACACCCATGCACTTAACATTATCCACTATACCATGGAGACCTTAAGGACTCCCATGGTATACTAAAGTATAACACCCAAAATTATCTACCTACCATGGTCCCCAAGCTGTTTAGGGGAAATCTTGTGTGATACCCAGGCTCACAGGGGATAGCAGGTCACAGGCAGAGGGGTCATACACCTATACATATATGGGGATATGGGAGTGTGATAAGACTAATGTAGTTTGTTCAAGTTAGTTAGTGGGTAGAATTCCATAGCCTTGCTATGGAGACTACTGAGTTTCAGGCTCGTCTCCTAAGGGTACACATTAGACAGGCTACGAGCACACGTTAGAGCTAGAGAGCTACGGCCAAAACACCTTGTTCCAAGTCTCTGCAAATGTGATTATATAAACACTCATAGCTGCGACTCAGCCTTACAGGAGTTCTTACGGTAACAATGGAATAGAGGCCATGGGTGGCTTGTCCTAGGATATCATATCCCCTGAGATTGCTGTTGCACATATTGGGAAACATTTCAATTGTGATGGACTTTACAAAATCATTAGAGAGCTAAAGGAGGAGTTGCTAGGGGATGAGAAATCAGAGAAACAATTTTTCCATGTAAGACAAATGTTAAAGGACCATTAAAGTATCATGTTTACAGTATGCCCTTATGTAGAACATTAGTTGATAACAGACATTTTTTTTTTAAATATTAAAATAAATAAGTACAGTATTTAATTTTAACAATTGTATGCAGTTTTGCTTTAAAGGTGTCAGACATTTTGGCTTTGACACATGGGAAAAATGTTGCGAACCATGTATTCAAATTACATCTCAATTCAGTTCAGCTGAAAGACCGCTACTACAAAGTAGTATTTGACAACAGGTCTAAATATGGAGCAGTGCCCATTAGAATAACCTCCTTAAGCTACAGGCAGAAAAGCAATATAAAATAGAAGTGTCCATGACACAATCACTATCTGCCAAATTTAAGATGTTTTATAAAAAAAATGTTAATGCTTGAGTCTTATATAGCTGCTAATGTAGGTAGTTTGTTACATACTTTGCAAATGTAATGTTCTGAAACTGCAGGAGTCATTTAAGTAATTTATCAAGACATTGGTAAAAAATCTTTTTCCAATAAATGCAACAACCCTTTTATTTTTAAATATTGTCTCCACATGACTGTAAAGAAAGACCTTTTTCAGAGTCCCTATACAATAATAATAATAATAATAATTTGTAGAGTTACGTAAGTTGTAACCTTGCTTGACTATCTATTTTATCAATATTCACAAACTTAGCCTTGTAACTTCCCATTCAATGGATATAGCCATATTTTAATTCTCTTATTGTTATTAATGTTAAATTATAAGGTATATTATCTTGGTCACACCCATTTTCTGTGATTAAACAGCAACTTTGAAAAAGTTAGCAGTAGCAAATGCTTAAAGGTATAAGTTTCCTGGGTTTCAAATGTTTGGTAAGAAACAGGCAGTGATTATCAGAAAAATATGTGTTATATAGAAAAGTTCAATGTACTTACAAAGTTAAATGCAGGAGAGTAAAATCCAGCTTTGCACACCCACAGGGAGCTTACATAACCAAATATACTGAGGAAAGCAGCTAGGTACAGAGTTTCACCTTTCTGGTAGAGACTAAATGAAGTACTTGCTGCAGGATGTAATCACATGGTTGGGTGGGGTTTGAGCTCACAGCTGAATGAGAGCACGAGAGAGGGAGATACAAAGCAGCCTGGGATATGTAGTAACACCAGAGTTTGATACAAATGTTTCAGCTAACCTCTGCTTTCTCCTGATTGGCCAAAACAAATTTTGAATTTTATGCTAATCTTAGCAGGGATTTTCAAGGGTGTCAACTAACAAAAATTGCAGTTTACAATCTGAAAGTATTTTGGAAACATCAGGGTGAGTTTGTAAATGTTTATTTTGGTAAATGTTTATTTTTTGCATACACTATTGATTCTTCTCTATTAGATGCATTCATAATCCAGGAAACTTACATATGCCTTTAATGATTTTGCTCTACCAGATTAATATTTAGATGAACATTGATTTTACCTAATGTACCCCACTACCTGTACTCAAAATTTTTCTTTGCTTCAGTGACAGAGGACTACATTCCCCACAATGCTGTGTGCAAACTGTTGTTTACCAAGAATATCAAGATAAACAAACTTGTGGAAAGGCATTTACAGCCAGCTAAACAGGCTTCAGACATACAGGGTTAAAGCTTTACAAAAGCAGCGTAATACAATCTGACATTGAGACAAGTGATTAATACTCTAACACCACTGGTCAGTAGGCCACTTGCCAAGCATGTGGTGAGTTTTAAATATGCAACCAACAAGGTTAAGGCCTAGGGAGGCAAAGGGTGATGCAGGCAATCAGTTAAGAAGGATCCTTTCCAGCTTATGCATAAAAGAGGAAAACTAAGGGAAGTAAAAATGAAGCAACTCGCTGAAGGGAGGAGCTAAGAAAGCTAGCACAAGTTAAAAATGAAGGTGCAAAATGAGGAGCTTCAGTAAAACAGGCAGCAAGAGTGTGCAGAGAGCATCACAAAACCACACATATCAAGATCACCTACAATAAAAATAAAAGTACAACAGTCCAGCGCTTCAGTCTAAGGTGAAAACTCAGCAAGACAGAAGCTCTAAGACTATATTTTCACCAGAGCGTAGTAATAGAAAACAAATCTGGGTGGGGATAAAGTACAAATATATATATATATATATATGTATATAATGTATATATTTACTACAATACCTGCCTACTAGGTGAAGGGGAAAATAAGAGATCTCAGGGCAGGGATAAGGTACCTACCTCTTTTACAATATAGGGGAGGAAGGTATTATTATGTATATATATACATATATACACACACAACAAAACATATAATCTGTGAGGGCCCCCCATCCCCACAGACTCCTACGCCCCTTCGCCAATAAAATAGAGCATTGTGAAGGATTTATATTTCATATATACTGTAAGTAGCAACATGGTAAGTCACTTTTACATCATCTCCACGGCATGTCTCTTACTCCTTGTTAACTGTCAATTATTCCCACTTTTTATCCTCCTTTTCTTAATGGCAGAGACAGTCTGAACAAGTAGCAAAGCAATACTTTTGCTGGTTGATTCATAATCTTCAGTCGTAAGTAAATTAAATCAAATTTTCAAATTTACCGGGTATTTCCAGCAGTTTCTGCCTGGTACTGAAAGCACATAACAGAAACCTGACAGTCCTAACAACAATGCTGTTTGCCACCAGGACCTTTAGCGAGATATCAAAAGTATAATTTAAAAAATTACTCAAGATGTGATCTGGATTGACATCTGCAGTATCACGCACCACATACCTATGTATTTTCATAATAATGTTTATTTTAAAAGACCACTGTACTTTATTTTAGTAGACTCTGCTTGCGCCTGTGGGGTTCCATGTTTGTGTCTTCCACACATCCAGCTCTCATGTAGTTAATGGGACTCTTTCAGCCTTACAGGAAGTTGATTTAATCTTAAAGAGCATTAAAAACTGGCTGTGCATTGTACTAGCAGTTTTTCTCTGCAGTAATTAATTTCTGATATATTTATAATTCATTTTGCTGCTACAGTATGTGTGGCTCAGAATGCTTGGTAAGGGTAGGAGAGCGGTCTAAATGCCTGATAACATTGCAGGTCTTTATATTGTTCACTGCAGAGACAGAGAAGCAGACTGGAATCCTAATTAACACATCAAAGCAGCTAATAAATATATGTGAATCACTAATTTTCATATAAATGCAGCAAAAACAACATCTGATTTCTTAGGATTGATTCACTTTAGAAAACAATGGCTAACACAACATACAGACAGCCTGTCATGCTCTTTAAGTTTGGGTTGACAGAGTCCCTTTAAGTGGCGTGTTCCATTCATTTTCTTTATCTATTCATGAATTGGAGGGAAGCGTTTTACATATTACTACCACTCCGCACATGGAGCCCTATGTAAATCAAGTGCTCTAACAGCCGCATTAAATTCCCTTAATGTTGAAAACCATAGCCGTAACGTAGCTCGCAAGACTTGCGGCTATTAATTGGCCCCGTAAAGCAAGCCGCTAACGACTTGCTGGGTAAGGGCGAGAAAAGGCTACGGGAGGTGGAAATTTGAACTGCGCTCCCGCAAATCCTTTGATCTCTCAAACAAGTAACTGTTACGTTCCAATCACGATATTAAATTGCAACTTATTCACTGGCGTTCAAGCCCGTAACCCGCAAATGGAGCCAAAAAGCCAACGAGTACTAGAGAGGTCCTGCTAGTGGGTTAAAGTCCAATCCGTAGCACTGTAAATGCAAATATACACGCACTTCTGTACTTATAATAAAAGTGAAATTGATGTTAGGTATTACAATTAATAGCACAACAGGGTTTGCTGTTTCTCCTGTTCAGTGTAGAATTGCCTGGTATTTCGGAGCTGGGTCACTCTTGAGTGAGTGAGTGAGACCAGACTGATATACTACAGGATATTTCTCCCTGTGAAGGGCACAAGTGAGCTAAAAGAGGTAACCAGACCTATAGAAAAAACCCAATGAGGTATTTTTCATTCTCAGATGAGCACCTCTACTCTTTTTGCATACATTTTCCTCATTGTATGGGTGATAGGGGGATCCAGATGTGGACCCCTTGGTCACTGTGCCTTAGGGAGTATAGCTGCACCTCAATGATGAGGCCCACAGAGGCCGAAACACGTCTGGGGTTTGCGGTTTCTCCTGTTCGGGGTAGAATTGCCTGGTATTTCGGGGCTGGACCACTCTAGTGAGTGGGGCCAGACTCATATACTACAGGATATCTCTCACTGTGAAGGGCACAAGTGAGCGAAAAGAGGTGCTCTCTAAGTAGGTAACCAGGCCTATAGAAAAAACCCATTGAGGTAGTTTTATTTCTCAGATGAGCACCTCTACTCTTTTTGCATTAAAATTAATAGCACAACATTCTCCAGCTCGCAAATCTGCAATATAAAATACTTAAGCTATGTGTTAAAATGTAGCCCATAACGCTGAAAGTAGGACTTACGGCTATTAAATTAGCCCAGTAAACGTCACCACAGACGATTTGTGGGGATAGCCGCAGGACCACCGAAAAATGCCTACGGGACATAAACGTGGAACTTCGCAGCCCGCAAATCCTTTGATCTGTCAAGCCCGTAATCGCTACAAATCCAATTATGCTATTAAATTGCAACTAAGTCACCCGCTAGCTAGCCCGTAACACGCAAATGGAGCCCAAAGCCCAACATGTGCTGTAGAGGACTCGCAAGGTGGGTAAAGACCGATACGTAGCCCCGTAAATTCAAATAAAAACACACTACTGTACTTGATGTCAAAGGAAAAGTGATGTTAGGTCTTAGAAATAATAGCATAACATTGTCAAGCACGTAAATTGGCCCAAGAAAATACTTTATTTCATGTTTAAATTCCGTGTTATATCGATCCCCGCAATCAATGTGTTAATACATATACTGTAACTCGCATGTAAAAGAATATCATATTTACGGCTTTATTAGTATTGCATTATTGTGGAATGTGGGTCCCATCGCAACTTGTAATTGAAGCCCGACGGACTTGGAAATCTAAGCTCCCCTTTTTTATTGAGGTAACGCTAACAATCTCTTTTTCCATTGGCTCTGTCTAAACCTGTAACTACCGTCTACACTAATTGATCGTCCGCAAGCCCGTAGTTTGCAGCCCATTATAATTTAACTAGCGAATTGCCCGTCAAAAAATGACGGCAATGAAATTGTAAGGTAGCTAATGCTGTTTAGTGTGTAATAATGAAATATATAATACATTAATAAATGAATATACTTTACCTATTTTAAAGCATTGTGTGGAAGAGCTGTGAATGGGTTTTGATGTTGCTGCAGCATTAGTGGTGTGGATCTGCTGTGTAAGTGTGCTGAATGTGTGCAGTGTAACACTGTGCGTGCGCGAGCCCAAACCGTTGTCGTGTACTTCCGCATTGGCGTAAAATGGCGAGTAATGTGTGGTATACGTTTGTATCGGAATATCCGTAGGTGTTTTGTGGTGTTTTGCGAGTTTCTTGTGGTGTTTTGCGAGTTTAGAGTGCTGTAGCCTCGTTTTCGTTTTGTTCGGTGGCCATTTTTTCTCTCGCTTCGATTTTTTTTTAGTCTCTAAACTGTTTTATTTCGAGTAAAATCGAGGTGTAAGTTGTATTTTTGAGGTGCTGGGTGCTCCCTCTTGGTGTAGGTAAGTTTTTTATGTATGTGGTGTGTGTATGTATTGTGTTTTACATTTTGTAATGTTCGCGAGTTGCGTCCGAGTGTTGCGAGTCCGTAATGTGTGTGAACGTGTGTCGTATGTTGTTTGCGAGTGTCGTAATGTGTGTGTCGTACTGTTTGGGTTGCGACGTGAAGTTTGCGAGGGTCGCAGTTGCTGGCATGGAGCGCCTTTGGCGCTCCATGCCAGCAACTGCGGCCCTCGCTTTGCGAGGTCCTCAGGTGCTGGCATGGAGCGCCTACGGCGCTCCATGCCAGCAACTGAGACCCTCGGGCAGTGCCCTCGCTTCGAGAGCATTAGTTACTAGAAAACATGGTTTTGTGACGTGTATTAACCCCTTGAGTACTGGGTTGTGTGTGACCATGTGTATCATAAAACGGGCTTAATACCAGTATATCATATTTTTTAGTTATACATATGTTGACATTGGCAAGAGACGGCCTCCCACCAAAACATGTACCGCCCCCCTCATTCATTGAAAAAGAAGTATTACTATAATGGCGGCTTCTGAGCACAAATCGTAATTTTCTTTCAAACAGCATTTATGTCCATTGCTTACACAGCTCCTAATGTTGTTTCTGTGGTTTGTTGCATAATTTTCCTCTAGTCATTTAATTATTCCACAAAATGCTAATTGCATGCCATGTATCATAAACACACCCAGATTAATGTTATCTATCTATATAAATCTATAAATTATACATATGCCCCTCTACCTATATACATTAAATATGTCACTGTATTGATATCAGCAAAGTAAGTCCATCTGGTTTAAAATGATAAATACACCACTGTAATGAAATTAATTTACTGAAATACTGTAAAAGCATTGTTTTTAACCTGAGGGGCATTTTTTGCTTATAAATCACAGTATTATATATTACGTTGAATATTATTTAATATAAAAGTACTATTTTAATTAATATAAATACAATGTAGGCCCAGTGAGGTGATATGTCGTATGTAATATGGTATTATATTATTTACATATATTTTCCGATGTAAACAAATGATTTATTTGCCCTGGTATAATAGGATTTTGCAATAAACTATTCTTTAATTCACTAAAAAGGATGCCTCATTTAGTTACAAAAAATATGATTCCCTAGCAGACAAATAATTATTTTAAATCACCAGACAATTATAGAATTAGAAAGTAAATTGGTTGGGTGGACAACAAAAATGCTTTTATGCAACATAATAGCCTGTTATATAAGGGTGAAACATCATTATCTTTTTTAGGTTCACACTGTTAATTGGTGATAATGCTACTAATCCTACATTAGTCAGAAGGCTAGAAATTTTGTTTTACCAAAAATAAAGATTTTCATATGTCTAGCCACTAAAGGTAATTTTATACAGCATAATAGCATTTGCATACTAAAGTATCTAATCTCTTTTTTAGGTGAGCATGCTCAGGGCAGAGGCTGCTGGGATTGAAGCCCAAGTCCTACTGTTGGCAATGGACATGCCTGGAAAGCTCTGCATGCATAATCTATTTCACACTTGGTGAAACATGGCCCCTCAGCTTGTCAACTGGATCACCTACACACAGAAGTGGGAAGAGGGTGAGCAGGCAGCCATCGCAGCTAACCAGATGAGAAGATAGCACCTTTTTAATCAGATCTGTCATAGACATGGCCATGGTGCTGTAGGTTGGCACCAATTTTTTATAATACAATACTGTAACCAGAAATACTATGTTTTTTTCTTTGGGGAGATGGGGGTGGACACTGCACTATAGCTTTATTTTATTCACAGTTCACATTGTTTGTCTCTAATCCTACTCAGCGACCCAGATATTGTACCTCTGCTATCCTTGATTGACATTTGTTCGAATGGTCAATCCCGTCTAAATTCATTTGGGCCCCAAAAGAAATGTGTTGCAACTGCTCCTGACAAAAATGACTACTATATACAGATATACAGCTATGCTGCTTCAACCTAATAAAGGCTGTAAATAGTGTTTGACAATATTGGATGAATTTCTTCAACTGGGCTACCTGGATGTGTTAATGGCTTCTCCCCGGGCATTCTTTGGGTAGCAGTCAAGGCAGTGTCCCCTCATCTGGTTCAGTGTTAGAAGATGATACTGTATAACCACTACTCGGTATCCTTACAATGATATTTCTTGAGCACATTGACATACTATGCTTGCAGGATCTGCAAAACATCATATAGTGATTTGACGCATATAGTGTCACTCAGCTTACTTCCTACCCTATCATGCATTCTGGGGTTTATTCTTGGTGGTACTAGTATAAAAACATGCTTTCAAGGTTGGAACTGTCTCTCAGTCATACTGAATCATCTGGCAACTTCCTTTGCACTAGTTAGTTAAGACTTCAACTTTGACTCTTGCAGTTGCGGATACAGGCAAGCACTGAACATTTCCCTTAGTCTTATAGTATGTCAAGATCTGAATTCCATATAGTGACTCAAAGTAGATTCTTGTTGGACATCCCAATCTGTTCTCCCTGTCCTTTTTGCTACCCACAGATCAATGTTTCTGAGTTACAGAACCATGTCGGAACTCAATTGGTCTGAGAAAGGCAATAGCAGAGAGTAATTGGTTGACACCATAGTGATGCCAAAGCTGTTGGTGAACCCATGCATGAATTGAGTCCCTTCATCAGCTAGTAAATCACTGAGGAACCTTAGCTGGTTAATCTTATGACCAGGCCATCTGCATCAACTTTGTCGGTGACATCAGCTCCTTGGTAGCAATCTGATGTCTGTGGCCAGCTTCTGAAAATAAACTCCTATGATATGCCATGGATGGAGGGTAGCATTTTGCTGGTAGTCTCACCACTGCTGCTAAGGGCATGTTGTGTTGTCTTACTAGTTGAATGTTGTAAGCGGCAGGTTCGGTCATCTGAGAACTAGCTTTCCATGCTTGATCATCATCGATAAGTATTGTAATAGGATACAGTGGCCCTATATCCCTGCATAACTGCTTGTTGCATTTCTCCAGTTCCCTACTCAATACCTAAATTAAGCAAAGATGGAATTAGTCAGCAATAAGAGATCATGATTTGAAGTTGGAGGTTCGAAGATTTAGGAGTAATGTGTCAAAGTATATATTACAGGAAGTGTAGTAAATAAAAAAAAATAACCTTCCAGCCTAGGATAAGAATAAAGCCATATTAAGGATTAATTAATTTAAAGGTAGAAACAATGGGTATATTAGATGGGTGTTATGGTTGTTATATTCTATTAAATCTATATTTTGTTCTTTTCTCTTGTTTAAATATGTCAAGATCACTCATGTAGGGGAAGTTTGTCTGTGTCAAGCTCTTTGGCCAACTAGGATAAATGTAATCATCTTGCGAGTTAGTGGAATAGTTTCCATTTGGTAAGATGCATCAGGGGTGGAACCTGAGTGCTCAACCTATATATGGAGTTTGACTATAGGTCACTATGCTGACCTAGCACCAGTCCATGTTCCTTAAATCTTTCCCAAATAATACATATATGGGATGTCAACCACCACCATACCTTCTCTCTGTATCAACAGCTGAAACTGAATCAAATATTGGGTTCCACCAGCAACCACAAAGTCAGATTGATAGGGCGCAAAGCCGCTGAGTTCAGATAAAAGAAGCACTGACTGGAGCAGACCAAGATGTCAATGAAATACGTGCCTTTAAAGCTGCTAAATGAGTCTATGTGCATTCTTCAAGGTGTACAATGCACTAACTGTTCCACTAACACTAGCAGACATGTTGAATTTTCCACAATAGCTCAGGGCACATGTGTTCAGCACCCAGAAAATAGTGAAAAAGGATTTCAGGGTCACTGCATAATGGACAAGACATATAGCCCTATTAAATTCCAAGCTCGTAAGTGCAACGTGAGACCCGCAAAGGCTGCAGGCTTGAAATCTGGTCGAGTTACAGAGCTATTAAATTGGAGCAGTGCGCGAGTTACAGGCCAGAGAAGCAAATCCGTAAACCATTTTTCGCACGTTGGAGTGTGGGCGTGAACATGATCAATTAGTCAAACCCGTAGGTACGGGTTTAGATGGAGCCAATGGTAAAAGAGATCGTCATCATTACGTCACTAAAAAGTGGAGGTTAGATTTCAAAGCCTTACGATTCTCACTTGCGAGTTTCGATCGGACCCACATTCCAGAAATAATGCAATATTGATAAAGCCGTAAATATGATATTCAAGTCCAAGCGAGTTCATTATATGTATTAACACAATGATTGCCGGGATCGTTATAACACAGAAAATAAACTGAAAATATTGTATTTTTATACTGCAGAATTGCAAGCCTGAGAATGTTGTGCTATTAACTGTAATACCTAACATCACTTTCACTTTTATTATAAGTACAGTAGTGTGTATACAGTGCCTTGCAAATATATCCACCCCCCCCCCCCCCCATAACTTTATACCTATTTTATTACATTACAGCCTTAAGTTCAATGTTTTGTTAATATGAATTCTATGTGATGGATCAGAACACAATAGTCTAAGTTGGTGAAGTGAAATGAGAAAAATATATACATGAAACTATGTTTTAGAAGTAGAAAACTGAAAATTGGCATGTGCGTATGTATTCACCCCCTTTGTTATTAAGCCCATAAAAAGCTCTGGTGCAAGCAATTACCTTCAGATGTCACATAATTAGTGAAATGATATCCACCTGTGTGCAATCTAAGTGTCACATGATCTGTCATTACATATACACACCTTTTTTTGAAAGGCCCCAGAGCAACACCTAAGCAAGAGGCACCACTAACCAAACACTGCCATGAAGACCAAGGAACTCTCCAGACAAGTAAGGGGCAATGTTGTTGAGAAGTACAAGTCAGGGTTAGATTATAAAAAAATATCCAAATGTTTGATGATCCACAGGAGCACCATCAAATCTATCATAACCAAATGGAAAGAACATGGCACAACAGCAAACCTGCCAAGAGACGGACGCCCACCAAAACTCACGGACCGGGCAAGGAGGGCATTAATCAGAAAGGCAGCACAGAGACCTAAGGTAACCCTGGAGGAGCTGCAGAATTCCACAGCAGGGACTGGAGTATCTGTACATAGGACGACAATAAGCCATACGCTCCATAGAGTTGGGCTTTATGGCAGAGGGCCAGAAGAAAGCCATTACTTTCAGCAAAAAAACAAAATGGCACATTTTGAGTTTGCGAAAAAGGCATGTGGGAGACTCCCAAAATATATGGAGGAAGGTGCTCTGGTCTGATAAGACTAAAATTGAACTTTTCGGCCATCAAAGAAAACGCTATGTCTGGCGCAAACCCAACCCATTACATCACCCAAAGAATACCATCCCCACAGTGAAACATGGTGGTGGCAGCATCATGCTGTGGGATGTTTTTCAGCAGCCGGAACTGGGAAACTGGTCAGAGTTGAGGGAAAGATGGATGGTGCTAATTACAGGGATATTCTTGAGCAAAACCCGTACCACTCTGTGTGTGATTTGAGGCTAGGACGGAGGTTCACCTTCCAGCAGGATAATGACCCCAAACACACTGCTCAAGCAACACTTGAGTGGTTTAAGGGGAAACATGTAAATGTGTTGGAATGGCCTAGTCAAAACCCAGACCTCAATCCAATAGAAAATCTGTGGTCAGACTTAAAGATTGCTGTTCACAAGCGCAAACCATCCAACTTGAAGGAGCTGGTGCAGTTTTGCAAAGAGGAATGGGCAAAAATCCCAGTGGTAAGATGTGGCAAGCTCATAGAGACTTATCCAAAGTGACTTGGAGCTGTGACTGCCGCAAAAGGTGGCTGTACAAAGTATTGACTTTAGTGGGGTGAATAGTTATGCACATTGACTTTCTCTGTTATTTTGTCCTATTTGTTGTTTGCTTCACAATAAAAAAAAAACATCTTCAAAGTTGTGGGCATGTTCTGCAAATTAAATGATGCAAATCCTCAAACAATGCATGTTAGTTCCAGCAAAAAAACACGAAAAATGCCAAGGGGGGTGAATACTTTTGCAAGGCACTGTATATTTGCATATATAGTGCTACAGATTGGACCTTTACCCACTAGCTGGTCCTCTCCAGTACCTGTAGGCTTTATAACTCCATTTGCAGGTTACAAGCTTGAACGCCTGTGAATTTGTTGCAATTAAACAGCGTGATTGGAATGTAGCAGTTATGGGCTTAACAGATCGAAGGATTTGCGGGCACGCAGGTCAAATTCTCAAGTCCCGTAGGGTTTTTGCACTCTTTATCTGCAGATCGTCAGCGGGTTGCTTTACGGGGCCAATTTAATAGCTGTAAGTCTTGCGGGCTACAGTTTTCAAAGTTGATGAAATTGAATAGGGCTGATAAACAGCTAGGTTAATGCCGGACATGTCTAATAGAAGCCCAAGGTCAATACAAACTCACTCCTGGCCACAAATTACTTGAAGCCATTGTACACTTATACTACAGGGAGATATTAAACTTTGGTTTGATCTGATTACATATCAAAGTATTCTCCACTCTCACCACCAGTCATCATTTCAGGTCACTTCCTCAACAATATTAGAGAACTGGCAGGTACAAATACTAAATGGACAACATTTAAATCCTTACTAAATATACATACACATCGGCATATACCATGTGGGAATAACAGTAAAAGGAGTTAATCAAAACCTATGTGAATTAACAATGATTTAAAGATCAAGATACGGAGTAAAAGAAAGGCATTTAAATTATACAAACGAGAGGGGACAGAGACTACTTTACGTGAGTACAAGGAAGTCAACAAGGCTTGCAACAGGGCTATTAGACTGATTAAAATATAAAATGAAAAATTAGTTGCAAAAGAGAGTAAGACTAACCCTAAAATATTTTTTAAATATGTTAATGGAAAGAAGGCCAGGAAGGAAGCTGTAGGAACATTACAATGTGACGCAGGCAGTCTGATAATTAGTGACCAGGAAAAGGCAGATGAGTTAAATAGGTTCTTTTCTTTGGTATACACAGGGGTGGTACCAGTGGTTGAGACACTGCATCATAACGGGGCTACACTACCTTTGCCGAATAATTGGTTAACGCAGGAAGAATTCCCAATGAGGTTGGAAAAAATAAATGTTAATAAAGCCCTAAGGCCTGTTGGAATACATACAAGGGTACTTGTAGATTCACTCAAACACTGGGTCGCTACCAGATGACTGGCGAAAAGCAGAGGTGATACCTATATTTAAGAAGGGAGCAAGAGCAAATCTGGGGAATTATAGACCAATGGCTTCTGTAGTGGGAAAGCTTTTAGAAGGGTTAATAATGGATAATATACAATAATATGTTTATGTGAACAGGATGATAAGTAGGAGTCATCATGCATTTATGAGGGATAGGTCATGTCAAACAAATCTAATAAGTTTCTATGAGGATGTTAGTAGGAACCTGGATCAAGGCAACTCAGTGGATGGAGTGTTTTTGGATTTTGCAAAGGCTTTTGATACAGTGCCACATGGAAGACTATTGTGCAAACTAAGGGATACAGGAATAGCAGTAAAAACTGCTCATTGATCGTGAGCTGGCTAAAAGACAGGAAGCAAAGGGTTGTGGTAAATGGAACATACTCCTATTGGACTAATGTGGTAAGTGGGGATCCTCAGGGTTCAGTATTAGGTCCTCTCCTTTTTAACATATTTATTAATTATTCAGAGGTAGGACTGGAAAGTAGTGTCTCCATTTTTGCTGATGACATAAAGTTGTATAAGGTAATTAAATCAGATAATGATGTACTTTCCCTCCAAAGGGATTTACATAAAATAGAGGAATGGGCATTTTAATGGCAGATGAAATGTAATATAAATAAATGTAAAGTTATGCATCTGGGAAGGAAAAATAGCCATGCAATTTATAATCTTAATGGAGCAAATCAAGGGGTATCAGATATTGAAAGGGATTTGGGAGTACTTGTGGACAACCACCTAGGTAACAGTGCTCAATGCTAAGCAGCAGGTGCAAAGGCAAATAACATATTAGCAAGTATTAAGAAGAGTATAAAAGCGAGGGAAGCCACTATACAAATCCCTAGTACGCCCTCATTTGGAAAATGGAGTACAATTTTGGGCACCACTTTATAAAAAGGACATTTTAGAGCTGGGAAAGGTACAGAGAAGGGCAACAAAACTAAAGGGGAATGCAGGGACTAAGTTATGAAGAAAGCCTAACCAAATTAAACTTATTTTCTCTAGAAAAAAAGGCATATAAGAGGAGATATGATTACCTTATATAACTATATCCAGGGACAGTATAAAGATTTGTCAAGTGAGCTTTTTGTGCCAAGAGGTTTTCAAATGACAAGAGGACATCCTTTGAGGTTAGAAGTAAAAAAGATTCCACCTTAAAGAAAGAAAAGGGTTCTTCACCGTAAGGGTGGTTAATCTGTGGAATTCTTTAACAAAGGAGGTGTGACAGCGGATTCAATAGATAACTTTAAAAGGGGACTGGATTTATTTCAAAAAGGGCTTTCAGGGTGATACTGGATAATTAGAGAGGGAGTATTGATTCAGGGAGGAATCCGATCGCCAGTATCTGGGGTCAGGAAGGAATTCATTTTTTTTCCTTTGAGACAATTGGCTAAGTCTCACTTGTTTTGTTTTTTCTGTTTGCCTTCCTCTGGATCAATTAATTAACGAATCCACATATTGCAGACCAGAGGAGATCTTAAAAGGTTGAACTTGATAAACTGAAAGTCTTTTTTCAACCTAAATTACTATGCAACTATGTAATAATATTAACAAACATCCCTTGCAGGGCCCTCATCTATCAATGGTAACCTCCCTTAGGATTCAGTCATCAGATTGCCTTTGGATGGTTGGACTGAGGGTTAGATAGGTGACTAGAAGCCAGATTCACTTCTATTTAATATTCATATAGACTCTTGACCAGCTCATTCAGGTAGTGTAGCTCAACCAAAACAGTCAGTTGTCCGGCGATGCCTGTTATGTCCAGTTCCTCAACCTTATGAACAGTTATTACTGTCCACCATAGTTGCTCAGTTCAATATTGCTAGCCAAACAGTATTAGGAGGTTTGATCAAACAGTATTATAAAGCATTGCTACCTCCAGTTTGCAATGTTGCAGGATAGGTGAGCCAGTGTTACCTCTGGAACATGGCAAAACCTAGTTATCCAAATTATACAGGCAACCTCAGCAGACATATATCAGTACTAAAAATATCTTTTGTTTAGAACGAATATTTCAGTTATAGCTAATGTGCATGCTTATCATTGAATTGGATCCTGTGTAAAAGGGCCAATCAGCGTTGCAATAATGTTGCTCATGCTATGATTGAACTTGGATACATGCGACTACAAATGGAGCAGAGACATGCCTTCATTGAAATTTCCATCAGCTCACTGATATTATTCTTCACATAAGTGCCAAAAATAACAACTTACTAATGTTCAGCTGACCAATGTCTATAGTACCAAAGGTATATGGGATCAACTATAATAGTTGTCGTAATTGCTTTGAAAAAATTAGGGTTTTAACTGCGCCATTTTTTCAAAGCCCATAACTCCAAAGCCGTCCGGGGATCGTCAAAAGCCCCCAATTGATTACCAAATTACCATACAACCTCACACACTACAGGGGGAGAGGCAGGGAGCCTGTAAGTGAGGTTGAAAGCTATTTGCTATTCAATTGGCGTTTTTTTACAGTCAGAAAAACAGCTATGCAAGAAAAAAAATGGCGGCTGTAAAGATGCATTTTTTTTCAAGCCCGTAAATCTGAAGCACATTTTGGGCTTGGGGAAAATGATCAATTTCCCAAGCCCGAAAATGGTTTCAGACCCATAGAGCACAGAGGAGGGAGAGGGAGGAGAAAGACACAGAGGAGGGAGAGGGGGGAGAGGGTGGGAGGCGTTGCATTGCGAGGCGTTGGAGAGGCCCGCGATGAGCACCAAAGGCGCTCAACGCGAGGCCTGTAAGTTAGAGGGGGAGAGCCTCGCATTGTGTGGCAAACAGCATTGCCAGGCTTCACATTTTATTGCTGTCATTTTTGACGGGCAAGTCGCTAGTTTTTATATAAGCATCACAAACTTAGCTGAAAGTGGTTGTGCTTGTAACCCTCATTGTCCTGAGCCAACCCATCTGGTTTGGTAGTTTCTATTTCTTTCCATCCTCCAAGGTATTAGAGTTCCAATCTTGCAGGGCCCCAGTTCATGTAGTCATTTAAATTATGAAGCTTTGTGCAACTATACTTAATAATGAGCAAATTGTTTTTAGAATTAAAAAAAAATATTAATTGACCATTATTTGCAGTTCCATAAGCCACAGTTATTACAAGTAGGCACCAAGGATTGTTTCAAACAAATGTAAATGAGCCACATTATATTAATAAAAACATAACAAGATATCAAAAGGAAAGTTCATGCTAAACAGCATTTGGTGTGATTCCACCGGTAATGGAGATTTGCTGTACATCTCAGTTGATTTGGTGAGGAATAATTAGGTACTGGAGTGTCTACAGTGGATTTTAAAGACAATTTAATTTTGCATTTGCATTGACGATCTATTAGGGTACTTTGACTGGTGAAACCGTTTAGCTGTACTAAATTCAAGAAGTGGCGTGGTAAGAATACTGCCAACACATTGACAGTCCAAGATAGATATTTTATCATATACAATTAGATATTTAACCATTCTTTGACAAACAGGTGGATCTGCATTTTTGTGGTACAAGATATTTGGAAAGGCATCACAACATTTAGCCTCAAGCCTATGGAGGTACTGATTTGCTTTCAACAGTGAGACTCACCTCTTGTAGGCTCTCATGGTGAAAAGAGGAGGTGGCATTTTGTTTTTATCCTGGTAAATGTATGTGGTTGCCAAGTGTGGATCACTTGCCGTTACTTCATGTTTTAGGTAATGTCTTAAGATGTGGAGTGTGTTAAAGCAACAAACAGCTTGTATTCCTGATATAGATAGTGGAATTTAGTTGGTGTGCATTGCAGAGTATATAGTAGATTCAGTTTCTTCAGTGTTGTATGGTAATAGAGGGTCAGAGCCTTAAAACTTCCCTTTTGGGCGGAAATAATTTAGTTTGGGTATCTCAGGGAGATTTGAATAACAAAGTAAGTGAAGCCTTTTTAAGTTTGCTTGAATATTATACTTAGACGTAGTTAGAGATCCAGATTATTAGATTAATAGCAGTGTCAACGTGTTTAATGAAAGACATGTAAAAAAATCACAGCTTCTGGTTCCATACAGTCAGGATGGGTTACATTTTAATAGTGTATGGTTCGATTCCAAAACTGGATCCTTCATCCTTTGTCTCTTTGCAGTGATGACCATTTGTATAAATGGGTAAACTGCAAGGCCTTAGTAGATCTTTGTCACTTTAAATGTTAGTGAGGAAAAAAGTATACAGTATATGCATCTTAGGTAGAAAATAGAATTAAGTGAGTGCCATTAAGCTGAATATATGCAACTGGTGTTTATTAAGGTGATACTTGATTCATTTTAATTTTGATAAACCTATGTTAATTTTAAATAATGCTCTGACCATTTTATTCAAAGATCAAATTGTGTCATTTATTCCATATAAGATGAAAGAAACATGGTAAATCACTTCAGGCTAATCGCTGGTAAACTTTTGTGCTTTGACTGTGGAAACATACATACATATTGTGACAGCTAGAGAAAACTATTTCCCGAAATACAAATCAAAAAGAGAAATTATTGTTATTTTTGCCACAAATGCAGAAAAGTCATAATATTCACCATGCATGACTAGAACTATTCACTCTGGAAAGGGTTGCGGGTACAAGGCCTGGGCTTGAACTACCCGGCATACCCCTAATAAAATTAAAATATATGGATGAGTACCCCATGGAATCTAGCACTCCAAAAGTACATGCTTGTTCTTATCTTACTATCAAATATGGGCACTCGTAACATGTACTACATGCCCAGGTACCTAGAAGCTTCCAAGCTTGGATGTCCTCAGTAGACCAATGTAAACAGTGACCCTGAGATATACACTGTAGTGTGTTGTGGTTACATGTGCTTCATTACTTTTGTAGGAAGCATTTATAATTTTCTTGCAAACCTTTTATTATTTTACTAGCGAATTGGCTGTTAAAAAATGATGGCAATAAAATTGTAAGCCAGGCAATGCTGTTTGCCACACAATGCGATGCTCTGCCCCCTCTGAGCACATTCGGCGCTCAAAGCGAGCCCCGCGTTGAGCACCTTTGGCGCTCTTCTCATGTCTTGCAATGAGCGCCTTTGGCACTCATTGCTAAACACTCCTCCCATCTACTTCACCGCTCATTACAGGCCTTGGCAACTTGCAACTTTTGTGCTTTGGAATGCCATGTGTCTCTTTCCACCATCTCCCCCTGTCCCTTCCCTGTGTCTTTCTCCTCTGTGTCTCTGCTGAATCTAAGCCTCGTTTTCATCTTGTTTCAGAGATTTTACTTTTTTCGGCCACCATTTTTTTTCCTGCTTTGGTGATTTCCGGTCGTTAAAATAGACAAAATATGCCTCAAATTTACTCACAGGCTCCCTGGCTCTCTCCCTGTGCTGTGTGTGAGTGTGTAAGTGAATTTGAGGCATATTTGTGTGTTTTCGCCATCTTTTCCAGTTCTGTGGTTCGGCCATTAAATATTTTTTGCGAGCGCGTGCCTAAACGGCTCACCTTGCTTTGCAAGGCTCACAAGCGTGACGACAACTCGTAGTTTGACATCTATTATATGTGATGTATTTCATTTCTTTAAATGCTGAATTGGAAGGGATGAAAATTCTGACATACTTGGTTACTCTTTAGCTGCCACGTTTTCTTTGTTTATATTATTACAAATTAGTGGCAGTTGTGGGATGCACCTTATCCGACCTAGGGCCATATTAAATTCCAGCCCCATAACTCCAACGTGAAGCACGTAACGACTGTGTGCTTGAAATTTGGCTGAGTTACGGTGCTATTAAACTAGAAAGGTTTTGCGCTACGAGCTGGAGACGCTAAATCGTAAACCAGTTTTCGGCCATTGGAGTTGCGGGCTAGAACGCAAACAATTAGTCAAACTCGTAGTTACAGGTTTAGATGGAGCGAATGGAAGCAGAGATCATCCGAATTACGTCACTGAAAAATGGAGGATGGATTAACCCATAAAGTGTTACTAGGTCCAATTACGAGCTACGAGCGAACCCACATTCCAGTCATAGTGCAATATTAATAAATCAAATATACTGTATATTCTATCACATGCGCGTTACAGTATGTGTATTAACACTTGGTTGCCGGGATCGATAAAACACAAAAGAAACACATGAAATCAAGTGTTTATCTGAGCTGATCTGCAGGCTTGAGAATGTTGTGCTATTAAGACCTAATATCACTTTTACATTGTAATAAAAGTATAGGAGTGTGTTTTCCTTTACCCTCATTGCGGGTCCTCTCGAGCACACGTTGGGCTTTGGGCTCGCAAGTGACTTGTTGCAATTTAATAGCTAAACTGAAGACGTATCGGTCAGGGGCTTGACGGATCAAATAATTTACGGTCCCAAATTTCAACAATGCTCAACCCGTAGGCTTTTTTCACAGCTAACCCGCAAGTCATCTGCGGCTTGTGCTATGGGGCTTCTTAACACGCAAATAGCCCTAAGATGAGAGTTACGGGCTACGTTTTAAAACATAGCCCAAATTTAATGTGGCTAACAGTTACCTTCAAGTTCTGACTGATAACGAAGTGAGAGAAATGGCTAATAATTATGACGAGTAGACCAACTCCAAGCCCCTGTAAATGTATTGCTCTGATAGTGGCATTATTTCACCTGAATGAGATTTGCAACAATTTAGAGAATCCAGGTTAGGTCAAAGATTACTAGAATCTTATCAAGATAATTCTCTGGTCATAGCAAACACCCTATTCCAAAAGCCTGAGAGACAACTCTATTGTCCATCTGATGTGTATAGAAAAATACTTTGCAGCCACAAATGGAGGAGCTCTATCAGTCAGCAAAAACAAGATCTGGAGCTGAGAGTGGCTCAGATCATGAGCTTTGTTTTGCAAAGTTCGAAATTAAACTAAAGAAAAGATGGAAAATCTTTAGACCAAACAAATACAAAATAAATAATATTCCCTTTTAATAGGCAGTGAAGGTAAAGAATACATTTAAAGAACTGGACATGGTAAATAGAATGCCTCAATAACATTTGACAAAAGATTGCAGATTTATCCAGGATACAGCAACAAAGAATATCCCCAAAATAAAGAAAAATAAGAATGCTAACTGGCTGTCTGATGAGGCTTTGAAAGTAGCCCAGGAAAGAAGGAAAGTGAAAGGTATTGGAAACAGGGAAAATATTTGTCAAATTGAATGAAGAATTCCAGAGGATAGCAAGAAGAGACAAGGAGACATTCTATAATAAGCAATGTAAAGAGACAGAAGAAGATAACAGAAAGGGATCTCTTCAAGACAAATGGGTATTTCAAAGGAACCTTTCATGCCAACTTGGGCTGATAAAAGACAAAAATTATGCAGACTTAGCAAAAGCAGATGAGATAAAGAATAGGTGGCAGGAAGGTTTAATCATGAGGCTGAAGCTCACATATTTTGATCTGCCTGGGATCAGAATATTTAAAAGAAATGTCTATTGTATATGGACATCTATACCGAAAAGGGTGATCAGCGATAGAAAGCCACCAAACATTTCATAGTCCCAGTTACATTCCTCCCACTATACTGTCAAATGCTCACATTTATCCTCCAATGGCAGTTTGGGATCACTTGTAAGGGTGTGTCATTGATTAATCAACACTGGGTATCTCAGGTTGTAGGTAAACATTGTCTGTGACATCTGCTAGTGATAGGTAAAAAATGTGAAAGACCAAAGGCAATTCTATATCCTTTATTAGATATGTCAATTTAGAGAGAGGCTATTTACCTCATTGGTTCTCTTGGCCACCCTACCCAATAAAAAGCTATTTCGCCCCAGGAGCAGTTACAGTTCTAAATAATTTTTTGAGCTCTGAGACCTTTATTTGAAAAAAGAAAACGCACTGAGGCACATTGTCAAATATTATCTTTCTGATGCAAGAAATATTGTTCCCTTTAACTTAGTTAGATCCCCCAGTCAGATCCTATTGGGTCAAGAGATGCAATTCATAGTCCAACAACATTGGCAACATTGTGGGGTAAAAGCTTACATTTCTAGTTAAAGAACACATACAGGTAGCACAAAATAAGCAGAAGACCAGACATAAAAGAGTGGCACAAGGTTGTGAGTTACAACAGGGTCAGAAAGTATTAGCTCTAGTTCCCAATCTACCACATTAAAAAAGCCATCTGTGTAGAATACTAGCATTAAGTTATTGCTATAGACACAGCCCAAAACCATAAGAATATGTTGAAATGCTATTAAGATAGATCACAGCCTGTACTGGCAGTTTGGTGCACAAATCCTAATAAGAAGAAGGAGAGTCCCCTCCTGGGCTAATTGCTCACCCAGCATTCTTAATTTTGGACCTACATAGACTTAGAGGTTCCCCTTTGTTCAATTACAAAACCATTACACCTCAGTGCTTCTATGTTCACCACTCACCCAAGTAGAATTATACTAGTCATCCGTTAAATATTATCCCCAGGTCAAAATACTGTGAGACAAGCTCCATAAAGGGTGCCTGAGTCAGCCATCGGAGACAGGAGAACGAGATTGAGGATATGCTACAGCTGGGGTTTATTAAACCTTATAGTATTCTTCATGGCTAGAATACAGGTGACTGAATACATGTTCCACTACCAATGCTTATGCTATGTCCTAAATGCATGACAAATTAAATTATGGCCCACTATCAATCTTAGTGCCACCCAAAGACTACTGGCAAATCCTGTATTCATCACCCATTGAGTTTACCAATTTTCGATGATGCCTTTCACTGCCTGCCTTTCAGAGACCAGGTATTCAGTTATTGCATAGCTATCACAATTTTATGTTTGCTTATTTGTATGTGATATTTCAGCTTCAACCACAAGCATATAAGACTAATTTTATTAGTGCTTGAACTAATCCAAGAAGCAGGACATACAATCAGATTAGATAAGTGTCAGTGGGAAATAGATGAGAACCAAAACTTGACCAACCAAGGAAGCAGGGGACTGTTCAACCATAGTTGCTTAAGATGACTATTGTTGTTGGTGTTTCGTCATTCAGAAAGTCCAACTCTCCGCAAACCTATGGGCCTCTGCATGCCAGGCACATCTGTCAGCTGTTGTCCCTCTGAACTCCCTCAAGTTTATGTTCATTGATTCAGTGATCTCATCTATACATCTCCTCCTCTGCAGTCCACTTCTTTGTGTGCCTTCAGTCTTTCCCAGCATCAGAGTTTTCTCTATGGAATCCTGTCTTCTCATGATAAGGCCAAAATATTTGAGCTAAAGGCACATGGTCAAACATCCCAGTGAACAGTTTGGCTTGATTTCCTGTTTTATTTATTTAGTGGATCCAAGGGACTCTAAGCAGTTTTCTCCAACACCACAATTTAAAGGCATTCATTCTATGGTGCTCAGCCTTCTTTATGGTGCAGCTCTCACATTCATATGTTACTACTGGGAATACCATAGTTCTATGTGGACCTTTGTTGACAGTGTAATAGCTTTTTAATAACTTGTCCAGACTTGCCATAGCTTTTCTCTCCAGAAACAAATGTCTTTTAATTTCATGGCGGCAGTCATCATCTGTAGACATCTTGGAGCCCAGGAAAATATAACCTGTCACTGTCTCCAGCTATTCTCCATTTATTTGCCAGGAACGGAGATTGCGGTTTGCCATAATCTTCATCTTTTTAGTTTTGAGCAGCAATCCAGCTCACTTCTCATCAATTGGCCCTCTAGGTCTCCTCAGCCATCTGTGTAGTATCATCCACTATCTGAGGTTGTTGATATTTCTCCCAGCCATATTGATTACGGCTTTGCATTTATCCAGTCCGGCATTATCCAGTCCATGTATAAATTGAATATGCAACCTTGTCACACTCCTTTCCCAATCTTAAATCATTTGGTTGTTCCATGTGCGGTTCTGACCAGGGCTTTTTGGTCCACATACAGATTCCTCAAGAAGCAGATGAGTTGGTCTGGTACTCCCATCTCTTTAAGAACTTGTCACATTTTGTTGTAATCTGCTCAGCCAAAGACTTTAGAATAGTCTAGGCCTGGCCCTACCAGACTTAGTAGAATACTTTAAAGATTCCAGACTGGCGCAACTGTCCAAGTGGTTCATTAAAGAATACCCACCTGTGTGGGTAGAAATTGAAAACTGCATCCTTAAGGAACAGAATCTCACAACTAGCCAGCTGCTAAGCTTGCACTATAAAATCAACCGTTCCCTCCTTCCTGGCATTGTGGCTCATTCCCTAACCCTATGGACTCAAATGTATAAGAGGAAGTCTCTAGTAGAGACAGGATCATGGCTCATGCCTTTATGGTTACCCCAAGGAGACACTTCAATTAACAGAATTTCCCAGCTAGCATGGTGGATAGATAAAACATTGACTGTAGCTGCTGACATATTAAGTGTAACTCAGCATTGGTCCCCCTCGACTTTTAGAGAAAAGAACCACCTACCCCTTAAAGAATGTCTAAATCTAACACAAATCAATTCAAATCTCTCCAGCATACTAAAAATTAACAAATCGTCCCGCAAAACCCATTTGCTGCATATACAACTCAAATGGTACTAAAAACATTTATATCATTTACAATTACCTGTTAGACCAGGCCACAACACCTAAGCTTCACCACCAGTCCTCATGGGAAAAAGAACTTAACATCACCTTAGATAACTTGCAATGCAGTAAATTTCATAAAAATGCAACAAACTCCTCCCTTAACATAATCTTGTGATATAATTCCTACAAAACTATCATGAGATGGTACCTGCCCCTGCTAGACTAAAGCTCTCATATCCTTCTCTAGATGGTAACTGTTTTAGAGGTTATAATTCCACCGGTACACTAAGGCTCATATTAAGGGGGCTGCCCTAAAATAGCCCACATCTGATCAGAAACCTATGACACCCTAGAGAAGCTATGGGGACACAGAATACCTCAAAAACCAGAGGAAGCTTTATTAGATCTCCCTATCACCAACCTTTCTAAAGAAGCCCAACTTCTCTAAAACCAAATCTTTTCTAGCAGTCGGGAACACTATTGCTAAAACTTGGAAGACGTCCATTCCTGTGTTTGGGGAAGTAGTGAAAACAATTAAATACATACATTCAATGACCTTAATCTCTGCCAAACTAGATGACAACTATAAAAAGTGGGCTTCCTATTGGAATGTCTGGGAACTACGAATTGGTGGTAGCATTAAAAAACAAAAAAGGTATATTATACTAAGCTTCCCCTTATCCCATCCTCCCCTACCCTCTTTTATCATTTTAATGGTAGGTGTATCATTATAATTTTCATGGTAACAGTGAGAAACAGAATACCAAAAAAAAAAAAACGCATGTCAAAAAAGTTATACATTGATTTGCAGGTCAAAGAGGGAAATAAGTATTTGACCACTTCATCTGAGTACTTGGTAGCAAAACCCCTGTTGGCAATAACAGAGGTCAGACATTTCTTGTAGTTGGCCACCAGGTTTGCACACATCTCAGGAGGGATTTTGTCCCACTCCTTTTTGTAGATCCTCTCCAAGTCATTAAGGTTTCAAGGCTGATGTTTGGCAACTCGAACCTTCAGCTCCCTCCACAGATTTTCTATGGGATTAAGGTCTGGACACTGGCTATGCCACTCCAGGACCTTAATGTGCCTCTTGAGCCACTCCTTTGTTGCCTTGGCTGTGTGTTTTGGGTCATTGTCATGTGGGAATACCCATCCATGACCCATTTTCAATGCCCTGGCTGAGGGAAGGAGGTTCTCACCCAAGATTTGACAGTACATGGCCCCGTCCATCGTCCCTTTGATGCGTTGCAGTTGTCCTGTCCCCTTAGCAGAAAAACACCCCCACGCATAATGTTTCCAGCTCCATGTTTGACGATGGGGATGGTGTTCTTGTGGTTATAGGCAGCATTCCTTTTCCTCCAAACACGACAAGATGAGTTGATGCCAAAGAGCTCAATTTTGGTCTCATCTGACCACAACACTTTCAACCAGTTCTCCTCTGAATCATTTAGATGTTCATTGGCAAGCTTCAGACGGGTCTGTACATGTGCTTTCTTGAGCAGGGGGGCCTTGCGGGCGCTGCAGGATATCAGTCCTTCACGGCGTAGTGTGTTACCAATTGTTTTCTTGGTGACTATGGTCCCAGTTGCCTTGAGATCATTAACAAGATTCTTCTGTGTAGCTCTGGGCTGATTCCTCACTGTTCTCATGATCATTGAAACTCCACGAGGTGAGATCTTGCATGGAGCATCAGACCGAGGGAGACTGGCAATTATTTTGTTTTCTTCCATTTGCGAACTTTCACACCAACTGTTGTCACCTTCTCACCAAGCTGCTTGGCGATGGCCTTGTAGCCAATTCCAGCCTTGTGTAGGTAAACAATCTTGTCCCTGACGTGTCTTTGGTCTTGACCATGTTGGAGAGTTTGGATTGCTTTTGTGGACAGGTGTCCTTTGTACAGGTAACGAGCTGAGATTAGGAGCACTCCCTTTAAGAGAGTGCTTCTAATCTCAGCTCGTTACCTGTATAAAAGAGCCAGCAATAATGCAGATTGATAGGGGATCAAATACTTATTTCCCTCACTCACCTACAAATCAATTTATAACTTTTTTGACATGCATTTTTTTTTGTTATTCTATCTCACACTGTTAAAATATACCTATCATTAAAATTATAGACTGATCATTTCTTTGTCAGTGGACAAACGTTCAAAATAATCAGGGGATCGAATACTCCCCCCCCCCCCCCCCCCCACTGTATGTTGTTCTTGTACTGTACATCTTACTCTGTTATAACTTTTATTTCCATTAATAAAAACAATTGTCAATGTAATCTCTATGTGTCTCTTCTGCTGCCCCATCTTGCACATCTGGTAGTTCCCTGTCCATATATTGTTGTAGTCGAGCTTGCAGGATCTTAAACATTACCTTACTGACATGTGAAATTAGGGCAATAGTCCGATAACTGGAGCACTTGTTGGTACTGCCTTGTTTTTTTATTGGATTGTAGACTGATTTTTAGACTGAAGTCTACTGGCCACTATTGAGTTTTCCAAATTTGTTGGCATAAGGCAAGCAATAATTTCACAGCATCATCTTGTAGGATTTTGAATAGTTAGTTGGGATTCCATCAATACCTGCAGTCTTGTTATCAGCAAGACTTCCTTGTTATCAGCAAGCCTTCCATCTCACTTTACTCTCCAAGATATCTGGCTCCAGCTCATTGGACAAACTATTGAGGTTATCAATGCTCAGTTTCTTCTGTGTATTCCTCCTTCCTCTTCTTTATCTGATCTGTTAAGTCCTTACCATTTTTGTCTTTTATCACTTCCATGTTGACATGGGAGGTTTCCATGAGATCCACAATTTTCTTAAAGAGATCTCTTGACTTTCCCATTCTGTTATCTTCTTTGAACTGCTCATTATATAATGTCTCATTGTCTCTTTTTCATATCCTGTGGAATTCTGCATTCAGTACAATAAATCTTTCCACTACCTTTCATTATCCTTCTCTTTTGTGGGACTTTCATAGCCTCATAAGATAGCCAGTTTGCCTTCTTAATTGTCTTTCTTTTTCATTGTTCTTTGTTGCTGTTTTTTGAATAATGTTAAAAACGTCTGCCCATTCTTTACCCTCAGTGCAAAATCATGGGGGATATTATTTCTTTGCTGGTGTGATGATTTTCCCTCTTTTCTTCAGTTTAATACTGCACTTTGCAAAAATGAAGCTCATTATCTGAGGTGCAGTCAGCTTCAGGTCTTGTTTTTGCTGACTTTATAGAGCTCCTCCTTGTTTGGCGACACAGTATATTGTCAATCTGATTTCTATTTTGTCCATCTGGTGATGTCCATGAGTCATCTCTGAGGCTGTTGGAAGAGGGTGTTTACTATGACCAGAGGATTATCTTGACAGAATTCTACTAATCTCTGACCTGCTTCATTTTGTTCTCCAAGGCCAAACTTCCTGTTGCTCCAGGTATCTTGTAGTTCTCTGCGTTATCATTCCAATCTCCCATGATGAGAGTAATATCTTTTCTTTGAGGTGTTGAATATCCTCATAGAATTGGACAACTTCAGACTCTTCCGCCTCCATGGTTGGAGCATAGACTTGGATCACTGTGATGTTAAATGAGTTGCCTTGAATTTAAATCCTACTGTAATGTATTGTGTTGTAACTGAGCATGCTTTATCCAACCTTGTTTGATTATGAGGGCTACTCCATTTATTCTGTGGGATTATTGACACAGAAGGCAGAAGATCTGGTGGTTGTCTGATATGAATTATCCCATTCCAGTGACATTTCCAAGGACTAGTCAGTAGCTAATCATTTTTCTAGGATGGAAGCTTATCAGCGAAATGTGTTCCTTTATTATAGTACCCTGGTCAAGTAACTGACCAACCTCACAAAGAGTCACAACAAACACAATGCCCTATGATTAAAGGAGCCACTCAGTGTATGTACCCAGGGAAGTACTCACCTACAACCCGGCATTGTTAGCCTTGGACCACTCCTGACATTTTGTTGTACAAAATGGACGCATCAACCTTTTGTATTTGAACTTTCTTGAGCCAAGGGGATGAATATCCCATCGACTACCTTAGTTGGAAACTCTTGGAAAGGTAAGGGAGTTATGCAGTCATTGAGATGGTGTGATCGGCAGTAATCTGAGTCTGAAAAAACTTGTATGACAGTGAACATATAGTGGTCACTGAGAACAACCATTTGTGTTGGTTAAACCAAATGGAAGGGAACAAATGAACTGCCACAAGGTGGTGCTTGTCCCTAAAGCTGTATAACTTAACAATCTAACTATTTCACTAAGAATACCACTGATATATAAATAGAGTTGTTTGTGCCAAATCCACTTGTAGGATCCCAGAACACCAATATATTTGAAGAGAGTGACAGCCAGAGTGGATAATAAAGTGAACAATTAGTAAGTTGGTCAAGTCCTCTCTAAGCTTATACACAAGGACCAAATTGTGTTTATTCCCTATACACATGGGGGATAACATCCAAAGGGTTCTAAATATACTACATCTATCTAATCGGAAACCGCATTCCATTGTGTCTTCTAGCACTTGATATCGAGAAGGTGTTTGACTCTGTGGAATGGTCATATATCAGAGCAGTTTTAAAGAAATTTGGCTTCCCAGATCATTTTATGAATCTGATCAACACATACTATCGCTCCCCTAAAGCTTTGTTAAGCTACCGGGAGACTCAAGGGCTTATCTCTTATGACATTCAAAGAGATACCAGACAGGGTTGCCCCCTCTCTCCCCTATAGTTTGCCTTGGTAATGGAGCCTCTAGTGCAATCGATTAGGTCCAGCTCAGACATTAAGGGTTTGGTATTAGGCTCTCATCATTTTACATTTGTTTGTTCCACTGCTGAGCCGCTGTCTCTGCCTTACTCTGGTCATTGATGAATTTGGGAAATTCTCAGGCTTAAAACTGAATATAGAGAAAACTGAAGCTTTGAACATTACGCTGCTTAACAGGATTTTGACTTCCTCCAACAAAACAACAGCTTTTCCTGGTCTAAACTATCAACTCTTACCCCGGTGGCCCCCCACCCTGAGTTTGCTCTTTCCATAAGCTCCTTAGTGGAGATCTAAAGGGCTGCTGAAATTTGGAGCCTGGTTCAAAGAGGGAGACATTTATAAGTTTAATGATCTGAGAGATAATAATGTAATTTTCCTTTATGGGATGACCAGGGGCGCCCGGTGCACTCCAAAACCTTCTCACTACAGCTTCAGGGATCCCCTAGATTATCAGGGTTCTGATGATCTCAGTGCCCAGTGTGCTTTTCCAGGTCAGGAACCAATGCAGGAACCCAGGATACATCAGGAACAAGCAGGCAGATGTAGGTTCATTTCAGGTAGGATCAGAGAGAGGTATCAGAATACCCTAAAGTGATTTTAGCTCAGGAAGCCCTTACCAAAGAATAACAGTACACAGTGGTTATGCACAGCCATACTGGACTGATTTATTGAGGCCAGGTGCACAAGTATTTATGTAGAATAAACCAGTGCAGGACAGCCCACAATAAAATGAACAGAGGAGTGACCATGTTTGAATTACCCGCCTAGGTGTATGGGAACCAATCAGTACACTAGCTACACTAATTAGGTTATCTCCGAACTACTCAGAGGGAATCTGCCCATTGGGACAGAATACAACTCCTAAAGGGATTACAATATGAGTCATTTGCTACTTGGTTATGAGAAAACAATAGAAGGGTGATGAATGGGAAACCAGTAACAGTCACCATTTTGGGTCACCACATGGTGGCCAGTAAAGCATGTTCTTTACTGTAGGCACATATTAAAACATCAGGGCACAGTAATAATGTCAGTCTGTACAGTAATTATGAATTCCCAAATCACAAAATTACATGGACATAACTTAGAAACCTATTATCATAGACATACTACACAGTGGGAAATGATTGTAGTTCGGGAGCAGTAGTGTGGTTATGAGTGGGCAACATCATCTTCATACTTTGTCTTGGCCCTAGGTTAGTTTATTCTTAGGAGCCCTGGCTGTCTGAATGGGATCAGGGTGTGGTGTATCAAGGTGGCTAAATATTTCAGCTTTTTTTAGTGTGAAGAAAACTGCTTCCTTAAGCACTGCTGATGTGCTCTGGCCATTGATAGCAGGGATAACACAGTCTCTTGACTCATTCAGCCTGCTGATTGGCTGAAAGGCAATCCGGCCATGGAGACTGAAGCTCCAGCTCAAAGTCTCCCCTGGGTTCCAAGTGAGCCAATCACAGGAATGCCTGCAAGCCCAGGAAATTCAAACAGGCCAATCACAGACAGGACTCAAATCTATGGGGAATAACATTGAAAAATCCTTCCCATAGGCCATTGTAACAGTCCCTGTTAGGGTTGACCGGTTGCCTTTTACAGTAATCCTCTTTATGGTGGCTTTAGGCTGGCTAACACAGTTTAAAATGGGGTTCAGAAGGGTCCCTCCTTGCCCCCCAAAGTCTGGGCATGACACTTTACAAGAACATTTTAACTTCAAAATACAGCACTTTATTGCATCTATAAAGCGCAATGCCGGAAGACCTAAAACTAACTGGTTTGTTAAATTATGCAAATCTTTTCCTCTGTCCAGAAATTGTGTGAGTTGTGAAAGAAAAATATCCACAAGCAACACTCATCTCCAAAAACCAAGGAATGATAAAAAAAAACACAGACGTCTGCCTCAGGAAGGCAACAGCAAAGTATAGAGTATACACAATGTCTGCTGAGTTCAATGAATACATAAACCGAAATAATTTTTATAGTAGTCCTAAAATAAAGAAAATGGTATATTCCACTACTACTCTCTTTATGTTGTGAATTTTTGCGCAGACAATAAATTGTTTTTTTAGCCTTGATTCTGGCGTTGCTAGGGCTCACACAGAACATTTTGTTATGGAAATAGGATTTTTTTCCGTTATAGTGAAAACTGCTGAATTAGGGAAAAGCATAATTAACTATTTCATAGCTTACGTTTTGAAATATAAAAGTGCTACTAAGGTGATAAAAGTATAATATGTATATATACTTAGAGGGTAGTGATATTTGTATTTAACCACAACAGAGTTTACTCTATGACACCTTCAATACAGACCCCCTAAACACGAAATTTAGATATTTAGCTCAATGGTAGAAAGTCTTGGGCCGTAACAGGGATCAGGAAGCATGGCTACATACCTGGAAAAACCTAACTAAGGGCTCCTATAATTACAGCATATTAGAGACGGCCATCAAAGTTCTTCATAGATCAGGCTAAAAGCCTCATCTGCTGGTGAATTGCTGCCCAGAAGGATCCCAATCACGGGGGAGCACGGGGGAGACTAGCCTGGAACCAGGAATCGGGCTTCGTGGCACTGAACTGTGCGCACAGACAGTGGGACTGCTGTGACGCGCGGCGGCGTGAGCCCTGGGGGAACCAGCTTCTAGAGCTGCTGGATGGTGGGATCGGAACCCTGTAGTGCTCCTCCAGGTACCGTACACCCCAAGATTAAAGGGGCGCAAAGACGGTGGTTCTATATTTCATCCCAGCAAGTCCCTACCCAGGAGGCAGGCGGGGGGGGGGGGGGGGCTTACCTCTGCACCCAGCACACCCTAGGAGACCCCTGTACTCCGTCCCTTACACAGCACCCCACTTCCCTCAGTTATTCCCCCCAACCTGAGGAGAGGTACATCTAGAGTGGAAGGGAGGCCCTGATATATTAAAGCAGCCATCTTGATCATCCCACGTGGCTGTGACACTCCCGTCCTGCTAAAAGTTGCCCGCACAACTCAAGCCTGAGGATTGGGAAAGCTCCCAACATATTTAACTTTACTCTGGACTATGGTCAGGACACCAGGGATTCTATAGCAGTGCTCAGAGCTGATTTCTTAACAGCTTATGTGTCAATAAGGACTATCACTGTGTTTAACTGCCTGATGCCCCTATTTCTTGCTCCTCTAAGTGGTAATCAGTCTCTGAGAGATCATCCACTTTATCCAATGCATTTCAACTGTGCACAATTTGGGATATACAAGCTTGTTGTTTACTGTCTGACCCACCCTAAGTCAGTTAAATATCTTCTCTCTGCAGCTTGAACATTTCTCCCATCTTGTACTCTGCTGCCACCTACTGGCCTTACTTCATTAAATGCACTGAAGTTTCTTTCATCAGCATATGCAAATCAAATTTCTCTATAACATTAAGAGTCTGGAAATTGTCACGAGATTAAAGAAGAGTCTTGGACTTACTTTTCTCTGGTTGATCAACATTTAAACTGTCATAACACCCTCACAACCATCATGGGGTAAGAAGTTGGGTGGCAGGGGGCTCTAAAGGGGCACAGCCTTAACTATCCTCAGGACTCCTCTTGGAACCACTACACTCTCCTTGCTATAAATGATAAGATCTAAGGGAGACACTTCATGAACAAGTTATCCCACTTTCTAATAATCTCTGACTAACAAAGTAAAAACGACAATCATCCTCATCTGCTTAAAATGGGCAAATCAAAGAGGAATCTACCTTCTAAGAGCATACCGGAGCTTTTTAATAAACCCAAGGTACCCACTTCTTAACCTCAAAACTCACCCTCCAGGCATTCTGAATCCTCAGAGATTGAGGTAGAGGACCCAAACATATCATCTGACATGAATCTTTTAGCCAAATTCATTGCTATAATAGGGCAAATGTTACAGGCCCAATCAGTGCAGTAGGTGAAAGATTTCAGCAAAGATCTCTACGAACTGGGTCAAAGAACTAACTTACTAGAGGAAACGACAGATCAAATTGTGGAAGCTCAAGAACATGATAGAGCTGACATTTCAGCCTTGGCGTCTAAAGTTTTAGCCCAAGAAGAAAAGTTAGATGATCTGGAAAATAGATTGAGGCAACACCACGTCAGAGTACGTGGGGTACCAAAAGCAGTTCCAGATCTGGTACAATATCTTACTGCCGTAATTTCCAACATTTTACCAGACCTTGCAGATTGTTCCTGGGAGACCGAATGAGCTCATAGAGTTCTGCGGGCCTCAAGAAACCAAGAGCTACCCAAAGACATCATTGTACGCTTCTTGAGGCAAAGAACCAGAGACTTGATTCTTAATGCAACTAGGAAAATGTATTTTTAATATAAGGGGGCTTTCTGCTGGATTCATTCACCTGAGGAATGCGCCAAACTTCTCCACCGCCTTCAATTAGCAGCTCCAGAGGATATATGTACTACCCAGGATCAATTGCCCAACCCAAGACCTTCCAAAATCTGGTTGACTTCCAGGAAACCAAGTTACCCGCCTTCTGCTTCAGGCCTTAAACCGACTCTTCTCACAGATCCTTTGAGCATTTCTCCCAACAGGCTGGAACCTGCTCAAGCAATGGCTGAAGGATGATTGTATTCATTTTATTTGTCTATCTTAAAAACATAGTTAGAGTATTTTGTTAGTCTAATTTACAATTTAAGAGAGATGATTCTATTGCAATGCAGCTAGGGTTGACCTAATACAGCTGTTAGAATGGTATAGCATAATGTCTAGGATTCCTATTTTGTTATGCATTCAAAAGTTAACTTGTTGATGCTTTTCTCTCTTTTACTATGTCAGACTTCTTTCCTTTCTTTTTGGACTATAGCAATATAGTAGTTTGTGGTAACTAATTTAGTGCCGGTCTTAACCCTTTACATATATTCTTAATGTCAGGAATGTATATGACCAAGTTGTTTTTTTATAGTTGTTTTCACACTGTTTTCCCTTCAAGAGTTAAGATTCATTATTTCAATGTACTGAATAATTTCTCTATTTCTCCCTTCCTTAAAGGCGTTACCTAAATTTTCCAGTCTGACTCCTCCGATTCTCCAGGGAGCGGTGCCGGGGTTCTTGGAGTTGCTCAATGGCCGGCTTGCATCAGAACCCATAAGGGTAATAACACATTTGTGGTCCTTGCGGACTTTTACACTTCTTAATGGCTAGTTCACAATATACTTTCATCACACATAATGTCGGGAGTTTCAATTCACCTAACAAAAGGAGGAAAGCCTTTATCTCATATAAGAAAAACAAACCCTTCATACTCTTCCTTCAAGAGACTAATTTTGCTCAGAACAAAACACCTTCTTTCTTGCATAAAGATTATCCAACGTTTTATACCTCTAACCAGAAAACCAAAAGAAGGGAAGCAGCTATACTGATCCACAACAATTTCCCTTTTAGTGTAACCCATAAAAGAATAGATAAGGAGGGTAACTTCATTATTCTTACTGGAACCTTACTAAGCACTTAGCTTACTCTTGTATCTATTTATGCCCCCCACCACAGCTCCACATAAGTCTCTCATAAATCTACTGGAAACTTTAGATTCTCAGGAAACGGGCAAGATAATCATAGGGGAAGATTTTAGCCTGGTTTTAAATTCAGGATAGGTCGAAAGGTCCGGGTGCAAATCGATTTCCGGACAAAACGAAACAAATCAGGAACCTTTTGCTTAAACTGGGCTTAGTTGATGCCTGGAGGGGGCTCCACCCACTGGAAATGGAGTACAAGTTCTACTCTCCTACTGACAAATCCTATTCTAGGATTGATACACTGATTATAGACTCCACATTGCTAGAAGCAAATCTTCAGATATTATCCCCTGCCCCTGGGCTGATCATAGTCTAGTGTCATTGGTTCTGAATTTCAATCCCAACTTAGATACGCCTTATGCGTGGCGTATAAATAATAGGCTCTTGTCTAATCCCATTATACAATACCAAGTCACAAAGGAACTTAAGGATTATTTTCAAACAAACACTAACCTGTGCACTAGTATTGGTTGGCTTTGGGTGGCTCACAAGGCTTTTATTAGGGGCATATGCATATGTTTAGCCTCCTCTTATAAAAAGAACCTGAGAGAGCGCAAAAATTCATTGTCGAAAGAACTTCTTAAACTCGAGAAACAAAACCAGCAACATCAATCAGATTTCATTCGCCAGCGGATCAATACTATTAGATTAGAACTAGATAGTATTCTTTCTGTCCAAACAGAGAAAGCCTTAAGGAAAACCCAAAGCAAATTCTTTGCCCAAGCAAACAAGCCAGGCCCCCTTTTAGCTAATAAATTGAACGCCAAATATCAGCAGTCTAAAGTCACTCAGATTAAAACAACATCAGGCTCCGTTACAATGAATCAGGCGCAGAGCCAGGATATCTTCCTTAAATTTTACCAGGATAGTTATACCTCACAGGCACAAATAGATGAAGACTCCCTTGCTAACTTTTTAGATAAACTGAACCTCCCCGCATTAAAAAATTCTGATCTGGAGTTGCTTAATTCTGACATGAATATAGAAGAAGTCAAAGACCCGATTAAAGCTCTCAAATTAGGCAAATCTCCTGGGCCGGATGGCTTCTCTAATTTATATTATAAAAAATGTGTAGATGTCTTGACTCCCCATTAGGTAACATTATGTAATGCTATTTTACGAGGAGAACAGATGCCCCCGTAACTAAATCAAGCAAATATGGTCTTTTTTTCCCAAGGCGGGGAGAGACCCACTAGAGGTTAAAAACTATTGCCCAATCTCCTTGATAAACCGGGATATTAAATTACTAGATAAAATTATGGCAAATAGGATTTCCAGATTCTTGCCTAAGCTTACCCATAAGGACCAAGCAGGCTTTATTCCGCACAGACAGGCTAGGGATAACATAAGGAAGGTGTTGAATGTACTTCACCTTGCCCATCACTCAAAAACTCCACTTTGCACCCTAGCTTTGGTTATTGAGAAAGCCTTTGATTCTCTGGAATGGGCCTCTATGCTGTTTTAGCGAAATTTGGTTTCAAAGCCAACTTCTTAAATCTCCTCAAAACTTATTACTATTACCATTTCCCTAAGGCTCATCTAAAATTACCAGGCCCAAATAACACACTTTTAAACATTCAAAGAGACACTAAGCAAGGAGGCCCCACCCCCACTACTTTTTGATCTTGCAATGGAACCACTGGCACAGACTATTAGGATCTCCCCTGATGATGGTCAAAATGAACCTTCTTCCTAGAATCTTATACTTATATTTTAGATCCTTACCTTACTCAAAGTTCCCATTAAAGATCTAATTAACTTTCAAAAGCAAATTATGAGATTTATTTGGCGTAATAAACCCCCTAGATGTCGACAATGTTTAGACATAAAGACAAATGTGGTCTTTCGTGCCTGCACCTCAAGCTTTATTACAGAGCAGCACAAATTTAATTTCTACCCCAAGCGCACTCCTTTGAACATCCACCTATTTGGGTCCTAATTGAGAATCTTCAGTTACAACCCCTAGGGTGTGAAATGATAATATGGCTTCCTAAATCTCAACGCCCCCCAAATAACTAACTCAATCCCATAATTAGATTGTCCTTAGCATGCTGGTCATAGGCCAACTCCAAACGTCAATTGACTCCTGAAATCTCCCCTCCTCTCTCCATTACTACCTCTCCCCCCTTTTCAAATTACCTCTCCACGGACTCAAAGGCTTGGTGGATTACTCACGGTCTTGACAGAATAGATGCATGGATAATTGACGATCAAATTATAAATTTTGAGTACTTAAGGGATAACTTTGATCTCACTTAGTTTTCTGCAAGTTTAAACACTTTATCATGACCCTGAAGAGGGCATTTGGTTCCCCCAAGATTAATTGGATGACTCGCATCTGCAAAGATGCCCCACTCACAAAGGGTATTCTATGTCAAATATATGAAAATTGAAATAGCCCCCCCCCCCCCCAAGAATTATAAACCTAAGCCCTTGACTAGATGGGAAGAAGACCTGGGTCAGATCTTGGATATGGAAAAATGGGGACGAACTAGCCGGAGACTAGCTAAGGGTTCTTATAATTAAAGCTTACTAGAAACTTCATTAAAGGGTTTCCAGCAACGTATATTACCCCAGAGAGACTTCCCAAGGTGAACCCTCAGGAACTTGCTACCTGTTTTAGGGGATGTCTAGATATAGGGACCTTTATGCACACTTGGTGGACCTGCCCAAATGCTCAAACTATATGGTCTAAGTAACTCAATTGGCCTCAAACCTTTTTCATACCCAGATAATATCTTCCATTGAAGTTTGTCTATTGGGACAACATTTACCTCTAACTAAACCTCTGGACAAATTACTCCAATATACAGTGCCTTGTAACAAAACAGGTAAATAGTCAAGGGGGGTAATACTTTTACATTACAGCCTTAAGTTCAATGTTATGTTAATCTGAATCTTATGTGATGGATCAGAACACAATAATCTAAGTTGGTGAAGTGAAATGAGAAAAATATATACATAAAACTATTTTTTAGAAATAGAAAACAGAAAATTGGCATGTGTGTATGTATTCACCCCTTTGTTATTAAGCCCATAAAAAGCTCTGGTGCAACCAATTGCATTCAGAAGTCACATAATTAGTGAAATGATGTCCACCTGTGTGCAGTCTAAGTGTCACATGATTTGTCATTACATATACACACCTTTTTTGAAAGCCCCCAGAGGCTTTAACACATAAGCAAGAGGCACCACTAACCAAACACTGCCATGAAGACCAAGGAACTCTCCAAACAAGTAAGGGACAATGTTGTTGAGAAGTACAAGTCAGGGTTAGGTTATAAAAAACTATCCAAATCTTTGATGATCCCCAGGAGCACCATCAAATCTATCATAACCAAATGGAAAGAACATGGGACAACGGCAAACCTGCCAAGAGACGGCCGCCCACCAAAACTCACGAACCGGGCAAGGAGGGCATTAATCAGAGAGGCAGCACAGAGACCTAAGGTAACCCTGGAGGAGATGCAGAGTTCCACAGCAGAGACTGGAGTATCTGTACACAGGATGACAATAAACCGTACACTCCATAGAGTTGGGCTTTATAGCAGAGTGGCCAGAAGAAAGCCATTACTTTAAGCAAAAATCTAAATGGCACGTTTTGAGTTTGCGAAAAGGCTCCCAAAATGTATGGAGGAATGTGCTCTGGTCTGATGAGACAAAAATTTTACTTTTCGGCCATCAAAGAAAATGCTATGTCTGGCGCAAACCCAACACATCACATCACCCAAAGAAGACCATCCCCACAGTGAAACATGGTGGTGGCAGCAGCATGCTGTGGGGATGTTTTTCAGCAACCAGGACTAGGAAACTGGTCAGAGTTGAGGGAAAGATGGATGGTGCTAAATACAGGGATATTTTTGAGCAAAACCTGTACCACCCTGTGCGTGATTTGAGGCTTAGACGGAGGTTCACCTTCCAGCAGGACAATGACCCCAAACACACTGCTAAAGCAACACTTGAGTGGTTTAAGGGCAAACTTGTAAATGTGTTGGAATGGCCTAGTCAAAGCTCAGACCTCAATCCAATAGAAAATCTGTGGTCAGACTTAAAGATTGCTGTTCACAAGCGCAAACCACCAACTTAAAGGAGCTGGAGCAATTTTGCAAGGAGGAATGGGCAAAAATCCCAGTGGTAAGATGTGGCAAGCTCATAGAGACTTATCCAAAGTGACTCAGAGCTGTGATTGCCTCAAAAGGTGACTCTATAAAGTATTGACTTTAGGGGGATGAATAGTTATACACATTGACTTTTTCTGTTATTTTGTCCTATTTGTTGCTTGCTTCACAAATATAAAAAAAAACATCTTCAAAGTTGTGGGCATGTTCTGTAAATTAAATGATGCAAATCCTCAAACAATCCATGTTAATTCCAGGTTGTGAGGCAACAAAACCCGAAAAAGGCCAAGGGGGTGAATACTTTTGCAAGGCACTGTATTCTACTAGCTGTTAAATATCATAATGCCAGTAGGTGGAAGAGTGCCAATCTGTGCTTAAAAGAAATACTTAATAAGATAAACTTTATTTAATGATTAATGAAAAACTTATACATGTAGTCTCTGACACTTATTCTAATTTTCTGACCATTTGGGAACCTTGGATTTCTTCGATCCATAGTATAGATCCAGGATAAAGAAACATTTGACTGACATGTGTGGGTCAGAGACGGGCTGTCCGGGAGACGCGGGGCCTGGTGCCCATACTGGAGATCGGACTGAGTTGTTGCTCATTACTATTATTGAATTGGCTTTAGGGAGTGGGGGGGGGGATGGAACAGAAAATTATTATATTCAAGGTTAAATCACCTTTCCTCCCCCCCCCCCCCCCCTTTCCCTCACCTGACTACCCTTGTTTTGTTTTATTTTTCTTATTGTTGAAAACAGAAAATGGTTTGTTGTGATGCTCACATGGGAATCATTAACTTACAATCACTTGCCAAGCTTTCTTTTCTTTTTTTGTATTTTCTACACCAACATCTTATATGCCATGGCTTGAAGGTGTTGCTCTTTTTTCCCCTCTGTTTTAACTTGTATTTACTTGTGAGTCAATAAAAATTAATGAAATTAAAAAGTCACATTGCCAAGCAATGGAAGTCAAACATACTAAACTTACAGGCCGTTAAAAATAAATTGAATGATATACTAGTTAATGAGAGACTGTCCCACCTGTTGGCTGACTCATTCCCCAAGTTCCTAGAGATTTGGAGCCCCTGGCTAAACTCAGCCTCTAGCATATCCATCACAGGTAATCTGGACAGTGGATTGCGTATTATGGAGAGGGGACGAGAGGGCTCTGGTGACCCAGTTGGGATCTGAAGGACAGGGAAGTGAGGTAGGTTTATTTATCTCTATTTGGCAAAAACCCTCAGTTAATTGTTCTTAATAAAAAAGTGCTAGGGGTTGGAGCTGGAGGCACTAGTCTGAAGTAATAGTTCAATATCCACTCTATATATGGGGTTAATTTTCATATGGGCTTTATTGCTTTGTTTGGATACTGTTATACTATGTTATTTGGATGTATGTACAAAATATCATTGCAATTTTTTGTAAACCTTCTCTGATTTCCTTTGTAGTTAATAAAACTGATTGTGGAAAAAACTAGTCAGTTGGTGCCACACAGAACATATACTAAGTGTCCAAGTCCAGTAGCATCCCTGCTTGGAAGCGCTCAGTGGCCAGAGACTGTTGTAAAAAAATGATCTTTAGATATAATTGCTAAACACTGATTAGATGTTTTGGTTCAAGCATGTATGATATACGTTATTGCTGTACAAGGATACATGATATTAGCTGTTTATAACCGTTTATTGTTTTTAAGCTGTTTATTGTTTGTTAAAGCATTGCGTGTGCTAGCAGCTTAATAGCAATGTGTCTGCTCCATTTGTCCTGTGTGTGTGCTTCAAGAAGGAGAACACTGCTTGTGTTCCTAATATCTGAGCACCAGTTGTGTGCCATAACATTGAAGAACTCTGCATGTGCCGAGAACTAAAAACTGAGTATGTGTGCTTGCTCATTTGGAAACTGTGGGCCTCATTCAATTGAAAGCCCGCAACTCACTCGCAGACAGCCACATATCTGCGATCGAGTTGCAGGCTCTCGTTCCCCTCCATTTCCTAGGCTATTCAATTGCTCCAGGTCGCGAGTTGCGATCCTGAAGCCAAAATCCATGCACTGGTTCAGAGCAGTTGTGGGTGGGAACCGTATCAATTCGACAAGCCCGTAACCGCCTATTACGAGTCGGCCAATAGAAAACAAGACTGTCATAAATACGGCAGTAAAACATGGAGGTTACATGTCAATCAATCAAGTTCGGGGGTTCGATATGCGATCGGACTCGCACAACTTGGGAAAATGAAGAATTATGAGAATGAATGCCAATACTGTTCTAGTCCATATGGGTGGCCTGATATGTATTAACTCATTGATACCCAAGATCATTTATCCCCGAAATGTCACATAAAAATAAAACTTATTTCCTGCAGTTGTGCGGGCTTGAGACTGTTGTACAATTAATTCTGCACTCCCCATAATTTACAGTGCAGGATTACTGTTTCATTTGCATTTACAGTGCTACAAATTGATGTTTAACCCCCTTGCGGGTCCTCTCCAGTACAGGTAGGATTTTCTCCTCCATTTGCGGTTTACGAGTGTGGATACGTTTTCCAGCATGGAGAATTGGAGCAATTGAATAGCGATTTGCGATTTTAGCCCTGCGAAAGTGACACATCAAAGCTACTGGATGGTGTAAGTAACGAGTTGTACGGTCAACATTTTTTCAAGCTTGTAGCTCGTAACTCGTAACCCGAACCGAGCCTACAAAAAGATGCCAATTGAATAGCAAATTTGACTGCGACTTCCACTTGCGAGCTCGGATCTGAAAATAGCAGCAATTGAATGAGGCTCTGTATTCTTCTAGCCTTGTGCACACTCGTTGTCTGCCACTGTGTGCATACTTACTGTAGCTACGTGGCTCTTTGTGTTCACTTAATACTTTGAGTGCCATATGTTTATCACATTGGAACACTTTTCAGGATATATTTATCAAGGTGGGAATAAATGTGGCTAAAAGTGGGGAAAATTACCCGCACTTCCTATGTTTTCAATGGAGCCAAATTATAAAAAAGCTTATTAGTTAAATAGGCTCCACAGAAATGAAAGGAAGAGGTGATGATTTATTTTTAACTGCTTAACCCAATTTAACTCTGCTTAGCCCAACTTGTCCCTGTTTAACATCACTTTTACCCAGCTTCTTAAATATAACCCTGTGTGCTTACATTATTAGAGCACGGTGCACACTGTTAACAATGAAGAACCACTGAAGTCTCATTTTTCAAGTATGAGATTTTTAAAAACATGTCTTGATAATGGTGTAGACATTTTTATTGGTATGCCCACAGCTCTAACTCATAAGGTGTAGCTGTTTCCAACAATAGTGACTGAGATGAATTAGCAGCAGAAGCAAAATCTATTCCTTCTTGAACCATGAATCTGTGGCATGTTCAACTTGTGTTCTTCAATCAGTGATCTCTGATGTCCCGGCAACCCATAGGAATGCCAACATACTAAGAAACCAAGGGCCCTAATACATTTTCCAAATTGTAATTACTGCAGCCCGTAACTTAGCCTGCAAAAAGTTACGACTATTAAATTGGCTGAAAAGTAACTGCGGTTGCCAAAATCGTAACTCCGACCCAGCTAAGCCTATGATCTTACAAACCCGCAGCAGTTACAATCAATAACATCGCAAATAGCTGATAAACTGTTTCAATTCCTCAATCCTGCAATTGCTTTCACACTCGGAAATGGGAAATGTCGCCAAAAGTCCTACGGGTACTAGAGAGGACCAGCAATATAACAATGTCCACAAACGTCAACTCTTTCCAGCAATTGTAGTTTTGCATCCACTGGTGTTTGTGTTAACCCAGAGCTCCACAACTCCAGGATACATATTTATACACTTCACAAAGTGAAGGGATGACTCACCCCAACACTATAGTGTACTGTACTGGTGTTTACATTTAAATAATTTTGACCAGTGGCAACAACCGGTGACCTGGATGAACAGCAACAGGGGCTTGTCCATCTAATCCCAGGAGATATAAGGAACCTTGGTGATAATCCCCAACAGCACCTACATAATATAAATAGCAATAAGATTGGCTTCAAAGCTCCACGGGAGCCAGGTTCTATAAAGGTAGCCAAAGCCCCTAACAAGCACCTGGATATAATGCTGGAAGTCTCCTGTACTAGGCTCCACTGGACCCTTCTGAGGAGTGCCTGAGAAGCACTGCAACCGTTACCCAAACACTTCCATAGCACTATGCTTGCATATGATCTAGAGACAGCCATACACATCCAGGGCTTGCTCTGCAACCTCATACAAACTGGGGAGGCAGTGCATATGGAGGCTATCACCAGCAGCCTAGCTAAGCCAAGAAGGCAGAGGTACAACTGCCAGTGTCCCGTCGCTGCAATCTTATTCACAGTAGAGGCTGTACTACATTGAAGCTCAATCAGAAGGACAAAAACAACTCTGCTAGTGAAGGGATATCCAAGACCTCAATTCAGCCTGGAGAGCAGCAATGGTGTATGTCTGACTCAAGCACATAAAGGGCTTGGTCCATGCAATCTCATTTGGTCTACTAGTGCAATACATTTTGGCCAAGTCACCTTGGATAATACTAGATCTATGCACATGAGGAATGTGAGAACCATATAAGATCCTCTGTCTCCTTCAATAGCCTTTGGAATGGCCAGGCAGCCACCTCTCAATAACTTTGGAAAGTTGAGTCTGGATGTAAAAAGCATCTCCTGATTCTGCAACCTTCTTTAGTAAAGGTAGGGCATGTGGCCCCCTTCAGCAGGTCCAATTTAATCAGAAAAATAATGACAGCAATGACTAATCAAGACATACACAGGGCTTGTTCCCCAAATCCTCATCAAGACTGATGAAGTAAAGGAAGGACATGTAGCATCCCTCTCCTTATCCACAGTTTAGTATGGGTGACACCAACAGTAATGGTACATAAGGTATGGGGTTTGAGTATCCTAAATATGCCAACATCTGTCCCCTAAACTGGCTTCAGAATGGTGTGGTGCAGTGATTTCTGCACCATACACCAACTTCAGCAGCAATACTTCCCAGAGCAGGATTACATTTCTGAACACGGGACTAAAAAGGATCTATGACTCTAGGCTTTGACATAGTTGAGCTTGTATCTATCTGGGGTCCTGTCCCAGGTCTATCTTGTACCGAGATGGAGAAATGTGACCACTGACTGGACTCCCTCTACTGGTAGCTGAGGATAAACCTGACCTAATCTAGCCTGTTCAAAGAAAACCTGTAGCCCGTAACTGAGCCCGCTAGACTTGCGGCTATTAAATTGGCCTCATAAAGCTACCCGCAAATGATCTGCGGGTTACACAAGGAAAAACCCTGTCGAAATCGGAACTGCGTTGCCACAAAGCTTTTGATCTGTCAAGCCTGTAACTGTTATGTTTGCAAATCGCTATTAAATTGCTACAAATCCACTAGCGTGCAATCCCGTAACCCGCAAATAGAGCCAAAAATCCTACGGGTACAAGAGAGGACACGCAAGGAGATTAAAGTCCTATCCGTAGCACTGTAAATGCAAAGATCAATACACTACTGTACTTAAAATTAAAGGGAAAGTGATGTTAGGTATTAAAATTAATATCACAACATTCTTAAGCTCGCAAATCGGCAATATAAAATCCTTTTTTTAATGTTTATTTCCATGTTATAGCGATCCCCAATCAATGTGTTAATACATATAATGGAACTCGCATGGACTTGAATATCATATTTACGGATTTAGTAATATTGCATTATTTCTAGAATGTGGGTCCGATCGTAACTCGTAATTGAAAACCGTAAGGGATTGAAATCTAATCTCCATTTTTCTGTGACGTAATGATGACAATCTCTTTTACCATTGGCTCCATTCAAACCCGTAACTACGGGTTTGACTAATTGATCACGATCATGGCAGCACATCCAACGTGCGAACGAATGGTTTACAGGTATGTGTCTCCGGCTCTTTTGTCACGGCATGGTTGAATGTAATAGCTCTGTAACTCTGGCCAATTTCAAGCCTGCAGGCTTTGCGGGTGTGCCGTTGCCATTACGGGCTTGGAATTGAATGTGGCTGTAAGTGTAACAAACCTCAGCTTTGTTAAGGATGGATATGAGTCCTCTTGTTGTCTGCTGGCAGGTCTAACCAGACATTTGTAGTTATTTCCCGCAACAATGACTGAGGTGACTCAGAGGTAATTTTTATCTCTAGTTCCCATAAAATGTGTGTCATTACAGTGTGCTTACAGCACAAGAGCACTATGAGTGCCCAAAGCTTTAAAGTACTGCTTGTGCTTATGAAACATTAGAGCACTGTTTATGTTCACAACATTTTAGCACTGTGCATGCTTTTATAATTTGTGTGCTCATAGGATTATAACACTGTGTACTTATATCTGTGTACTTATATGCGTTATCACTGTGTGTTACTATACAATTACAATACATTATAGCATTGTGTAGACTCACTGCACTGTTGTAATGTGTAATGGCCTTTAGACATTGTAAGTGCTCGCAGCTTTAGAACATTGGCAGCCACATTAAATTCGAAGCTCGTATAACTGCAATGTTAGACCCTCAATGGCTGCGAGCTTGACGAGTTGCAGCTATTAAATTAGAACAGGCTGCGAGCTACGGGCTTGAGAGGCAAACCCGTAAACAATACTTCGCTCGTCGGATGTGCGGCCGTGAACAGGATCAATTAGTCTGACTCGTAGTTAGGAGTTGGGATGGAGCCAATGGCAACAGAGATCGTCAGAATTACGTCCCTGAAAAATGGAGGTGTGATTTACAAAGTCCTACGGGGTTCAATTACGAGTTACGATCAGACCCACATCACAGATATGGTGCAATATTGGTAAATACGATATTCTATCACATGCGAGTTATAGTATATGTATTAACACATTGATTGCCGGGATCGATATAACACAAATATTATACATGAAATAAAGTATTTTTCTGGTCCGATTTGCGGGCTTGAGAATGTTGTGCTATTAATTCTAAGACCTAACATCACTTTCCCTTTTAATAAAAGTACAGTAGTGTGGTGATATGCCCATTTAAAGTGCTACGAGTTGGACTTTATCCCCCTTTCAGGTCCTCTATAGCACTCGTTGGCTTCTTGGCTCCATTTGCGAGATACGATCTTGATGCAATTTAATAGCTCAATTGGAACGTAGCGGTTGAGGGCTTGAAAGAACAAAGGATTTGCGGCCACGAAGTTCCACATTCCAAGTCCTGTAGGCTTTTTTCCGCCCTGCTGCGTCTTAACCCGCAAGTCGTCTGCGGGTTGCTTAATAGCCTTAAGTCATGAGAGCTACGTTATGAGCTACGATTACTAAAATCGTCGCAATTTAATGTGGCTGTGGGTTTTTATAGATAGAGCACGACCTGTGTGCTTATCGAATCTGGGCATTATGTGTGCTTACAAACAACCCCCTAAAATGGTGCTTTCTTAGGTCTCAAACACCCAGGGCAGAACACGCCTATGAATTTTAACATTTACATGCTTTAACCACTGAGCACCAATAATTTGCCTCCCTAGGCCTGCGCCTTGTTGGTTATGCAGAAATATATACCTGTCTGCAATATGAAACACAGTTAAACAAATATGTTTATACAGTAAAGAAGCTAAATGTGACCTAAACAAGACAAGTTGTATACAGGGAATAAGTATAAACTATATATATATATATATATATATATATATATATATATATATAGATAATATAATATATAATATAATATATATAATATTTAATATTTTAATATAACTCATTAACAAACAACACTTATAGGGAAGCCAGTTATGTGGTTGCACTTATCACTCAGTATGTCTTCACTCAAGTTAATCTAGAGTAGCCTTGTTGAGGGGTGCCGTGCAGGGATTATGTGCAGGTGCAAAGCAGGGGATACTTATTATTGTTCCCACAAGTAAATAAAGCACTTCATGCATTTTGATGGCCATCAAAGTCTTACAGTACTAGGACAGAAAGTGCGATGACTTCACAAACCTACCACAAGAAACAAAACACTGTACCCTTTTAGAGTGACATTTAATTCCCAAATTTTCTATAATTCATTTGGAAGAGCTTGATTTAAAAATGCTAAAAGGTGTTCTCTTGCATGAAAATAATTTCCTTATTTGATATCCAAAATGGGTTTGCAAATATGTCTCAATCAATCTACTTAATCTGGTCCTGACTGGCTGGATTTCCTCTGCACAGGTCCCCAATGGATAGACAAATTAAAACTACCCTGGCAAACTGGGGGAGGACGGAGCTTTCAATAGCACTCAACATATTACAAATAGTTCATGCAAAAACATTATATAGTGTAATACATATTCTTCTTACATTAATTAGGGCAAATTTGGGAGTTCAATGCCCCTTTAAGTTACAGGTATTTAATTCACATTTTTTTTATAATATGGTTATCAGCACCGGTTAGAAAGTCAGATAAATTATATATAAATTATAAAATAGCTTAATCATTAGTCCGTATATTTATCCCCTGGTTTGCATCTGCCTCCACCCCCCCCCCCCCCCCCAAACATATATCTCCTCAAATGCTTCTCACCTGTTCAAAATATTACAAGACAATACACATGTAGCTGGATTCAGGGATTTTAACCAAAATACAGATCTATTAACTGGATTCTGAGTCATCAAAAACATTTGGACATAGTGCTCTTGTACTCTCTCTTAGAGGTACTCTGTCACCCCAAAATCATTTAACAAAGACTAATAAGCTGTTTTGATGTCTGCTTGCCTGTCTATGTGATGGTAAAAGCAATGCCCTTCTTAGACAACCATGCAGTTAGTTCTGTCATCCTTATCAAGCAATGTGAGCTGCAAATTTTCAACTAGGTCACATATTAGTCACGCATACAAGGCTCTGTAGAGAGAAATGGCTAATACAATGTATAGTCAGTTTTTAATTCTCCTTAAGATGAGACCAACTTGTTGGGGTGACAGTCTCCCTTAAACTTCTTCCCAAGGTACTGTGAAATAATATTTTCAGTAGTGACCGCTCCATAGAGAAACTTGAGAAGGCTAATTGGCTACCCCATCAAGTGCAAACACTTGATGGGAGTGAAGGACAGAACCAGCTTTGTTACAAACCAATGTCAAATGTTTTTTTTACATATCAGCTTCCTTCTCCACAATTTTAGAAGCACGAGAATTTTTCCAAACTTACGAAACTGCTAAGCAACTAATTAACTGCTCAGAGATCACTGTGTTATTTTCCTGTGGCAAAACCAGTTAAATGCAACCCTTTTGCTTTTGCATCAATTAAATGTATAGATAGCAACAGGTACTTTATCAATTGAATATTATTAAAATCTGCAAATTATTTAATTATTTAATTATTTTCTGAGTTTGAACATGCTTGTAGAAGTGGATGGAGGCTAAGAACAATATTCAGCATGTGCACACCCCCATAAGTTATTAACACACAAATAAGACATCAGACTTGACTGTAAGTTTACTCTAAGAAATGCATTTTGTTAACAATATTCAAATGAAAAAGTACTTAATACTATCTATAATATTAAATTGTACCAATCTTGGAAGCTTTGCCATCCATAATGTGCCCTTCAAGCTCTTATAGGTTTAATTTACTCTGGAATAGGCTGCAATGCTAAACAACCATCACATAGACTTTCCACTGCTAACGCAGATCATTATTTATTCTGTTCAGGGTTTGGAAATCGACTAAATATAACATTAACCTTTCTTGCCACAGATTACTGCAGGGCATTTGTGGATTGATGGAGAGTTTCAAATAACATGAATATATATACGCAGATCTACGTGCTTTGTGCAATCACACAGGAGAGGCCTTCTCGTCCTCATCCTGTAGGCACACAGTAGGTTACCTTGTGATGTCGTCTCCTCCTCCTGAAACGCAAAAGCTCCTTGTGCTGACGGGATACAAAGTTGACAGCTGCATATTCCAGCAGGGCAGAAAAGACAAAGAGCAGGCACACAGCCATCCAAATATCTATTGCTTTGACATAGGACACCTGGTGACAAGACAGGCAGATTTAAGACATTATTCAGAAAGGACGCCTGGTGACACAAAAGGGTAGGATTCAGAGGGACACAGACGAATGAAGATTCACTTGAACGCTGGGAACTCCTCAATATACCTTGAAATAACTGGGAAAGAGTGATGTTAACAGAGGAGTGGAACTGAAAACAAGAAGCGGAACAAGAAAAGAGAGGGAAAAAATGAGGATTACATTCACAAAAGGAGAGTAAAGGAACCTGTGGATACCAGACAAGGAAGGAGATGAAGACACATGGGCGTATTTATAAAAAATATGTGCAAAATGCACAACTGTAAAATTGTAAAATGTTATCACTAAATATGTAAAAAAAATATTTTTTACTAATTCATTCTTTGGTGAAAAGATATAGCAAATGCCATATATATATATATATATATTTTAAATGACAGCGTGCCTGTCAGATCTTCTCTCATCTTCTTCTAAATATTCAGTAGGAGAGTGACAGGAACTCTCTTCACACTGAGGCTTCATAAATAAGTGTTTGTAACACTCACTATGTGCATTTAATCACTTTTTTTTATAAATATTCCCTTGAAAAATTGAGACAAGGAAAAATGTTAAAGTACATGTATAGAAAACAATAAGTGCCTTCATTCTAATGGAATTTATAAACACTGAAATTTGAATAGATTTTTTCACATAAGCTAAAAATGTGAGTTATATCAAAAGTTCATATTTTTTCCAGGCAATAATTTTTGACTAATTCTTTTTGCCATTTTTATTTTTTTGTAAAGTTGTAAAAGCTGAAAAACAAATTCAGCTGAGGGTTATAGAGAAAATACAAATTAATTCAACTTTGATTGCCAATAAAGAAATTTAATAATGTAGAGAATTACAAAAATAAGCAAACCTGCATTTAAAGTGCTTGCAAGTTTCATGATAAAAACTCTTTGCAAAATATACAGGCATTTTTGTGGAAAAAAAACATTTTGGGTGTTACTTGGATTTGAATTGGAATTAACAATTTCTATTTAATTAAGAAGGTATACCTAAAGAGATTTCCCAGTCAAAAAGCTACATTAATTAGTATCCTTTACATAAACCACTAAATTATGAATATGTATATAATTATCTGAAAGTATTGTAATTCTGTATTTTCATGTTTTGTAAGAATACTTATACTGGACCCAATGAGGCATCCATATTGTCTTGTCTTTGTTAGCTGTCGATATTTTCATTGTTAAATGTACAGCTTATTGTACATTGGAAAGAATGAATGGTAGATAAAAAAATCTTCTAAAATGTCTGCCTCCTGCAGTTTATATGTATATTTATAAAAAACACTCAATAGTATTTACTGTATGTGATAAAATATAGATTAATAAGTCAGTGGCTAAAGTATGGAATTATGTTGAATATGGTTGGTTTTACTAGATTTATTTTAAGATTTAAAAGAAAAGCCATTTTTTCCAACATCAAGAAAAAACATTCAAATTGGTTAGTAAGTTTATGAATAGATTTTGACCACAAAATGGCAAATAACTCAGTATCTGAGAAGTAGAAGTCAGAATACCAAAAAGCTTATTTTTTTCAAATTTCAGTATTTTTTTATATTCCAAAAGAGTAAGACATAGCTTTAGTATTATCTAGATAGAATACACTAGACCCATATGACATATAATGCTGTTGGCAGGGGACTGATGCCTCAAAACGCCTTTACTTTATTATGAAGTCCAAGTGATTTGGGACTCAGACCATCCCCTACCCACTCCAAATATGCTCCAGTTTGGGTCCAGTTTGGGTAGAATACAACATTTTAAACCAAATCATGCTAGCGGGTCGATCGACACATCAAGGGAAGTCTTGATCAGTTTGGGATAAATGTTACCAAACTGTAGCACCCCAAGCCAGGTCAGCTTCAAAATAAAACTCAGGGTTTTGAGGTGTCAGTCTCCATTTATAATACATTGTATGGTGAAGTTTGTGTAAGCTGGTCTCAAACCTTTGGCAGAGAGGCTCGGGATCCTGAACTCTGAGTAGTCATTGTTAGTACAGTAGTGATACCCAGCCCAACTCTGGCTGGTGCAGCATCCATGTTAATCCAGAAGGACACCCAGGAAAGGATGACGATGAGCAAGCTGGGGATGTACATCTGAATCAGGTAATAACCCATCTGTCTCTCCAAGTGGAAACGAGCCTCAATGCACGTGAATTTCCCTAGAGTGGAAGACACACTTTAAAAAACCTGTTACAGCCATCTAACAAAACTAAGCTACTATTGTGAGGTGAGATTATGTGTGGAAAAAATATTTACTTGATTTTCTACAACTTGCTTTTTTCAGGAACAGTACGCAGCTTGCTTTTCTTAGCAAAGACTAGAAAACAAATCACATGTATTGATGTTGTAAGGCTTCTGAAGTATGTATTTTGTTAAAATGATTATAAACCCGATGTTGTATATACTCACAGCACCACTAGACTAGGGTGACCATACCTCCCCTTACAAAGTGATGCTTATGAAAAATTCCTACAGCAGGGCTGCACTCACTTGGTGAGAGCATTCAGTTCCAAAGTTGCCCTACAATATGCATCTTTCATAAGCGACCACCCTTAAAGGGGATATCTGGTCGCCCTAAAAAGGAGTAACGCTCACCTTGAAGATGAATTCTTTGGTTTGTAGACATTAGCACACAGTCCCTGGCCGTGGTTAAAGGACACTGTCACCACAATTCCTGAAGGGCCTAAATGCAAGAATGCACACCAACAAACAGATGATGATTTTGGTATTTAATTTTTTCTTTGCTGCAGCATTTTAATTAAAATCCATACCTCATGAGAAGTTTAAAAAGTGTCTGCTCTCTTCTACTTGTTTTTGCCACGTTATAACAGTTCCTTTCTGCATTGCATTGCTTTGGAAGTTCAGGATTTAGGTCAGTTATTGATTTTATGAAAAAAGCTTTATGGGACAAATTTCGGTTACTCTCTGGATAAGAGTAGGCATTCTCACTTCTCATGAGATCTGCATTTCAGTTAAAACACTGTACTAAAAAGACCTTTAAACATCAAAATCAGTTTCTGTTAAAGATGCTGATCTACCTGTATCACCTATCTTACTCTCAACACCCCTACTGTGTCATACAATTATGTTTTCTGAATAAGCCAACTAGCACAGACGTCGGGAGCCTAAGACTTGCCAGACTATATACTAATACTCGTCATTGCGCTGCATGGTTAAACCCCTGTGATGGCTAGTGAAACTGATGAGAGCAGGGGTATAGGAACCAAAATAATTCTGGGGGGGATACAGCTCACTTGATACATAGAGTACTTAACAGCTTCTATACGCATACATATACACAATGAGAAATCTGGGGGGGATTTGTCCCCCTCATCTGCCCCAGTTCCTACACCTATGGTTGAGAGTGGTTCTTCCTGCCTCAACTATGACAAAAGACAAGCTGAGATGAATAGGGCGAACTAACAGGGAGTAATAAGAAGAGGTAAGTAAGAATACTATCAGATAGTGTGGAGAAAATAAGAAGACATGTCAACCTTATACAAGGAGCAGGGTAAGTTGGGAGGAAATAGGTGGGCAGATAGGATCAGCAGAGGAAGACCGAAAAGGTCAACTAAAGGGAGAGGAAAGTAATGGAGTAGCCGGTAGCTAAAGCAATTGGGAAGAAAAATGATGCCTTTCTTAATATATTTATTAAAACCTGCTTATAACTTATTTTTTTAGAAAGGATTTGATTATGAAACTTGAGTACAACACTACTTGCTTCTTCTCCTTTTCGAAAACTTCTATATCCTTAATTTAACACATTTTTTTAAGAAGTACAGAAGTATCAGCATCTTATTTTCATCAGTATACAATCTTGCATTTAAGCTCTCCAAAAACTGTGAAGACGATGTCATATCCCGTATCATTATACAATGCAGGGACTAAATAGGAGAGTTTTATTAGCTAACCACTGACCGGTATTGTAATGCTTGGTGCAGTATCGCAGATCCTTCTCCTCCTTCATGATAAACTGAGGTAGAGTAAGACCATCTGCGACCTGCACGGCACCCACCTCCTCCCACTCAAAAATCAGGTCATTCATGGTGTAGCCAACTATAAAGGAAAAAAAAACAGAGATTAAATGTGGCTGGTAAGTCAAAGGCATGAATTCACCACAATATAACTTACTCCTTGTCTGTCTATTACAGTAACAGAATACTATTGAGCATGTGAACTAGACGATTGGTGATTGACCTGGTCATATTTGAGTCATTGTGAATGATGTTAAGGAAAGGCAGGAAGAGAGCCATATACAAATAGATATAAAGAGAGGGACGGACAAAACAACACAGAGCAGTGGTTTCCCCAACTTCAATTTGTAAAGGAACCCAAAGGAAAATACTTTTGTAACAAGAAAATAAGTAAAAGTCTATCTTATTGGTTAGTAGAATTGTAGTACAAGTTTTTAAAACTCCAACCTTAGTGACCAATACCTTACGAAAAAAGGTGTGTCTGAATCAGGTTTCTTTCATGTTTTTAATCTTCTGTATTTCATACAATTTTCAAATGAAATGAAAATTTTATAGAACCCATTAATGATGCATTGAGAGTCCTAGGGTTCCTGGGAAACCCTGTGGAAAACAGTAATATGGAGACATACATAGACAAAGATAGGCAGGGTGACAGAGACACAGGAAGATTGTGGGAAAAAGAGAGAGGTGGAAACATATAGAGAGATATAGGCAGAAGTAGAAGAAAACAGAAGGGGAGTGAGTCTAGGTCAACATTGAGAAGGTCTACGAGTTTAATTTAATAATCAGAATTTATGCCAACTCCGTTCTTGCCTTACACCTTACAAATTATATAAGGAGATCATCCTATCAATACTACATCAAGCTTATTGATAACATATTCTAAGACTAAGCTAAATCATATCTATGGTATTTTACATGACACGTGGTGTTTACACAAACTCCCAGTAACTTACAGCTTTCCAGTTGCATGATGCAAGTTTGAACATCCATTGGGAAGTTTTTCAGATCCATGGGGCAAGCTAAAGTTAGAGTCAGTCTACAATAAAGAAATAAACATATTGTGGAGTATGAATACCATTTTGTTGTTCTATAGTTTCAAAATCAGGAAACAGTTGTAGTAAAAAAAAAAAAAAGGATTCCAATCCTATGATGTTTGCGATTGGTGTGACTTGTTACAGATCAGTCACCTTTGTGGCTTCATATGTAAGCTGGAGGCTATTATTGCATGTAAAATATATATATTTTTTGTGAAAATATGTCCTAAATTAGAAAACAATACATTAATTATGCTAATAGAAAATGTTTAAAAAGAACAAAAAACAAAACAACAACAATGTGAAGTCATATTTTTTGGGCATTTATACATCTCAAAAATGGCAATTAATAATGTAAAGGTAATTTATTGTAAGGAATATATTGCAATATGGAAATGTGTAACTTTCTCCATATTTACACAGTAGACCGATACAATATTAATACTCAACTTAAATAGTTACACACTACTTATGGTTTAACCTTTCCCCTATCAGGTAATGACTAGTACTACTATATATGTCTTTGTCATGATAGGAGCAGCCTCAAGGGTTTTACATAATGTATTTTCATGCAAAAATACTATATAAAGTTTAAAACATGCTGTTTTAAAATGTTTGATATAATTCAACATAATGTTTCAGTAACTACAGTATATATATATATATATATATATATATATATATATATATATATATATAAATATAAACATAAATGGAGATAACCTGTATATACTTTTGGATAACCTACTATATTTCATTTCACTCTCACCGTATGCTGTACAGGACATTCCCATTCTTGAAGATTCTCAGCAATTTGTTATCAGTGGTGATTTCATGGAAATTAGCGCCCTTTTCATTGGCAAAGAAGAGATCTGGCTTCCAAATGGAATCCAACATAGAAGGGTCCAAATCCAGTGAATCATCTGGGTATTCGCTGTAAGCTAAACGGGGATCGTTCCATTGCTGGCGCAAGAAAATATTCAATCTGTAATCCTGAAATGACAAAAGAGGAAGGAAGGTCATTGATCAGTGTCTTCTGCATAAAGTTCCGGGCATAATTGCAGGTCACAGTGCCTTTGTGTTACAGATCTTATTCTGTCTTGATGGCATTATGTGCATTATCTCTTGATCATGTCTCTCTTGTACTCATTAGCTCTTTATCTCTATGAAAAATGAACATAAAAATGAATGAAAGCATGATATTGTCTGCTATATTACAGTCATACCATGCAATAGCCTTTAATTAATCTGCACTGTAGCAGGAGCACATAATAGCCCCATCACCTATAATGAAGGGGAAATGTAGACATGTAGCAAATGCACAGTACATTATAAACATAAAGAGACACACTTATTGTATAAAGTATTTGTTAAAATTTAATATTTTAAATGGTATTGTGAAATGTGTTTATGAAAAACAACTGTTAAAGAACCACTGTAGCCATGGGTGTAGGAGCTGGGGGGGGGGGGGGGGGGGGTACTATGTATGTATGTATAGATACGTTTTTTTATGGCCTGTATATACAATGAGCTGTATACCCCCCAGAGTGATTCTGGCTCCTACACCCCCGACTGTAGCTAAAGAAAAGATGCACTTGTTTATAAAGTATGTAATACAGTACCAGCTGCATAACCCATAGACATAAAACATTTTTAGAGAACATTTTTGAAGAATGCGTTTATGAATAAATTAATCCATTTTTTGTTACATAACTTCCTAAGACCTGGTAAATGAGGGTATTTATTTGTAGTGGAAGGAGGGGTGGGTGAGGAGGGAGCCAAGAGAGGCTATGTCAGATAATTGGATCTGATTTAAACTGAGACCACACCAGTCAGGGAACTTGTATCAAGAAATGCAAGCACTGCACTCCAGAAATGTAAATGCCCCTGTCACACAAACAGCTTTCACCAAAGAATCGTGGAAGCCTCCAGGTTATAGCAGAGGCATCAAAATGTATTTTTCTTTATTGCACTATATATTTTTTCATTGTACAGTGGTTCTTTAATACAAAGATTGGATAAAATATAGCTGTGTAGGAAGTAGAAATGCTGCCCTGGTCTATACATAAGAGAAGCCAGTGTATTATACATCGGTCCAATCCTGACCTGGAAAACATAAAACAAGAGGCATATCTAGTCTACCAATTTTATCTAACAAAAAGGTTAAGCCTTTTCCACATCACAGTGGTTACAGTAATAACAAAAAAGAGCACAATTGCAAAAAACTAACTTCCCCTCTCTCTCCCTCTCTCTCTGCCTCTCTCTCCATCTCTCTCTATACCCCTCTTTCTCCCACTCTATCCCCCTCACTATCTCTCTCCCTCCATCTCTCTGCCTCCCTCCCTCTCCCCCACCTCCCTCCCTCTCCCTCTCTCCTCCACATGTCTCCCTTTATCTCTCCCTCCATCTCTCTGCCCGCCTCTCCCCCACCTGTCTCCCTCTCTCTCCTCCACATCTCTCTCTCCCTCCATCTCTCTACCTCCCTCCCTCTCCCCCACCTCTCTCCCTCTCCACATCTCTCTCCCTCCCTCCCTTTCTGCCTCCTTTCTCCTTCATTTGCCATTTACGGGTGTGAAAACATTTGCAGGCTTGGGGAAATTGAGCAGTTGAATAGCGATTTTCGATCTTAGCCTTGCGAAAGTGAACAATCAAAGGCTTCTGGAGGCTGAAAGGTACGAGTTTAACCATAGTCCCAGTCATTGTCAATTATTGTTTTAATTGTTTTTATAAAGTACATTACCTGTCAGTTGAAGGATACAAAGGGAATAGTGCTCAGAAGCACACTAGTCATTATCCAGAACTGTTTAGTCAGATTTGGTTGTGACTTCAGGACAGGCTTTTGGTCAGTATTCAGTAGGGACCCTGGCAAGCTTTGGGGCTTGAAAGGATCCACCAGAAGGATCCGCTGGCCTTACTCTACTCCTCTATCAATAATTTTACTAACCATTGATACAATGGAGATTGGCAAATTCTGGTATACAGTGTGGACTATTGAAGGGTTTTACTCCATACGCTGTTTTATTTGCGGCATTGTTTTTTGATTACATCAATACATTTCTCTCCATTTCTATATTTGAATACTAGTATAAGGTATCTGGAATTGCAAACTATTTACATCAGGGGATAGGCAAGTTTGGTCCTGGAGAACCACACACAAGTCTGGATTTGTAGATTTCCTTTTTGTGCATAGGTGAGTCAATCAGGATGACTGAAGAAGCAATAGTTTTGCCTGTACACAGCAGGGATATCCTGAATCCTTGCCTGTGTGTGTGGCTCTCCAGGACTGAACTTGCCAACCCCTAAGTTAGATCAGCTCCCCCACACCTATCAAGAACTTACATAGACAAATTAGAGAACAACTTAATTCATCACACTTTGGGCCACATCACAGAAAAATATGTCCTAAAACCATGTTGAAATACTTTTTGAAATTTTGAAATATATGCATTTTTTTATTTCAAAGCAAATTTGTGTTTACATGTGCCACTGACTGCTCACTGCCAGACCCAGAGCTACAGTGCCGTGTAGTGAGCAAAAGAAAAAAATAGGATAACCCTTATCAAATCCATCTGTCCAGAGCATGAAATTCTGGAATCACCTAAACAGGTTGACCATTGCATTCCTGAATTTAGGGAGAAACTGCTATCAATCAGTGTCTTCACCATGCGGCTCGGCTGTCTGTTTTACTCATGTCACACAATAGGCAGAAGAGACTTTGTTATGTAAACAGTCTTAAAACTTTAGATTTCTTAGCTGTTTTAGTGTAAAGAAAAAATAGATAATTTTAACATACAATATTGTGCTCTATCATACCATGAAGAGCACTTACAGTGAAGTAAATTAACATATGGAGTCACACATCAACATAAAGAAGCTGTACAAGCAGTTCTGAATATTTCAGCATAGAGAAACATTGGAAGTACAGCACATTGCCAGCTTCTGACAACTTGTTATTGGGGTGATGGCCTCTCTTGAAGCTGTAAGAGAAAAAAGAAGCAGGTGACACAGAGGTAGGTAGATTAGGAATTGATGGTGACTCATATCCGGATTATGCCTAGAGCAAAAATACGACATACTCCTCTGAGTCTGGTGCTGGAGAAATAATGAGCTGACTGAGAAAGTATCATTTGAGAAACCTAGGTCACTTTTGCCATAAGAAGCACTGTCCTGTCCACTGGGCACAGCCATGAGTAACATCTCAAGACTGAGTATTAAAGAGCTGACCTAAAATTACCAAGTGCTATATTCAAATGCCTTTTTTGGATTACTACCTTGTCATGGTTAAAGGCTTGTGTAGCTCAATGGAGCTGTGAGCTATAGCATGTAGGGTCACCCAAGATGGTTAGGTCATAGCAGAGAGGCTAGACAAATCATAGCCCACTGGGCAAGGAGCTGGCAACCCACTCCAGTATTTGTGACAAGAACACCTTATGGATAAGCACAACCAGAGACATAAGATAGATGTGCTTGGAGTGTTGGGGTCCATGGGGTCACGGAGAGTTGGACATGACTGAACGACTAAACAAACACATATTCGAATGATTGCAAAACAAAATTAAATGTTGCCATGCTGAGTGTGTCATCATATGGATTGCAAAAGAGGTCTCCTTCAATTTGGGAACCAAAGCTGCAAGATCCGCCATCAAAAAGTTAAAGAAATTTTTGAGTGACCTCAGATACTTTGCACCAATATGTTGAAGCCTATATCGCATCATCTCACGCATTAGTCATATGTCTCTATAACACCAAATAAAATTTTGTTGCCGTTTTTTTAAAATAAAAGCTAATAAAATACAGGGCATATTGTATTTTACTCTGAAGAAAGAAATCAATATTTTGAAGTGTTTCAGAATTGTATCGAACCACTCTGGGTTTCTCTTGGAATTACTGGTTTAATTAGCAAGTATTATTATAAGAAAAGTAACTCAATAAATATTGAATGTTTAAACAAGTCATTTATTTTGCAGAAAGCGTGTACATATATTGAGTTGTTTGTTAAGAGGGACCAGTATATCTTTAACTCCTTGCTCGCACTTCTGGAATTTCAACGCATAGGCGTAAGCTAATTTGCTTTTCAATTGGCATCTTTTTGCGGGCCGCAAATGGTCTACGGGTTACCAACTTGAAATCCTTGTGGTATTTACAACCATAACTTACACCCCATCTAAGCCTTTGATCTTTTCCGTCCTCAAGAGATACAATAAAATTGCAAATCGCTATTCAATTGCTACAATTCCTCAAGCCCGCAAATGTATTCCCACCGTAAACGGCAAATGTAGAAGAAAATCCTACCAGTACCAGATGGGACTTGCAAAAGGGGTAAAGACATGTCCATAGCAATGTAAATGCAAATAAAAAAAATCAATAATGCACTGTAAATGACAGGGAAAGCGATGTAAGACATTATAATTAATTGCACAACAGTCTCAAGCTCGCAAATCGGCAATCAAAATATTTTTTTTATGTTTCAATTCAGGGTTATATCGATCTCGGGAATCAAGGAGTTAATACATATCAGGCCACCCACATGGACTATAACAGCATCAGAATTAATTTGTATTATTTTGTATTTTGCGGTTTTGCAAGTCCCATCACATATTGGACCTCTAAACCCTAATTGATTGACATGTAACCTCCATCTTATACTGCCTTAATGATGACAGTCTCATTTTCTATTGGCTGTTTCGAAATGGGTAGTTATGGCCTTGCTTAATTGATCACGTTCCCGCCCTGAAATGCTACATACGAGTGCATGGTTTACAGTTTCAGCTTTCGGCCTGTAACTTGTGCGCTAGTTCAATTGAATAGCACTAGAATTGTAGAAGACTGTGAGCCCGCAGCACGCCCGCAGAAATACGGCCTGTATACCGCGAGATGTGGCCTTCAAATTGAATGAGGCTCATAATCTTTTTATATTAGGATTTACAGCATATATATATCTATGGTCTACTCATTGTATTACTTCTGCAAGATTAATGTTTAGCCATCTCTGAACTGTACCTCAAGAATTCAAGTGTCTTTGTTCTCTACACATAATCCTCAATGATTATTTAAGGGCTATTGTAATATAACAGGTTTCATAACTTTAAAGGACCATTTACCATTTCAAGGTGTGAAAGAGCACAAAATTTAAAATTAAAATGATCTATTTTTTTTAAATACACTAATAACATCTGAAAAAAAATAAAGTCTTAGGTCTGTTTACAAACCCACTGCTGACGTTTCCATGATGAACAACATCTGCCACACTTAGTGGTGAAGGCTCTGTGAAGTCAAAGATTTATAGTTTATCCCTGAGCTTCATGAATGCAGCAGGAGATGTGATTCCAGCAGTCCTTTCTCTGCTCAGCTGAATTTGTGAAGGGTTAAATCTCTTTCTGCTTATGCTCTGTTACGCCCGCCAGATTTGGGGGTCTACGCTCACCCCAATTCTCTCTCTCTCTATGGGTCGCAACTGTTTGTTCAGATCTCAACACCAGCAGACACTTCAGATGACAGCATTATTTGTGAAGAGACAGGCACCATCAGACCCCTTTTATTAGGATCTCAGAATCACACACCATGTACCTTTGATTAGTACAAGTAGACTCTGACACCACCTTTGTTTAGTGTGTCCAAAATCAGAGTGGTACTTCTTTATTGTTACAGAGATATATCAAAACACAGAAAGATCTCACTCCCCCCACATGCCTAACCCCTCTTCTTGTGGGCAATAGCTTGTTGCACTCTCACCACCTGGGAGATGTCTATCCCATGATACATCCCCCATCTCTTACTTGCCAGATCTCAACTTACAGGATTATAAAACTAAACTTCCCCCTTCCAGACTAAAACCAGAGCCTTCACACGTGGCCGATTGCAAGGCCATATAAATCCTTTCGAATATTTAGCCCTTTGTCACATTACTGACTGCATAGCCTACTATCCTACTTCTAATACAGATCCATTATTTTAATGTTAATCAATGATAGTACTATATGTACTTATTACATCCATGACATAACTACATGTATGCATTACATCCATGCTATAACTATTAAGCAAGTTGTTAGTACCTTCTAACCACACATATAATAACTGATTAACCCCAAACAGTCCAGTGGGCGCTTCTGTTCATAACAGCTAGTTTCCCCATCCTAGTGTGGCCTAGGAATTCGCCCCGCTGGACAAATTTCTAGCCACACTGATCTCACTTGTGTGAGTGATAGCGTTGTAATTGCCTCACAGTCCACATTTCCTCCAATTCCAATGGGCACACAGTTTTGGGCATTGCCTCCATGGCTCAATTGCCACCCACCTCCCCCAGGCCATGGCACATGCCCCCTCCCTCCCCATCCATTGGGGAAAACAATGTCCTTGGGCAGCTGCATCTAAAACAGTCCTTGGGCCTATTTGTTCAGCCAGTCCAAAGGGTCCCAGGGTGGAACCCAGTCCAGGTGGCAGTTCCCAAGGTGCCATGTCTAGCCCTCTGACAGTTTTTATCAGCTGGAGCTGAAGTGTAGGGGCCACCAGGTCCACACCACCACCCCTGTCCAATCCTCCAAGGCCCCTATGTACCCTCTTGGCTGCATGCCTCATCAGGCCGGAAATTTATCCACACCTGTTTAAAAAACGCCATTTCTACTGAAGCTCCAAGAGGTGGCAGTGTATAGCAGTTCTGCATGCTAGGGATGTGTATGAGGGAAGAGGTGAGAGAGGGAACAAGGGCTGGATGATATCAATGTACAGGGGGGATGGGTTCTGAGAGGGGGGAGCAAAGGAGATAAGGGAGCAGCTATGGTAAGAGGAGTAGCTATAGAAAGGGGTCTTGGGGGAACAACTATGGGGAAAGAGACTTGGGGAGGGGTGCTGTTATGTAAAGGGGTCTTACGGAGGGGAGCTGTTGTGGGAAGGGGTTTTGGACAGTGAGTTGTTACCAAGGGGGGCAGGAGACAAATGTTTTTTTCTCCATTCTCTAGTGCCACCACTGTGGAAATTGGTCCGACACAGAGGAGACCCTTTTCGGTTGACGATCAGAGGAGAACCCCAGTGGTTGTGGAGCGGGGAACCCATGTCATCACAGTCAGTATAAACAGTTTTTCATTTTATTGTAAATTAATCTTTTGTGAGAAAACATATTAAATGATAAAGTTTGTGAAGTATGTAACAAATTAACACCATTAGCAGATAAGTAAGCCAAGTCAAGTATGTAAGTTATTTTAATGGGACTTGCTCCTCTGTGCAGTTTTATTGCCGAGTGGCTAATCATAGAGGCAGTCTTTCAATATAACAAATATGTTATCTGGCTCCAAGGTTTCTTGCATGCCACCCTGATGTCTAATCCTTTAAAAAAACAAAGTTCAAGCCATTAAAGCAAAACTGAATATATTAGTTATATGTTATATGCTGTATTCATTTCAAGTTTTCTAACACATTTACCAATTAACCATTCAAATTCTTCTTATGAGAATACTATACATATGAGAGTTCAGGAGATCATTTAAAAATAGCAAGTTTCCTTTCAACCTTAGATTGGAGCTCTTCCTATCTTTCAGTATTGATGGCAGAGTGTACTACCACTTCCCTGCAGATGCCTCATCCCTGCAATCTGCAGAACAGTCAAAATAAATTACAATCTGCCACTAATTTGTTTTTAAATGAAATGAGAAGTTACAACCTAAAAAGGTGGGAAAACAAGTTATATCTCACAAAATATATATTTTTTCATTAAATTGCAAAAGTTACTATACTGATCTTTATCACTTAAAGGGACATTGTACAAATTTTTTTTTGTACTATATATACTCAAGTATAAGCCAAGCTTTTCAGACCTTTTTTTAAAGCTAAAAAGGGCCCCCTCGGCTTATACTCGAGTCACTCTCCCCAACCGTGTCTCTCTAACCCCCTGTGTCTCTCTAACCCCTCCGTGTCTCTCTACCCCCCCTGTGTCTCTCTACCCCCGTGTCTCTCTATCCCCCTGTGACCCTCTAACCCCCCATGACCCTCTAACCCCCCGTGTCTCTTTCCATCCCCCCTCCTCATCCTCAACCCCCCTCCTTATTCTCAACCCGCCCTTCTCATTCTAAACCCCCCTCATTCTAGCTCCCCCTCTCCCTTTCCCCTCACTTACCTGCATCTGAAGCTCCTGCTCCGGCCTCCGCTCCTTCCGGCGTAGCATACACCGCTAATGCCGTGACGTCACATGCGCGCCCCGTCATTAGCATATACCGGGTGCCAGCACCCGGTATATGCTAATGCCTTGATGTCACATGCCCGCCAGACGCCGGAAAGAGTTGAGGCCGGAGCAGGAGCTTTAGCTGCAGGTAAGTGAGGGGAAAGGGAGAGGGGGGGGTATTTAGAGGGGTAGAATGAGGGGGGGGGCGTTTAGAATGAGGAGGGGGGTTGAGGATGAGGAGGGAGATTGAGGAGGGCGGTTGACGAGGGGGTTGAGGATGGGGGGGTTGAGGTTGAGGAGGGGGTTGAGGAGGGAGGTTGAGGAGGGAGGTTGAGGTTGAGGAGGGAGGTTGAGGATGGGGTGGTTGAGGTTGAGGAGGGAGTTTGAGGTTGAGGAGGGAGGTTGAGGAGGGAGCTTGAAGATGAGGAGGGAGGATGAGGAGGGGGGCTGAGGATGGGGGGTTGAGGTTGAGGAGGGGGTTGAGGATGAGGAGGGGGTTGAGGATGAGGAGGGGGGCTGAGAATGAGAAGGGAGGTTGAGGTTGAGGAGGGAGGTTAAGGAGGGAGGTTGAGGAGGAGGTTGAGGAGGGAGGTTGAGGATGTGGAGGGGGGCTGAGCATGGGGGGGTTGAGGTTGAGGAGGGAGGTTGAGGAGGGGGTTGAGGATGAGGAGGGGGGCTGAGAATGAGGAGGGAGATTGAGGTTGAGGAGGGAGGTTAAGGAGGGAGGTTGAGGAGGGAGGTTAAGGAGGGAGGTTAAGGAGGGAGGTTGAGGAGGCGGTTGAGGATGAGGAGGGGGGTTGAGGAGGAGGGGGTTGAAGATGAGGGGGTTGAGGATGAGGAGGAATGATGAGGAGGGAGATTGAGGATGAGGAGTGGGGTTGAGGAGGGAGGTTGAGAATAAGGAGGGGGGAAGAGACACAGGGAGGGGAGAGGGGGGGAAGAGACACAGGGAAGGGAGAGGGGGGGAAGAGACACGGGAGAGAGAGGGGGACACAAGAGAGGGACACAGAGGGCACAAGAGGGACACAGGGGGCAGCACATTTCCCACCCTCGGCTTATACTCGAGTCACTCATTTTACCCAGTATTTTGTGGTAAAATAGGTGCCTCGGCTTATACTCGGGTCGGCTTATATACGGTATATCAAATTGTTATTTTTGCATGAAAATATTAAGTAAAAAAATGAAAGTGAAGTTAACCACAAGTGCAAGTTATACAAACTATACACAAACTACAGTATGCTGTTAGCTCATATAAATATATTACTGATATATTACTGATCATTAGTTGGCAGGGACAAGCCCCCATCCCAAAACAGATACCTATTTTAAACAATTTAATCTGCTTTGAGATCATAATCTGAAAAAAAAGAAAACACACTATAACACATTTAAAAATACCATCTAAAAAAAATCCATGTCCATTTAGTAGTTATTATTCAATAGCAGCATAAATGCATGTAAAAGTAATAAATTACCGTAGTGGTTGTCATATTGTTTTTTTACATTCAAAAACATGTCTAGGACCTTTCCAGTTAGCTGACCTCCAACAGTGGCAGCAATCAACCACAAAGTGGCGTGGCTAACATTTTAGTCAATTTCCTAGCTTTAGTTAGGGTTAGAGTGTTACGGTTTGGGGTTAAAGATAGTATTTGGGGTTAGGTCTTAGGGGTTAGGTGTTACGGTTTGGGGTTAAAGATAGTATTTGGGGTTAGGTCTTAGGGGTTAGGTGTTAGGGTTTCGGTTTAGGTGTTACGGTTTGGGGTTAAGAATAGGATTTGGAGTTGTGGTTAGGTGTTACAGGTTGGGGTTAGGTATTACGGTTTGGGGTTAAGGATAGGATTTGGGGTTAGATGTTAGGGTTAGGGGTTTGGGATTAGGGTTAGATGTTAGAGTTTAGCATTAGGGGTTAGGGTTTGGGGTTAGGGTATGGCAATCTTTACACTAACAAGAAATGCAAAAAAAAAACAGCCACGCCACCTAGTGGCTGATGGCCATCACTGCTGGAGGTCAACTAACAAGAAAGATCATTATTTTTAAGTGTAGTTCTTCAAATGAGGCTATTTTAAAATATTGATCGTAGTTGTCCTTAAAAAAAAAAGCATTGCTCTATGTCCCTTTAAATTCATCCTACTGGAAGGCTGCACCAGACTGAAATAGTTTGGTATGAAGCAGAGTATCAAAATCCCCCAAATGGGTGTATCTCAACCTTTTAATTACAATCACCACCAAGGTCACACACGATGCATGGGTTTTCAATACAGCATTTCCAATTTGATGGTCCATTACCTGTCTTAATGTTTGCTCTATAGTTAATGTGGCATTATACGGGTATTTCAATTTATCTGCTCACACCACTTTACCCTTTGAAATAAAGAACAATACGCCACATTTCTTGGGTCACTGACACATTAATCTGTCATTGACAATATTGTGTATTTAAACAGACCTTTCACATTTGGAGTTTGGTTTTTTAAATACATTTCTTTCACTAAATTGTATACTAGCAACTCCTTGTTATCCTTTGCTGGAGATTTACAAACAGGTTGTGGTGGATTTGATGGACTGTGAGGAGCTGTGATCCCGAATCCCATCCCAGGACTTGATTCCCTAATAACTTCAAGACATGGTAATCTGTGCATTTTTTTTAAGTATTATGGGCTTGAAATGGGTATAATGTATGTAAACCACTACAGATGATGCAGATTGCAAGATTTACTAAGGGAATTTCATGCACAGCCTGTGATGCTATTATCCAGCATCTAGGCATATCCCCCACTATCTGAAAATAAAACAAGCAAACCATAATTTTAAATGTATGTTTGCATTATTCAGTCATGTCCAACTCTCCATGACCTCATGGACCACAACACACTATGTTGATCCACTTGGTATTCATGACAGAGATACTGGAGTGGGTTGCCAGTTCCTTCTCCAGTGGGCCACAGTATACAGCTCCTGGTATTCCCAGGGGGTCTCCCATCCAAGTACTGACCAGACCCAACCCTGGTTGGCTTCAGGGTGGTGTGACCTCTTGGTTCTCTGACTGAAATCAAACCCAGGTCGCAGTGGTAAAACATTGAATCCTAACCACTGGACCAGGGGCGGAGCTACCGCTGGTGCAACCTGTGCCTTGCACTGATGCACCTTGCCTCCGAGGGTCCCTAGTGGCCCTCCAGTGGCCCCTGTGGGTCCTCACGGCCCTCAAGTAACCACTGCAGGTCCTCTGTGGCCCCTGCTGGGCTTTTGTGGCCCCCATCAGACCCCCTGTGGCCCTGCAGGTCTTCTAAGGCCCCACAGGCCACCTGTGGCCCCCAAGGGCCCCCAGGGCCTCCTGTGGCTTTCATCACCTCTTATGGCCCCTGCAGACCTCCATGGGGTCCTCTGTAGCCCCCAGGCCCCTCAAGTAGCCCTTACAGGTTTCTTCTAAGCCCCACACTGGTCCCCTGTGGTGCCCAATGTCCCCAGTGGCTTTCATCACCCCTTATGGACCCTGCAGACATCCCTGGGGTCCCCGGTGGCCCCTGCAGCCCTGCAGCCCCTTATGGCCCACTGTGGTCCTCAACAGGACCCCCTGTGGCCCCTGCGGATTCTCTGTGGCTACCTGTGGTTTCTTTGTGGTCCCTGTGGCCCCCACATCCCTGCCCATTTCCTGTGGCCCCCGGTGTTCCCCCTCAGTCTCTTGTGGCCCCTTGCGGACCTCTGCGGCCTCCCTCAGCCCCCTGTGTTACCCCGTCAGCCTCCTGTGGCCCCTCACGGCCTCCCGTGTCCTCCCTCACTCAGCCCAGTGTAGCCCCCTCGGTCATTGCAAGCCCCTGTGGCCCCCCATGGATCTCTGTGGCCTCCCTCAGCCTTTTGTGTCCGCCTTGGTCCTTGCATGCTCCTGTGGCCCCCCACAGACCTCTGCAGTCCCCTCGGCCCATTGGCCTGTCGTGGTCAGGAAGTGAAGTGCAGCATCGGGCAGGTAAGAAAGTATACACATATATAGTTGTCAGTGTATGTAATGTTTGCTATGTTGGTCAGGCTTTGCAAGCCTGGTTGCGGCCCAAAAGTGAGGCGAGCCATCGACCAGGAGCGCAGGACTTAGGCTGCAATGAAGGCGCTCATTGCACTGCGCAAATGGAAGAGACACAAAATAACTGCCAGTCTCCCTCGGTCACCTTGTGGAGCTCACCTTGTGGAGGTTCAATGATCACGGTGAGGAATCAGCCCAGAACTACACGGGAGGAACTTGTTAATGATCTCAAGGCAGCTGGGACCATAATCACCAAGAAAACAATTGGTAACACACAACGCCGTGAAGGACTGAAATCCTGCAGCGCTGCAAGGTCCCCCTACTCAAGAAAGCACATGTACAGGCCCGTCTGAAGTTTGCCAATAAACAACTGAATGATTCAGAGGAGAACTGGGTGACAGTGTTGTGGTCAGATGAGACCAAAATCAAGCTCTTTGGCATCAAACATGGAGGTGGAAACATTATGGTTTGGTGATGTTTTTCTGCTAAGGGAATAGGACAACTGCACCACATCAAAGGGACGATGGACGGGGCCATGTACCGTCAGATCTTGGGTGAGAACCTCCTTCCCTCAGCCAGGGCATTGAAATGGGTCGTGGATGGGTATTCCAGCATGATTATGACCCAAAACACACAGCCAAGGCAACAAAGGAGTGGCTCAAAAGAAGCACATTAAGGTCCTGGAGTGGTCCTAGACAGTCTCCAGACCTTAATCCCACAGAAAATCTGTGGAGGGAGCTGAAGGTTCAAGTTGCCAAACATCAGCCTCAAAACCTTAATGACTTGGAGAGGATTTTTCTTTTTGCATCGGGGCCCCCATGCACTAGCTCCGCCACTGCACTAGACCATCAGGGAACCCAATTATGCATGGTGTTATTTAAAAATGATAAAATTAGTCGAAGGGATTTAAGAATAAAAGCCTGTGTCTTATGACACTGGCACAATCCTTCCCTGCTGCTCTCAATGTAACAAAGTGGTTACAAATATAAAAAAAAAACAAAGGGGATTCTTGGGCAGTAATTGCAGCATTGAATAGCGTTAATGTTCACAAATCCGTATGTTGAAGAACCCTCATTTTGATGGAAAAATTACATAAAGGGTTAATTTTTGTAATGTATTAGTTGAACAATTCTGCTTGTTTTAGTGGAAACTGTTGCAAGATATTCCAGAATGCCCTGTTTCAGCTATGCAACAATGTATCGTCATACTTTTGAGAAATGCTGTTTATGCAAGCACAATCACATATTATAATTGTCGAACTACGAGATGTCGTCACGCTTTGCGTGGTGCGTATGACTTAGGCGATGAGTGTCGAAGGTGCTCATCAATTGCGAGCCTCGCAGAGCGAGGCGAGCCGTTAAATCGGAGCACCGTTAAATCAGAGCACTTAGGCAATGAGCGACTCGCAGCACTTGGGCAATGAGCGCCCGTTAAGGCACTAAAACTCGCAGCACTTGGGCAATGAGCGCCTGTTAAGGCACTAAAACTCGCAGCACTTGGACAAAGAGCCAAAGGCGCTCATTGCCTGCGAGACTCTTGAGGCAAGCAGTGGAGGTAATGAAACATGCGGGACTTAGCCTCCAAACACTTAAGAAACGTGGGATTGACTTAGGCTGCAGGCTCTTGACGAACGTGGGACTTTTGAGATAAAAAATGACGAGATGCAGGACTGACGAGATAGGAAAAATACGAAGTTAAAGGCCGAACCGCTCAAAAAAAAAAACAAGAATCATCCCAAAAATAAAAAACAAATACAACAAATACATGACACACAGTACGGGGGAACAGCCAGAACGTCTGGAAGTGAGGTAGAATGCAAATTTAAGTCCATTTTGCCGAGTTTCGCCACTCGAAATGGCGCCCCCAAAAAATGAAAACAAGGCTACACGACCCTGGACCTCGCAAAACACTGCCAACCGCATACCACTTTCACCCAGGAATATGAGGCGAGCAGTGGAGGCAATGAAGCACTTGATGAACGCGGGACTTAGAAAAAAACTAAATGCAAGAAGCGGGATTTGGAAAATAAAAATACTAGATAGGAAAAATAGCAACTTAGTGGCCGTACCGCAAAAAGCAGAAAACACGAAACACATAATTTTTTATTTTTTTTAAATACAACAAAAACATCACACACAGCACGGGGGAATAGCCAGGACGTCTGGGAGTGAGGTCCATTTTGCAGAGTTTCCCCACTCAAAATGCGGCTAAGCGAGAAAAAAATATGGTGGACAAAAAAAATTAAAACGAGGCTACACGACCCTGGACTGCACAAAACACCGCCAACCACGTACCACTTTCACTCAGGAATGTACAAGCTACAAAATACACTATCACAAAGGACGGCAAATGCTCGAGAACTGCGTAGCACATAGACAAATTACGCTATTTTACAATCCTAACTTGCCACTAACAACATTACACATCTACAGTAGCGCTTTACACAAATAAATCGACGGTTTGCCCTCGCGCACTCAGCATATTCCTAATGCACAGTTGGTACATACATAAAACTATCTCCTCAGGGCAGCAACAGTCCAACTGGACATTATATGCTGCAGGACAATAAAAAGAGATTGTTAACTCTTCAGGCAATTGATTGTTACATATAAAAATGAGAAAATGGTAAACTATATTAATTTATTATTCAATTAATTAATTAGTAATTAAAAACTATAGAGAGGAGCCAAAGGACACGCGAGGAGAGGCAAATTGCTAGTTAGTGTATAAAAGCCTGTGCACATTTTAATAAAATAGAGATGATTTGACAGACAATTGTGTGTGCGTGCAGGGCTGGATCCACCTTTTTGAAGCCCCTAGGCAGTGAAGTAGAGGAGTCCATGCGAGTGAGTATGCAAGGTATGCACGGACCCATTTTGTCTTTTCTGCACGTGTTAGTTCCCTTTCCTGTTGTAACTGTCATGTTCTAGGTGGTTACCCCCTAGTAGCCAGTCTATGTACTGCAACATTTCATTTATTTTTAAGCCAGGAACCATTTTTTTTAAGAAGTGGCGGCCCTCATACGGAAGCACTCCTGGTCAACTGTTTAGTTGGCCTAATGGGTAATCCCACCATGCATGCGTGTCATGTGATCCTCTCTACTTGATATCAAGTATATGCCTTTTATGATTTTGTTTCTCTCACACAGGGTTTTTGTTGGGGAAAAATACAAATGTCCATGCCCCCTAAGTATAAGTATATATATATATATATGTATATATATATATATGTATATATATATATATATATATATATATATATATATAATTTATTACTTTTGTAGCCCTTTTAGTATTTGGCTAACTTATGGTCTGATTATCTAATTATGCATTGCCATAATTCAGTAGTTTTACAGAGAAACAAAAAACATTTCTGAAGCCACAACAATAGTCAAAACAAGGCTAACACTCAAGGCTAGAGCAAATTGTTTACTGTGCATGATTTATAACAATAAGGTGATCTGTTGTGCAATGAGTACATGCTTTTGATGCATGCTAGGTACCTGTTTGACTCTTAATTGGCTTAATGTAAATAATCTTTTATTGTCTTAGAAGACAAATAGGAAAATAATAAGAGAAATCTGTGTTTTCGTATCATGATTGGGTTTTGGAGTAGAATGTTGGTTTGTGGATATGTTTTTCTACAGCACTTTATAGGAAGAAAAAAATATGGTGTCCCCATGTCCCACTTTGCTCCCATTGCATTAATCATTGTGGTGTGTGGGGTAATAGAATGACAGAGGATGCCCAGGACATCTCTTTAGAAGCAAGGATTTCTTAAGTGCTTTGTGTGTGTGGCAAATATATATTACTAGCGACTTGCCCATCAAAAATGACGGCAATAAAAAGTTAAGCCTGGCAATGCTGTTTGTCACACAATGGCGCTCATCACAGGCCTCAAAATGAGTGACTTTGGTGCTCATTGTGAGCCTCCCCCCCACCTCTCACACCCTCTACTATATTGTTTTCACGATGAGTGCCTTTGGCGTTCAACACGGGCCTTGCAATGAGCGCCTGTTGCTTATTGCGAGTCTACTTCCTCCCTTGTGTCTCATTTCCCCCCTCCTCTCCCCCCTTGTGTCTCCTTCCTCCCTGTATTTTTAACCACCCTCCCTCCTATGTGTCTCTTTCCCCCTCTCCTGTGTCTCTTTCCCCCCTCTCCCTCCCCTATGTCTGTTCCCCCTCCCATGTGTCTGTTCCCCCCTCCCTGTGTCTCTTCCTCCTCTCCCTCCCATGTGTCTCTTTCCCCCTCCCTTGTGTCTCTTTCCCTCTCCCCTGTGTCTCTCCCCCTCCCTCCCATGTGTCTCTTTCCCCCTCCCACTCCCTCCCTGTGTCTTTTCCCCTCCCCTGTATCTCTTCCCCCCTCCCTCCCATGTGTCTCTTTCCCCCTCCCTCCCTGTTTTTCTTACCCCCTCTCCCTCCTATGTCGTGTTCCCCTCCCCTGTGTCTCTTTCCTCCCTGCGCCCCCGTGTCACTTCCCCCTCCCTTGTGTCTCTCTCCCCCATTTCCCTCACCTGTGCTTTATCTCCCATCCCTTGTGTTTTATCCCCCCTCCCCTGTGTCTCTTTCTCCCCGTCCCCCTTCTGTCTCTTCCCCCTCCCTCGTGTCTCCCTTGTTTCCCATTTCCCTCCCCTGTGTATCTTCCCCCCTCCTCTCCCTCCTCTGTGTCTCTTCCCCCTCCTCTCACTCCCCTGTCTCTTCCCCCTCCTCTCACTCCCCTGTTTCTTGCCCCCTCCTCTCACTCCCCTGTCTTTCTTACCCCCCTGTGTCTCTTTTCCTCCTGTGTCTTTTCCCCACCTCTCTCTCCCTTGTGTCTGTTCCCTCCTCCCCTGTGTCTCCTCCCCCCTCCCCTGTGTCTCTTCCCCACCTCTCCCTCCCCTGCATCTCTTTCCCCCTCCCCTGTGTCTCTTCCCCACATCTCACTCCCCTGTGTGTGTTCCCTCCTCCCCTGTGTCGCTTCTCCTTCTCCCTCCCATGTGTCTCTTTCACCCTCCCCTGTGTCTGTTTCACTCCTGTGTCTTTTCCCCACCTCTCCCTCCCCTATGTCTGTTCCCCCTCCCATGTGTCTGTTCCCCCCTCCCTGTGTCTCTTCCTCCTCCCCCTCCCATGTGTCTCTTTCCCCCTCCCCTGTGTCTCTTTCCCTCTCCCCTGTGTCTCTCCCCTCCCTTTCATGTGTCTATTTCCCCCTCCCCCTCCCTCCCTGTGTCTTTTCCCCTCCCCTGTGTCTCTTCCCCCTCCCTCCCCTGTGTCTCCCCTTATTCCCTCCCATGTGTCTCTTTCCCCCTTCCTCCCTGTGTCTCTTACCCCCTTTCCCTCATCTGTGTCTCTTACCCCCTCTCCCTCCTCTGTGTGTTTCCCCCCTCCCCTGTGTCTCTTTCCTCCCTGCGCCCCTGTGTCTCTTCCCCCTCCCTTGTGTCTCCCCCCATTTCCCTCACCTTTGTCATTTCCCCCTCCCCTGTGTCTTTTCCCTCTTCCTCTCCCTCCCCTGTATTTCTTCCCCATTCTCTCACTTCTCTGTGTCTCTTCCCCCTTCTCTCACTCAGAGGCTGACGCAGTGCTCATGCACGCCCCCAGCGCAGTGCGCATGCGCCTGCCCAGACCACTGAGCTTGCGCAGGGCTTTCTGCGATCGGTCGTAGTTGTCAAACTGCAATTTGTTGCTAGCGTGACGAAGAATCGCAGTTTGACAACTATTATATGTGATTATAAAGGCCTACCCAAACCCTTATTAGCCCATTTCACCTACCATGGGCCATCACACACCAACCTCCCCTAACTAGTGCTACCTAGTTCCTAGCAACCTAGTGGTATAGAATGAGGTGTACTTAAACTAACTCCCCAATAAAATAAACAAAACTCCACCCTCCCAGCCAATAGGCTTACCTCACATGGGGAAGGCTAAAAATCAGTAATAGGGTACCAACGGTCCCTAGCCTCCTTCCCTACCCACCCAGTGTAGTAGCTATTAGATTAAAGGGGAAGTGAGTAATCACCTCCTACTACCACCCCTGGCCGATGTAAATGCCCCCTTACCCTTACTACTCATTTATTGTGTGGGGATTTTTCTATGTATCTTATAAAGTGATCTATTTTCAGAAAGGAGTATTATCTCATAAATTAAACTTACAAATCATATTTACATGTGTATAAAGATTTCTCTATATAATAGAAACACACAACAGAGTTGAGTAAGTGACAGTGTGCAAGTGGCAATCTGAAGTAAAACACTAAAATCATAACACAGCATATTTAAATAGAAACAATATTTTATTTGAGAATCTTCTCTCTCAGCAATAGCGAGTGGTTACACATTATTATTTTTTATTTTTTTTTATTTTTCTTTAATTTTCTTTTCCTTTTCTTCTCCAAAAAATGAACAATGAAAAATGACTGTGAGTGATCAAATGACTATACATTGTAGTAGCCCATGTTTTGATATATACCATTTTTTTACACCTTAGTGCCAGATTCACAAAGGAGCCTCAATGCAAACTCCCTAGATATCCACGAAGTCATGTAAATCCCTAGTTGTGGCCTCTGCACCATATTCGTGGCTGTCATATTTACTTGTTAAAGGACCACTGCAGTTCAAGAGAAAAGATGCTTACTTGTCAAGTATGTACTATACTAACAATTATAGCAGCTGTATATTCCATAGACATATTTTTTTTAAGGGAAATATGATTTTTTTAAGTCTCTGTTTATGGATACAGGACTCCATTTTGTGTTTGTTACACCACATGTGGAAAGCTGGATGATGTATGTGTGTGTTTGTAGTTATCAGAGAAGGGATAGGTGAGGGAAAGAGGGAATAGGCAGAAGTTCAGATCCTTTGTTTGATAACTGGATCAGACTGATATTAACACCACACCCCTTCACTTTCATTGGCCCTAAAGCAGGATGTTGCATCAAAGGATGCAGCAACAGCTCTCAAGAAATGTGAACACCTTCTCACACAACTTCCACTGTTTAGGGAAAAGGTATAGAATCAAAAACTGAACAGCATGCCAAGGAAATTAGTGATATGAGTGCATTGATCAGGAATAAGGAGCAAAGTATGATAATCTAATGAGTAATTTTGGTTCAATAACCAAGCAATGGAAAATTCAGGATCAAGTAGGAGACTTATGGCCACTAAGAGGCCAATAATCACTTTGAAAGACTTAAACCTGTTATTGTGGCAGGAGGTGTCTCCAGCAAATATTAATGTGTTTGGTCAGTAAGATAACTGTCCTTTTCATACTACAGGCAGACTAGCAGTCCAGGATGGAATCCATGTGATATGAGAAGAGTCATCTATATATTCAACTTTTTCTAGAAATGACCTTGACTTATATAGTAGATTTCTTTGTTATGTGAATCACAAACATGTGACGTTTTTGACAAACTACTGTGATTCTTAAATGTTCATCTTTTCTGATAATTATTGTGCATTACTACTATATCCCACTATAGGTCCCCCATAAGTCATATTTTAGGCAGCTGGGTGCAATAGACACCTTTGGGAGACAAGGCAGACAAATTTATTGGGAAATTTCAAAGATTCTCATAAGATAATCAAAGCACATATTTCTAAAAAAACAAAAATGCTCTAGATGAAAACAGCAGTATGACTTTAATGTAATTAATTAAGCTTCATTTTTGCAACCTGTCTACACCTCTCTATCTCTACTTCTCAATCTATCAGTACACATGTATTAACCCTTTCCTGAACACAACTACCCAGTGCCATATATAGCAAACCACACAAACATTACTACTCCCCTTCCTCAATCTTACTACACTACACATAAATACTACTACCCAAATCTCCTCAACTCCACACCACACAAACATCATGTATTTTTTTTCATATGAAAGCTGGCACTTTATGTTTTGAAAAAATATTTGGGAAACTATGTACAGTGGATATAAAAAGTCTACACACCCCTGTTAAAATGAGACAAAGATAAATCATTTCAGAACTTTTTCCACCTTTAATGTGACCTATAAACGGTAAAACTCAATTGAAAAACGAACTGAAATCTTTTAGGTGGAGGGAAGAAAAAAAAAAGAAAAATAATGTGGTTGCATAAGTATGCACACCCTCTTATAACTGGGGATGTAGCTGTGTTCAGAATTAAGCAATCACATTCCAAATCGTGTTAAATAGGAGTCAGCATACACCTGCCATCATTTAAAGTGCCTCTGATTAACCCCAAATAAAGTTCAGCTGCTCTAGTTGGTCTTTCCTGAAATGTTATTAGTCGCATCCCACAGCAAAAGCCATGGCCCACAGAGAGCTTCCAAAGCATCAGATGGATCTCACTGTTAAAAGCTATCAGTCAGGAGAAGGGTACAAAATAATTTCCAAGGCATTAGATATACCATGGAACACAGTGAAGATAGTCATCATCAAGTGGAGAAAATATGGCACAACAGTGACATTACCAAGAACTGGAGCTCCCTCCAAAATTTATGAAAAGATGGGAAGGAAACTGGTTTGGGAGGCTACCAAAAGGCCTACTGCAACATTAAAGGAGCTGCAGGAATATCTGGCAAGTACTGGCTGTGTGGTACATGTGACAACAATCTCCCGTATTCTTCATATGTCTGGGCTATGGGGTAGAGTGGCAAGACAAAAGCCTTTTCTTAAGTAAAACATCCAAGCCAGGCTACATTTTGCAAAAACACATCTGAAATCTCCCAAAAGCATGTGGGATAAGGTGTTATGGTCTGATGAAACCAAGGTTGAACTTTTTGGCCATAATTCCAAAAGATATGTTTGGCGCAAAAACAACACTGCACATCACCAAAAGAACACCATACCCACAGTGAAGCATGGTGGTGGCTGCATCATGCTTTGGGGCTGTTTTTCTTCAGCTGGAACTGGGGCCTTAGTTAAGATAGAGGGAATTATGAACAGTTCCAAATACCAGTCAATATTGGCACAAAACCTTTAGGCTTCTGCTAGAAAGCTGAACATAAAGAGGAACTTCATCTTTCAGCATGACAACGACCCAAAGCATACATCCAAATCAACAAAGGAATGGCTTCACCAGAAGAAGATTAAAGTTTTGGAATGGCCCACCCAGAGCCCAGACCTGAATCCGATTGAAAATCTGTGGGGTGGTCTGAAGAGGGCTGTGCACAGGAGATGCCCTCGCAATCTGACAGATTTGGGGTGTTTTTGCAAAAAAGAGTGGGCAAATCTTGCCAAGTCAAAATGTGTCATGCTGATAGAATCATACCCAAAAAGACTGAGTGCTGTAATAAAATGAAAAGGTGCTTCAACAAAGTATTAGTTTAAGGGTGTGCATACTTATGTAACCATATTATTTTATTTTTATATTTTTTCTTCCCTCTACCTAAAAGATTTCAGTTTGTTTTTCAATTGAGTTGTACAGTTTATAGGTGGAAAAAGTTCTGAAATTATTTATCTTTGTCTCATTTTTTTACAGCACAGAAACCTGACATTCTATCAAGGGTGTGTGGACTTTTTATATCCATTGTACAATAGTTTGTAATTTGCTGTTCCATGTTATGGTGGCTAATATGGTGGCTAAGTCCATGTTCTGTTGCTCATTGCAAGACTTTCTGAGGCACTGAGTGGTGAAAACCTTATAGTATCTCATGGACATACTACATGACTCAACGCCAAAGAAACGGGCCATAGTAAAGATTCAGCTTTCATGATTTTAGGTAGTAAATACCAGTATCAAATAGAAGTTCCACTTACAATGAAGTTTCTTTTATAAAGATGAAATATCTATGTAAAACTCTACCTTGTTTGCTAGTTACTGTTCAATAGCAGATCATTTTAATTAATTGCTGATGACAAAAGCCATTACCTATTTTTTTTAATTAATTTATACACATACTATCTTTAAGTTAATGCACCTCTGTCATGCCCAAGGGCCACTGGGGGTCTCTTGGGGTTAATTCATCCACCTGGTGACCCGGGAGGGCAGGGGGTGCGTGGCACAAGGAGTCCCTTTCAGGACAAACATTGCACCTATAAGGTATATCTGGACTATACAAATGGGTATATGTACTGTATCCAGACTGCTATTTCCCTGTGATCAGGGTGGTCATAATTGTGGTACCCCCTGGATGTGTGGGTTAGGGTTGCCATGATGGCATATGTGGGTTCATAATAATTGTTGGGCTCAGGGCCATACATAGTTAAAGTATATGCTCATTATTGAGGCAAGGGTTAACTCTGATCATAGGGGTTAATAATACAACATCTGCCTAAAAGAAGAGTTAAATTTGGTAACTCTGCTGCTCTGCCTGATATTTCCTGTGTTCATGTGATAATTCTGAGGGTCCAATAATGGTCTGGCTCTGTCTCTGCTAGCAGGGATAATAACAAAAAGCCTCATATATCCCTGGGTGGGTCAGAACTAGGTTCTGTGCAAGCCCAATTGAAGAAGCATTCATCACAACCTCTACTTATAATTTTTCAGTAGAACCAATTGTAATTATGTTTATTTTTATTCAGTACCTTTTCTGTGTCACTAGTAGTATTATGTGATGTAATTGAGGATAACAAAAAAGCATATCTATCATTTTCAGCCACTTAAGATCTCCTCTGATAACCTGCTTGGTTATATTGATCTAAATAAAGCGGACAAAAAAATCCATTCAAACATTTTGTATTGTGTGTAGAAATGTTTTCTGTTCTGAATGTGAAATCTGTTTTATCTAACCTCGAGAGGTGCCCTCTTGTCAATTGTAATTTGATTGGAAAGGGTATCTTTGACATCTCCTTGCAAGCACCTTTTTTCTACATTTGAACTCATTTTTATGTTGGCCTCTCCCGAAACCCTTCTATTTCTTCTTGGAAGATTTTATAGCTGTTAAATGTCTCAAGGTGACATACTTGTCGCTAGAGATTTTGTTTCACAATTATTCTTTTTCCACCCACTGTGCCCTTTATAAAATACCTCAGTAGTGGTATATAATAGATTTCCATTTATTTATTTAAGGAACTGATAAGCAATACATTAAATGTAGCTTTTAAAACATATACATTTACCTTTTTTCTTTAGTATGCCAGGGACTGGCATGATTGCTTCTCTTATTAAGTATCTGGGGGGATATGTGCTGTCCGAATTTTTTTTCTAATTGGTCTAGTGGTCATTATAGGGAAGGAGGTAGTTAAAGATTTATATCATGGCAACCTTCTTTGAAGATCGTCTATTACCCCGTGAACAGCTGATAGGGTGTGTAGAGAAGCAAGAAGAAACACTAAAGTTCAAATGTAAGCTTTAAAAGCAAATTCAAAAAAAAATATATTGAGCGAGATAACAGTGGATACTATATTCAATTTGCTCTATTACCTATCTGAAAAATTTCCCATTACAGCCTTTCATCCCTTGTCACAGCCTCTGTGATAGCATATAACCCCCACTGATTTTATTGTGGAACAATTTTTAAAAGAAAACAAATTAAATAATACTTTATGAGTATGCAATGGCCCTTTAGACATGATAATGATAGATTGTAAGTCTGTGAGTTTTCAATCTTGCACGGTGCTTTTGGAAAGCACTTTAGACACTGCATTCCAAGCTCCAAGACAGGGCTCTCCATTTTTTGCAATGCGTTAATATTGCTATTGTTTTGTGTTGAACACATCCCATGTATAGCGCTACAGAATATGGTGGCACGTTAAAAATAAAGGATAATAATAATAATACTATAGAGAACTGTTGTCTATGTCCCATTTGCAACAATATTTGTTGTTAACTATTCTTAAACGACCTTGATTTTGCATTGTATTAATTGTCAATGCAAAACCTGGCATATTAAAGAACAAATATATGGTCTCCTCATGCATTGAGTTTTTTTATAAAAAAATATTATGTGAAAACTGCTTAAACGTCTTTGAAATGAAATACAGAAACCATTCTTTACTCTGTAGATCTCAGAGGGCCCAAGAGAAGCTAAATATCGGAATAAGTTTCTTTGCACTTAGACTTTCATGTTAAAAAAGAAAATACACTGTGACACATTATCAAATTTCTAATTCAAACAACAAAAAATATATTTGACCTATTGTTTCTCAAGAATATCATGAGAAATCAATTATAATCAGTTTGGTTGTTCCTATAGGATCCAATTCTAGACACTGGTGAAGATGTACTTCATCTTGTGCAACAATGAAACCCAAAAAGACTTAGGCCTCTATTAATTGCAAGCCCGCAGTTTACTTCATACCGGCCATAAGTCTGCAAGCTTGAGTTACAGAGAATTCAATTAATCAAGCCCACGGCTACCTGGCCGAAAGTTTAAATGATGCACCTGTACGTAGCATTTGTGAGCATAAAGGTGGAATAGTGGTTGATGGGAGATACATCAGACCTGATTTGCTAGACAGCAACCAGAGGATTTCTCAGTTAAATGCCCCAGGGAGAGATGTTACAGTTTGCAATATGCATAGCTGATGCTCTGCAAAACATGGTATGGGTCCCTGGGGCGGAGTATTTGGAGAGCAGGGGGGGCCAATGCTCCAACAGCACTAGTTGCTGTATAACAGACCACAGCTTGGATCTGGTTTTTAAGAGTTAGCTAATTGGCACTCACCTGTAGCTACTCAATTAGCAGACAGGCCTTTAAAAGAAGAGAGCAGCCTGCTCCAAGGGGGAGAGGAAAAGACAGCTAGGAGAGGCTGCGCTTATTGCAAAGACATTGCTTTTGTTTGGGAAATTGGTAAGTGGGAAAGCCACCCAATTGCAGATAGCAAGTACTGTCTAGGAAGAGCTCAAGTAAGAGCAAGGGATTTTGTTTGTTTTGTTATTATTTAAAGTACCTGCTTTCAAACTGAATAAAGAAAGGAAAACTGAGCTGAAGGTGTCCTGGACTTTGTATACCCTAGAAGGCTGTGGTTACTGCAAGATCGGTGACAATCCTACCTGTAAAAGAAGTGGTTTGTCACACATTTCAGAGCATGATCAATAAAGCAATAGTAAATGAGACCGTCATCATGACGTCAGTAAAACATAGAGGTTAAAATCAATCAATTAGTGTTTAGAAGTCTGATATGCGATCAGACTCGCAATCCGGCAATGTACAAAATATAAAAAATGAATGAAGGAAATTTTTTAGTCATTTACAGCACTATGATCAGGTGTTTACCACCCTTGCAAATCCTATCTGGTACATATAGGATTTTTTTCTACATTTGCCATTAACGGGTGTGAAAACAATTGCAGGCTTGAGGAATTGTAGCAATTGAATAGCAACATTTACAGGCTTGAAAGATCAAAGGCTTAGATGTGTTGGAGTTACAATTTTGACAACCGCTGGGATTTTAAGCCTGTAATCCTCAAATCGTTTGCGGGTAGCTAAAAGACGACAATTGAATAGCAATTGAGTAGTTTACGGACTACATTACGGGCTCATGTAACTAACAATTGCTCAGTTGAATAGGGGCCTGTGTTTTTTTCTCTCGAATTCAATGACTCGACTGGATGACTAAACAACTGCTAAAATTTCAGTTCCTAGGGGTCTGCATGAATTGTTTTCAGTCTGAAAGCCATAGGCAGAAATAATCTAAGCATGTGTAGACTCCACAGAGTAATTAGCCTGACTATTTTTTTCTAAATCTGTCATTCATGTGGTTTGTTCATGAGAGTGAGAATTCAGTAGGGGTGGGGAAAAGGAACAAGTTCAGAACGCCGCTCCACAGTTATTTTCACTCCTTTTCTCTCCAGTAATACATAATCATTCAGCATGCCACCAATCTATAAACATAATCATGTTCTTAATCCCACAGTGTAGCCTATGAATGGTTGCACTGGTCAGTTATTTTCACCACACATAGAATGTGAGACCAGAGGAAGGAGAGTGCACTTGACTGATAGACCAGGCAGAGCCCCTGGGCAACTATCTAGTTTAGCTAATGATAAATCCAGCACTGATCAGGGACAATCCTTCATGTTCACATTTCCTGCACTGGATGATATACGGACCTTCTGATGACTTTAATATTTAAATGTTCTCTTCTAAAAATATAGTTTCCTTCTACATCTTTCACAAATACATCCCTTGAAACTGACCAGTCTCATTTATCTGAAAGGCTGTGATGGGGACTAATAGGACTGCCTAGTACTGTCTGCCCGCAAGCTCTTCTTTGATTAAAGGGCACAAGATGGACCAAGTGAGAGGCTATGCGTCAGGTTTCTTTCTGAAAATAATTATCTTTGTTGTCAGTCTTAATTTATATAGATCAGTTACTGTAAAAATATAAGGTAAAAGCAGCATACACTATTTGGATTAGTTACTGTTCAATGATGGGTTATAATTAATTCTTATAATGGAAAGTCACTGTTCATTATTAGAAAATCAGCTTGGTATGGCAAACCCCATCATTCGAGTTATTTTGCAAACCCTTTAGTTCTACCTCATCATTATTGCAAATAATGACCCTTAAGCGCGAATGCGTCAACGTTTTCCACTCTGGGGACCTAATATTCGTAATATTGCAGAATTCTGGAACTAATTTTGGGTAGATGCCTCCAGAGGTTATGAGAATATCTTAACCATTAAGATAATTATAATTTTTTATGCAAAACTAGAAAAAAGTGGGAGAGAACAGGAGACTGCACATAGTGAAATAAGTACATAAATTGTTTATTGACACACTCATAGGAAAAAAAGATTAAATGTTCTTTAAATTAAATATTTGCCCTGTTGTATGACCATCTTACAAGGAATTATGTATCTTGAGCTTCATTTTAAAAGCAGTAATATTAAAAAAGGATCTTAGAGTTAGCATAGAAGTAACAGAATGATTTGACATTATGAATAGACACCAGCAGATTTTGAAGGATAAACTAATTGGTGAAAAATCAACTAGTATAATAAAGATATAATTGCAAATACTGAAGACAGTATATTACCAACTATATAAAATATGGTGCAAAGAAAATACTAAAATATGAGTAGCAGTGGTCCTAATTGCCCACCTGTGGGCAGACCCCCTTCTAAATCTAAATTTTGTATTAGAAAAATTACTTTTTTTTATTAACTTGGTTCCTTATCTGGGAGAAAGACAACTTCGGATGCAGATATTGTTTTGCACTCAGAATTGCAAGCTTTCATAAGAAAATCTAGGAAGATTATCTGTATTTTAGGTTGCCACCCTTCCTGCACAGTATAGTCACATGTAATAGTTAAAAAAAAATAATTTGCAAGTCTAAATTTAAAGAAGTACATGCTATAAAGATGGAACTTTAGTGGTAGTGTAGAGAAGCAATACATATATGCCAACGTATTATATATTATAAAATGTTAATAGAGGCAAAAGTAGTATTACAAAATATAAATATATATTCACTAGTAACTTGCCTGTCATAAATCACTGTATTATTTATTATGTTCAATTGTCTGTTCTGTCTCTCTCTGACCTTTCTCTCTCTGTGTGCCCTCTCTCTATCTGTGCACTGTCTCTTTCTCACTCTATGAACCCTCTCTCTCTCTGTGAGCCTTCCCTCTCTACCCTCTATCCCTACCTCTTTTTCTCTCTCCCCCTCTCACGCTCCTTCGCCCCCTCATTCTCTCTCTCTTCCCCTCTCTTTTTCCCTCCCTCTCGCTCTGCCTCCTCTATCTCCTTCTCTCCCCCCCGCCCCGCCATCACTCCTTCTCTTTCCCCCTCCTCCCTCTCTCCCAGTGCCGAGGCAGTGCCATGCATGATCATTACTCGCATGCACAAATCGTAAGTAACTGCGCATGCGCTACTATGTTGTGCATGCATAGTTGCCCGATTTTCCACAATTTATAGATAGCAGCTTGTGAGTAACGCCTGCGCAGAACGCATCTCGTAGGCTTTATATACAACTGGAAACTATTATAGGTGATTGACATTAAATCATTAGACATCATTAAACAGCATGTTCAAAACCATTATTCCTCAGGCGGGTAGTGAAATTCATACATGTTATCCTTGCAAATCTCAAGATTATGAGCAGCATCTCTGGAGTGTGGAAAGAAAAGCGTCATTCTGCATCAAAGCAATTTTTTAAATATGACATTTTATTATATTTCATATTTTCATTTTATTGCAACTTCCACTGGCTTTGAAATGAATTTGCCACCACAACAATGTTATTTAATATTATGCCTCACCTTAGCCAGTGAACCATTTATCATTGCTTTTAGATTATCTGGAGCAATAGCAATATTTCAGTTTTATGTAAAAATGTCTTACATGACTAGGTTTTTTCAAGAATTAAAGTTGAAGAAATATAACACACCCCAAAATCATGTCACCTTATTATTGTTTACTTTACTTTATTTATTTATTTACCTGTAATCCATAATTTATATATATATATATATATATATATATATATATATATATATATATATATATATATATATATATATATATATATATATATGGTAAATTATTATGGGTCAAAGCTTTCAATGAGAAAGACATACCATCTAGTGTCCAAATCTGGGAATGCATGATTAAGTTCAATTTTGCTATTTTTTGTGTCCCCTATTCATTTAAGCTGGGGGTTTTGTTCTCCCCCCCCCCCCCTCCATCTCCCCAATTCCTATGCCCCTGACCAAAATGTAAGTATTACATATTTTCAGCTACCAATGTGGGTAAATATGATACTTATTTTTACAGTGTTATCAGCTGGGAGTTTATCAAGGGGTGGGAAGGACTTTCTGGGTGCTAATGCTACATGATCAGATATAAGCAGGTGCAGACTGTAGACTTTCCCTTAGCAACAAGTACCTTATCAGCTCTCGTTGTGAAATAGCCAAATATGTCTGACCATTTAGCAAGAGCCACATCCACTCCACTGATGACCTCCTATGGTGTTCAAACAACCAGCTCAACTGGATTCCTAGAAACTGATGTTTGAAAGCAAGTAAAATATTGAATGTTGGTTAAAATAATTGCCTAGAAATTGTATTTATGATCAATGCCTAATTAAAACATTTTCCATTTGTTATTTGGGCATTACAATGGTTCTTGGATGAGTTTTTACATAAGGAAAACAACTGAAGATGGCTGCTTCCGGTGACTTTAAAAACAATTCTTTATGGAAAATGAAACAATTACATTTAGAACAGATAATAAATTACAGACGGCTAATGATCACTGACTACAGTAGATAATTAGACTGAATGCTGTTTTGCGATGGAAGAATTTCGTTAAAATGACTCCACTTCTAACAAAGAAGGATTTAACTTGAGTCCTTCACACCTCCAAGTGCCATCAAAACTCATCATTTCCACCACAGTGCAGTTTCCTTAACACAAAAGGAGTTATTTATCACACGGCTACAGAAAGATTCAAGGAGCTGATTGATTTTCTCTCACACTTTCATAAAGTTTCCAATTTTTAATAACTCCCATCCCAGGGAGTCAGAGCTAGCACAGAATGTTCATTTTGTTCCTATCACAAAATATCAATAACTCAGCCCAAGTTATATAGCTCCCTCCCACGCTCGCTGGGAAAAGGCTGCCCTAGGGGTCCTAAACAAGTCAGCTATTTTATCTAATACACCGAGACAAGGGCACTGAACCCCATTGTTTCCAATGGAATCCGGGTTTGAAGCACTGATATCAAGTAAGAGGATTTTTTTATGCACTGAACCTTTCTAAATCAGTTGTAATACTGATATGTTGCATAGAAGAACATCTTTAATGCTGGCAATAAAGATGACAGCTGATGGACTTTAAAACATAATTTACTACCCAGTCCCAATATAACATCTGCTTCATTTGTTACTTCTTCCTACCTGATTCTTTTGACAATCCCTAAATCACCTACTGGGACAAAGAAGAACTGGAACAGACTTTCTGGAAACAGATGCAGCACAGAAATTATATTAAAGCTGCTCTGACATCTCAGCAGTCTGCCTGTCTAAATGTCTTCTATACTCCTATCTCTGTCCTCTAATGTCCTTTTCATCCTGGGGCACACACATACAGTGGATATAAAAAGTCTACACACCTCTGTTAAAATGTCAGGTTTCTGTGCTGTAAAAAATGAGACAAAGATAATAATTTCAGAACTTTTTCCACCTTTAATGTGACCTATAAACTGTATCACACAATAGAAAAACAAACTGAAATCTTTTGGGTGGAAGAAAAAAAAAAAAATAATAATGTGGTTGCATAAGTCTGCACACTTTCTTATAACTGGGGATGTAGCTGTATTCAGAATTAAGCAATCACATTCCAAATCGTGTTAAATAGGAGTCAGCATACACCTGCCATTATTTAAAGTGCCTCTGATTAACCCCAAATAAAGTTCAGCTGCTCTAGTTGGTCTTTCCGGAAATTTTCTTAGTCCCATCCCACAGCAAAAGCCATGGTCCACAGAGAGCTTCCAAAGCATCAGAGGGATCTTATTGTTAAAAAGTATCAGTCAGGAGAAGGGTACAAAAGAATTTCCAAGGCATTAGATATACAATGGAACACAGTGAAGACAGTCATCATCAAGTGGAGAAAATATGGCACAACAGTGACATTACCAAGAACTGGAGCTCCCTCCAAAATTCATGAAAAGACAAGAAGAAAACTGGTCTGGGAGGCTACCAAGAGGCCTACAGCAACATTAAAGGAGCTGCAGGAATATCTGGCAAGTACTGGCTGTGTGGTACATGTGACAACAATCTCCCGTATTCTTCATATGTCTGGGCTATGGGGTAGAGGGGCAAGACGAAAGCCTTTTCTTAAGAAAAACATCCAAGCCAGGCTACATTTTGCAAAAACACATCTGAAGTCTCCCAAAAGCATGTGGGAAAAGGTGTTATGGTCTGATGAAACCAAGGTGGAACTTTTTGGCCATAATTCCAAAAGATATGTTTGGCACAAAAACAACACTGCACATCACCAAAAGAACACCATACCCACAGTGAAGCATGGTGGTGGCAGCATCATGCTTTGGGGCTGTTTTTCTTCAGCTGGAACTGGGGCCTTAGTTAAGATAGAGGGAATTATGAGCAGTTCCAAATACCAGTCAATATTGGCACAAAACCTTCAGGCTTCTGCTAGAAAGCTGAACATGAAGAGGAACTTCATCTTTCAGCATGACAATGACCCAAAGCATACATCCAAATCAACAAAGGAATGGCTTCACCAGAAGAAGATTCAAGTTTTGGAATTGCCCAGCCAGAGCCCAGACCTGAATCCGATTGAAAATCTGTGGGGTGATCTGAAGAGGGCTGTGCACAGGAGATGCCCTCGCAATCTGACAGATGTGGAGTGTTTTTCAAAGAAGAGTGGGCAAATCTTGCCAAGTCAAAATGTGCCATGCTGATAGACTCATACCCAAAAAGACTGAGTGCTTTAATAAAATCAAAAGGTGCTTCAACAAAGTATTAGTTTAAGGGTGTGCATACTTATGCAACCATATTATTTTATTTTTATATTTTTTCTTCCCTCCACTTAAAAGATATCAGTTTGTTTTTCAATTAAGTTGTACAGTTTATAGGTCACATTAGAGATGGAAAAAGTTCTGAAATTATTTATCTTGGTCTCATTTTTTTACAGCACAGTCTTTTTATATCCACTATATATATATATATATATATATATATATATATATATATATATATATATATATATATTATACTTTATATAATATCTCTGTAATGGACTAACAGTGTATTTTTATGGACACATGTACAAGAGGCACACCCTAGGCAATACTAAGCAAAATATAAGGGTGTCCACTGTTCTTTAAGTAATACAATGTGCCTGGGTGCTCAGACAATATCAAGTGGTGAAATAAGAGCTAAAGAAAGCCAATAAAGGTTTTTACATGCAAAAATAAGCAGAGTAGGTATTAAAGTTAGATAAGTAAGGCACAAAGGTACCTGGTTCATGGTCAACAGCTCAGAATCTAAGAATTGTATCTTTCATTTATAAATATAAAAATAGATAAACATATAAAAAAATCGACAAAAACAACTCTTCGACTTGCTACATTAATTCCAGTGAGTTTTTGTTTGCTCTTTCTATTAGTTGCATCTTTGAAGCTTGCTGTAGACATCCCTATGTCATTATTCGGCTCCAGGGGCGGCGAATGTAACTTAATGTACACACATCAGTTAGAGGAAGCATCTTGAACACACAGCTTTGAGTCTGAACACTCTGTGTAATAACTCAAAGTAAACTTGCTTTGGACCATTTTCTCATAGCAGCAAATATGGCAAGAGACTTGTAGTTGTGCAGGTTTGTATAAGATCAGGCCAGGAAGAATTTTCTGCACATGTAAAAAAGATGCCATACTGAGAGTTTCAATAAAAGTTTCATATTTATACACAGATTATTTTGTAAAATAAGTGCACAGAGCACTATTTGGTTACTTCAATAGGAAAAAGGTTTCTGTGCTGTAAAAAAATGAGACAAAGATAAATCATTTCAGAACTTTTTCCACCTTTAATGTGACCTATAAACTACAATTTAATTGAAAAACAAACTGAAATCTTTTAGGTAGAGGGAAGAAAAAATATAAAAATAAAATAACATGGTTGCATAAGTATGCACACCCCTAAACTAATACTTTGTGGAAGCACCTTTTGATTTTATTACAGCACTCAATCTTTTTGGGTATGAGTCTATCAGCATGGCACATTTTGACTTGGCAAGATTTACCCACTCTTCTTTGCAAAAACACTCCAAATCTGTCAGATTGCGAGGGCATCTCCTGTGCACAGCCCTCTTCAGATCACCCCACAGATTTTCAATCAGATTCAGGTCTGGGCCATTCCAAAACTTTAATCCTGGTGAACACATTCCTTTGTTGATTTGGATGTATGCTTTGGGTCGTTGTCATGCTGAAAGATGAAGTTCCTCTTCATGTTCAGCTTTCTAGCAGAAGCCTGAAGGTTTTGTGCCAATATTGACTGGTACTTGGAACTGTTCATAACTCCCTCTATCTTAACTAATGCCCCAGTTCCAGCTGAAGAAAAATAGCCCCAAAGCATGATGCTGCCACCACCATGCTTCACTGTGGGTATGGTGTTCTTTTGGTGATGTGCAGTGTTGTTTTTGTGCCAAACATATCTTTTGGAATTATGGCCAAAAAGTTCCACCTTGGTTTCATCAGACCATAACACCTTTTCCCACATGCTTTTGGGAGACTTCAGATGTGTTTTTGCAAAATGTAGCCTGGCTTGGATGTTTTTCTTAAGAAAAGGCTTTCGTCTTGCCCCTCTACCCCATAGCCCAGACATATGAAGAATACGGGAGATTGTTGTCACATGTACCACACAGCCAGTACTTGCCAGATATTCCTGCAGCTCCTTTAATGTTTCTGTAGGCCTCTTGGTAGCCTCCCAGACCAGTTTTCTTTTCGTCTTTTCATGAATTTTGGAGGGAGCTCCAGTTCTTGGTAATGTCACTGTTGTGCCATATTTTCTCCACTTGATGACGACTGTCTTCACTGTGTTCCATGGTATATCTTATGCTTTGGAAATTCTTTTGTACCCTTCTCCTGACTGATACCTTTTAACAATGAGATCCCTCTGATGCTTTGGAAGCTCTCTGTGGACCATGGCTTTTGCTGTGGGATGCGACTAAGAACATTTCAGGAAAGACCAACTAGAGCAGCTGAACTTTATTTGGTGTTAATCAGAGGCACTTTAAATGATGGCAGGTGTATGCTGACTCCTATTTAACACGATTTGGAATGTGATTGCTTAATTCTGAACACAGCTACATCCCCAGTTATAAGAAAGTGTGCAGACTTATGCAACCACATTATTTGTCTTTTTTTTTTTTTCTCCACCTAAAAGATTTCAGTTTGTTTTTCAATTGAGTTGTACAGTTTATATGTCACATTAAAGGAAAGGTGGAAAAAGTTCTGAAATTATTTTTCTTTGTCTAATTTTTTTACAGCACAGAAACCTAACATTTTAATAGGGGTGTGTAGACTTTTTATATCCACTGTATCTATCTATCTATCTATCTATCTATCTATCTATCTATCTATCTATCTCCAGATATAGATATATACATTGATATTCAGACCAAGTTACTCTACAAATATTATTAAGCTTGGTATAATTAGCTTTTTCACTCAATTCTGAAATATTTGGGCAGCCATTTTGTTTGCTACATAGGAGGAGACGAAAGTGCTTCCATGCAGGAAACATACAGCAGGACCAACTGAAACCTTATCTGCATCCAAGGCCTGCTCCCAAGTGGGAAACCAAGTAAGCAACTAAATGTGTATCAGCTTGTATCATTATTGGTACAGCTTGATAATGTTTTAAAGGAACTAATATGAATGGACATTTTATTAATTACTTTGCAAATTGTGACGGATAGGGACAGTTGGACTGGCAAGGGGGATCCTGCTGGTTAGGCATCGCTACAGATAGTGGGATGGATTTCCCTTAGTACCTCACCAGTGGCTGCATAAATTGGAGCTCCAAGTGGGTCAGCAGCAAACACTAGCAGAACTTGTCTATTGGGGTGGAGTGGCCAGGATCCCAAGTAGCCCACCAGCAGTTGTTGAAAAGGCAGTAACCAAGTGGTTATAACAATAAATTCATAATAAAACACTTTGATGAATAATCACATAGCAGTAAAGACACTGCACTAGCCTCACTTCTCTAGAGTTAGGAACATACTCAGCTTTTTCAGGAAAGTTGAGGAAACCATTAGGGTATTTATTTGTGTGAGAAAAATAGGGGAAGAGTAACACAGACAGGATGTGGGACGCCCTATTTATAAAGGCAGATTGGAATTAGACCAATGAGCAAGCCTGAATGTAGGCAGGTTTTCTATTGGTTGGTCAAAAGGAAGGAACAACTGCAAGCCCGACTGAGGGAATCCAAGCCAGCCAACCCTATAACTGCTTTCAGTGGCTTCATTGTCATCTTGTGGTAATCTCCACAAATACACACCTACCTTCCTAGGACATTGTAGCTATAGCCAGTGGCGTAGCGAGAGCTTTTGCTTCCCAGGGCTGTCCCTGAGTTTGCTGCCCCCCCCCCCCCCGTGCAAACATATATAAATAATAACATAAATAATATAATAACAAAAATAGAATATATTATATATATATATATATATACCCCTTCTCTCTCTCTCTCTCACATTTCCCCCTTCTCTCTCACTCCCCTTCTCTAGCTCTCTCTTCTCTCCAGCTCCCAAAAGATTTACGGGTGCGAGGTTCAACGTTGCTCAACACGTAAGGTTTTCTTGCACCTACCCCGCAAGACGTCTGCGGGGAGGTTTAAGAGGCCAATTTAATAACTCAAAGTCATGCGAGCTACGCTACAAGCTACAATTTTCAAAAACGTAGCAATTTAATGAGGCTGTATGTACTGTCCAAATTAAATAAACGCTAGTATAGCATTTTAATGGTGTACAATTAAGGGGTCACCAATTAACCCATTTATTCTGCAGAAATGAGTTCCTATAAACTACCTGCCTGTCATGCAAATCTAACGGAAATGTACTGCCTGCGAAGGATCGCTGTACAATGAAACAGATATAAATGTTTGAAAATGTTGAGTCTGACTAAGAGCATAAAAAAGTAATTAAGATTGTTTTTAATTAGAAATAAATATTAGTGCTTCTGTTGGAGCCTGGAGGCATCTATAACACATTGGTGACAGTTGTTGTGAGAGAGGTGTTTACATTTCTTGAAATCAATATTTTCTAGGCCTGGAAGGGGTGGGGTGTCAATTTCAATATTATCCAATTATTTTTCAAAGCCCTCTGACTTCTCCTGGTTGGCTCCTCCTCTACCCCTCCACTGATAGACTACAAAACTTACCCTCATAATGTAGCATACACATAATTGATTTCTTTACTCATAAACAGAGTCTTCAAAAATCAGATTTTTCCAATAGCTTACAGATCTGGGAATGTAGTTTGTTTTGTTCTTCAAAAAACAAGTATCTTTTTCCTTGAAGTAAAGTGGTCCATAAAATATCTCACTCTGTTAATGATGTGGTCAATTTATGCACAAAAATAGATTATAAACACATGGTAAAAATCAATTTGTTCTTTAAAGTAAGATTTTATATATCAGAAAGGACAATTACATATTTTGCTCATTTATAAAAAGCAACCGTACATGGTATACTTTATTACTGAGACGTTGGTCATGCAGTGGCTAAAATTCACAAAGCATTACATTAGGTTCTGAGGTCAATTTCCCAAAAAGAAAACAATACAGCTTTCAACAAGGCCTCTGCAGAGTCTTTATAACTAAGTGAATATGAAGAAATTACATATATACCTTTATGTCACTTACTAGACAATGGCTTACTAGTGCCTACAAAACAATACTGCAAGATAAACTTGGGTTTCTGTCTCCTAAACTGGTGTCATTTAAAGCAAATTCTAGTGGCCAATAAGCACATAGGCTAATACCTTACTGTCACACAATAAAGCTCTCTGTGATTTATACAACCCATCAAAAGTAGTAATAACCTAGGGGCCTGATTCAATTGTGATTTGGCCAATTGAATAGGGCTCTATATAAGCACAGCGCATATTTTTTTTACAGAAGTTTTTAGTTAGTGAAGACCTTGCTTTTGGATAGAAGTTCACTAACTAAAAAACTTCTGTAAAAACAATATGCTATGTGCTTATATAGAGCCCTATACAATTGGCCAAATTGCAATTGAATGAGGGCCCTATACATCAATGCTGGCTAAGCAACAATAAGGAATTAACGTTAAGATAATTGGTAACAAGAGTGCGAGAACATAAACCTACATATTAAATGTTGACATGCCTTATCTGGAGCACATCAAAACATTGGCTCATGTAAGAAAAAAATGCCAATCTGATGATCTGACTTCTCCCTGGTTCCAATGTCTTCCCCAATCTGAGATACACATGCTTAAATACTATATAAGACGAAGCAAATAAATAAAACTAACTTGAAAGACAGCAATCATAAACTATCCATTTCAGGCTGCTCCCCTACTTCAAATAAGTTTGAAAACTTCTGTGGGTTGTACAAGCTGGTAATGCCAAGCAGAGGGCAGCACTGGCTAATATACAATTCAAGTCAATGCATAGTTATAGTGGGAAATGATCTCTGAAAAGTACTTTGTAATCATGGAACAGCAATGTGCAATGTAATCACTAGTGGTGCCAATGACAGCATACCCACCTATGCATGCACTTTCATACTACAATAGTGCAAACGTCACCTCAAGCGTGCACACTTGTGTCAGCTGTGTGAGCGTGAGGTGGCCTTCCATCGCCAACACTTCTTGTGGACATAAATAAAATATTCACCAGCTACCTGACATTTCAAGATTGCCAGGGGAGGCTTTGACGGGCTGATTGACAGAATAGCCTTTTTCATTCATGTAAAAAAATTATTTAAACATACTCTGTGCCATGGCAAATATTAAAGTGTACCTCATATAATGGAGTGAAAGCATTTTCGTTTTTATAATTTGTGTTAGTATAAAGCTCTGGCAGAGGATGGGCAGTGGGATAGGACATAACATTATGGGGTTTGGATTGTGAATGTGCTTGGTTTCATTTTTTTCCCTTTTATTGTTTATTAAACATATAATACACTACAAGAGTATGTTTGGTCTTATTTTCCTAGGATTATGTACACAAACTACAAGTATGGTGTGGAAAACACGGACATGGAATCCTTCAGGCACAAATTGTGTTGATAAAAATAAAGATTTCACCTAAAAATGATTTTCTGTCACAGCTAACACAGCCCTATCTACAATGGTCCTTTAATTGTTCTACATGCAATGTTTGTGATATATAAAAAATGCATGATACAAAAATTTGCATTTCATGTGACAACAAATTATCTTTACTCACCATGGTGGTTTCAGCAATTGATCCGAAGCTGTTGATGAAAATGTTGCAGCTTACATTTACTGGTGGGCCTGACATAAAAGAGAGAAACAGATCAGTAAAAGCCATTCAGGCCCTGATTACTACCCTGACTACAGTGCTATGATGGCACATTTCTAGCAGGGTTGATAAAGTAACATTAGAAGCCCAGAGAAATACTGTTAGAAAGCAGTATAGATTATCATAACATAGATTACCATAACAGAATTGTTAAAAATGTATTTTCGAACTGAAATTGTATTTAAAAAATGTAAGTTTAAAGTTTAAATAAAATACAGCTTTTTGGAAGGAAGTACTCCTCTGTCTAGATCAGTGGTAGTTAACCTGGTCCTTAACGTCCACTAGTGGGCGATCCAAGCTTTCATGGTGGGCGGCGGGGTAATTGCTAGGTGGTGTCGCTGACGAGTGACATCACACACAGGAGACCAACAGCACCACCCTTGGCTGGTTGGAGAGCTGGTGAGAGAGCCGTGGGTCAGCAGCCAGGACCGGATCACTATCTAGTAAGTACAGGGCAATACATAGCTAGGGTCAGCAGCCAGGACCAGATCACTATCTAGAAAGTACAGGACGATACATAGCTAGGGTCAGCAGCCAGGACCAGATCACTATCTAGAAAGTACAGGGCAATACATAGCTAGGGACAGCAGTCAGGACCGGATCACTATCTAGTAAGTACAGGGCAATACATAGCTAGGGTCAGCAGTCAGGACCGGATCACTATCTAGTAAGTACAGGGCAATACATAGCTAGGGTCAGCAGTCAGGACTGTATCAGAATCTAGTAAGTACAGGGCGATACATAGCTAGGGTCAGCAGCCAGGACCAGATCACTATCTAGAAAGTACAGGACAATACATAGCTAGGGTCAGCAGCCAGGACCAGATCACTATCTAGAAAGTACAGGACGATACATAGCTAGGGTCAGCAGCCAGGACCAGATCACTATCTAGAAAGTACAGGGCAATACATAGCTAGGGTCAGCAGTCAGGACCGGATCACTATCTAGAAAGTACAGGACGATACATAGCTAGGGTCAGCAGCCAGGACCAGATCACTATCTAGAAAGTACAGGGCAATACATAGCTAGGGTCAGCAGTCAGGACCGGATCACTATCTAGAAAGTACAGGACGATACATAGCTAGGGTCAGCAGCCAGGACCAGATCACTATCTAGAAAGTACAGGGCAATACATAGCTAGGGTCAGCAGTCAGGACCGGATCACTATCTAGAAAGTACAGGACGATACATAGCTAGGGTCAGCAGCCAGGACCGGATCACTATCTAGAAAGTACAGGACGATACATAGATAGGGTCAGCAGCCAGGACCAGATCACTATCTAGGAAGTACAGGGCAATACATAGCTAGGGTCATAGGATTTATGTAACCAGAAATGAGATAGTAAAGTGAGTTACAGTGGCGCCGGTGGGTGGTAAGGAAATGTTACGATCAAAAATGAGTGGTAGGTATTAAAAGGTAAACAAAGAAACAAAAATGTGACAAATGTTAGGAAACAAAAGCGCCATCTAGTCAGATCATTGTATCTATCTAGAAATCTTATCTTAATAAATCCTCATGACAGTCTTACATTTATCCAAGGCATGCAGAAATACTTTTACTAAGGGGAATTTACGAAATGACTGCGGGTGAATACGTGGGTGATCACCATCAACAACCTACGATCCAGCATCTTAGATCATTGTATTGTAAGTTTGCGAGTTTTCAATCATGTGTCGGTGCTTTGGAAACAAGCACTATGTACTTTTGATTTTAAGCTAAAAAAAAGGGCCCTTTACTTTTTGTAAGGTGTTAATTTTGTTTTTGCCATGTACTTACCCCAGTATAGCGCTACAGAACATGTTGGAGCGCTACAAATAAAGATAATAATAATAATTGTATGATTTACTAAAGGCTTGTTCTGTGGTATTAGCAAGCCATATTTGGGTCATTGCGAGTTATCATGAACATGATGTTTAATGGGTGTGCTACGGACGCCATACAAATTTTAAAAATATACTAAACACAAATCTTGCAATTAACTTCCCTGATGCTGAATATTAAACTACCCCACAATAGCAGTATTTTTTTTATATTTAAATAAGATTATATTATCAATATTCAAACATTAACATACAAAATAAGTGGCTATATATTAGAGGAAAATGATGTCACTAAAACTGAAAATTGTTTATAGGGGATGATTTATTCTTTTATTAAGGTGTGTTTGCATGTATCTGTATGATCCATATTAAAGGCCCTATATGGAGATACTAGAGTTGGGACTGCAGGTTTGGAGAGTGCATGTGGGGAGGGCGGGCATGGCATTTCTCATGCACAGTGCCCGTCCCTCCACACCTACAGAAAACAAGTGTAGCTCTTGGTGGAGATACACGGGAGCAAAAATAAAATGGGAGACTTGTAGAGGTAAGCTAAAAGCATACATATGAAACGCTCTTCCTGTACTGTACGGTGGAGGGCTTCTATCGCTCTTTTGCCCACCATATTATAAATGATTGTTGTGGTGAACTACCTACTCATATAGTCCACAACACAGGCTGAGATCCCGCACCATGCTGATGATAGCCAGTAAGCTTGAAACAGTGGTACATGGATAGGATTCTTGGCTTGTGTAAAATCCAACCTTGGCTTTGCATTAAAGCTGTGTAATACAGCGGGCATTAGCTTAAAGGAAGCCATGTTTGATAATGGATTGAAGAGCGAGGCATTTGTGGGCACATTTGCATGTCCCAGCTCAGCTTCCCAGAATGCAGTGTAATAATTGTTTTTCTTGGAATTCTGAGCTGGAAGCAGTTTTTTTAATTTGTTTTAGACATTCAAATGTGAACACAGATGTACTTTTTATTTACTATATATATATATATATATATATATATATATATATATATATATATATATATTACAGTAATACAGTGCCACTTGAATGAGGTTAGTGCCCCTGGTGCTACAGGTCAGGAAAAAGGTAACTTCAGTCAGTTTCTTGGCTGTGCACATGTACACCAATAACGGCTCATTTTGTTACACAGCAAGCAAACCTGAAAATCCTGGGCTGTGTTGGGCACTTGATGACGTATATCACCCACCCTTGCTATTTGTAATTGCAAAAAAAAGTGTACAGCACCACTGTAATGCACTACCAACGGGAGCTAGGTGTTTCAGTCAAGCATGGATCATTAATATAATTCACATTTAATTATTTAAAATAGGATTATTCGTTATAAAAATAATTTTAAAGATTTGACTTAGCTGCTACTAGTGTCAGTGAGGGGTGGCTTTGATTTGAATGCAATGCTACATTTTCAGGCATAAGGTTATATCATCACAATACTCTCCCTGGGCTGTAGACCTGCTGTGTTAAAGTGGACCTTGGTAAGAAACTTAGGACTGCATTCAAATGCAGTTTGGTCAGTTGAATAGGGCTCTATATAAGCACATAGCATATTCTTTTACCAAAGTTTTTAGTTAGTGAAGACCTTGCTTTTGGATAGAAGTTCACTAACTAAAAACTTCTGTAAAAAAATATGCTATGTGCTTATATAGAGCCCTATTCAATAGGCCAAATCGCATTTGAATGAGGCCCTTATACTGTAAGGCAGCCTATGAATGATTGGCTAGCCATTTATCTAAGCAGATTATTCTTAAATCCCTTTAGACCTGTCTCTGAATAAACACCCCCTTATTTGTTGACCTTCTTCAAGGTGGAGACAAGCAGGTGAAGACAGGCTGATGCTCTAATTTCTAAAAGTACATTTTATATTGAATAGTGCTATAATAAATAATAATAATGGGTTCCCTGGTGGTCCAATGGTTAGGATTCGGTGCTTTCACCACTGCAACCTGGGTTCAATTCAGAGAACCAAGAGGTCACACCACTATGAAGCTGAGCAGGGTTGGGCCTGGTCAGTACTCAGATAGGAGACCACCTAGGAATACCAGAAGCTGTATGCTGTGGCCCACTGGAGAAGAAATTGGCATTAATACTAAGTGGTGTTCATGCAGGCCATGCGGTCACGGAGAGTCGGACACAACTGAGCGACACAAACAAATTATAAATAATAAAGCAGGAGTTTTGTTAAAGGATAATGGACAACTAGCTCTCCTTGTTAGGGCATTACAGTGGTCCTTTAAACACTGCAAGCAATACTCACTATGTAATAAGAGTAGCGCAGATGAAAATCTCACCTTTGAAGTTGGGTCGAATTCTAGCATCATATCCGGAGATCTTCCCCATCAACTTATCCAGAAAATCTGAGGGTGACATGAGCTTGGGGGCAGAACGGGCCGATGCCCCAACTTCTTTGGAAGCTGCAATGCTGCAGTGAGGAGAAGAGAGAGATACCGAAGCATTATTGACACAGACAGAATGCCATAATTCAGAGGGCTCATTATATGACACATATCCAGAATGATGCAAATCACAGAAATCATCATTACAATGTCATCGAGGCAGATCTGTATGGGATGAAGACTCTCCGGGCAGGAAAATGTTTCATTTTGATTTGCACAGCTGGTACTGCTGAGAAAAATCATTTTTGTAATACTTCGATGAAAAAAAAAATGTGTCAAAGTATATTAGATAATCATTCACTGCTATGGACCTGCGGTGCGGTTTAAGTTTTTATACTGAAGGGAAAACATTTTGTCTGTTGTTTTTCATGTTTCTGATATTTCTGTAGATTCAAACAATCACTTTTCTATTAAATAACACACAGAAAATGTCCAAGTTATTGCTGCAAGTAAAAGTACAAATAATGCTAAATGCAATTGGTTGTAATTAAAGGGATATGTAAGGGAGCTGAATTATGAATGCATCTGAAAGAGGAGAATTAGTAGAGTATGGAAACATTTTTTTGCATGAAAATATCCCAAAATAAACATTTATTAGCTTACCTTGAAGTTAGCAACATTTACTATTTTTTGGGGAATTTGCATGTGATTGTGTACACCCCTAGAAAATGCCACCGGAATTAGCATAACATTCAAATTCAGAATCAGGCTAATACATTGCATCATTCTTCACCTCAGTGGCTTCTGGCGTGCTCAGTACAAGAACTGCAACAGTTACTTCCTGTGCTCTGTGCCAGAAAGGTCAAAATATGTACCCTGCTGTATTTCCTGTGTCTACCCGGGTTAGGTAAGCGTCCTGTGGGTGTGAACAGCTGGATTTGACTTTTGTACAAATAACTTTGTAAGTAAACTGAACTTTTCTATATAACACATGTTTTCATACACTACTAATTCTCCTCTATCAGATGCATTCATAATCCAGCTCACTTGAATATACCTTCAAAACTTCTCAGTGCAAGTGCTTTAAAGGGACTCTGTCACACCAACCGGATGTTGAATTAATTTTAGAGAGCATTACAAACTGACTATGCATTGTACTAGCAGTTTTTCTCTTCAGCAAATAATTTTTGAAATATTTAGAAATGACATGGTGGCTCGTGCATGGTAATGTACTTGATAAGGATGGGAGAGGGTCTAACTACCTGATAACATTGCAGCGCTTTATTTTAGCCACTACAGAGACAAGCACATAGTAATCTTAATTAGCACATCAAAGTAGATAATTAATATACGTGAGCCACTCATTTGCATAGAAATGCAGCAACAACATTTCTCAGGACTAATTGGTTTCAGAAAATAAAGAATAAAAATCACACTACATATAGCTAGTTTTACTGTGTTCTTTTACTATGTTCTTTAAGAATAACCTAAAACAAACTTGATTTTGGAGTGACAGAGACCCTTTAAATAGCATTGATTTAGTAGTTAGGGTTATTTTATTTATAATTGAACGGTGATAGTCTCTTATTAGCATTCAATAGGTGGATCAGAAAGACTGTCAGAATTATAAACTTCAATGTTAGTTTACTGCAGGAAATGCAATCTTTTTCATTACATTCAATAGATAAAGTACAGGTTATCACCTATAGTTTTAAACTATACCATAATCAGCAACGTCTTTGTCACTTTAATTTATACACAAAAAACTCTAACATCCATATTCATTTTAATACAGTTCTAATTTGTATTTACAATCAGTTGAATTTATATTTATTTTTAGCATAAACAACAGGTACATGCAATGCCCCCCTTCTGGATCGCTACCTTGTGATGGTGAAGGCACTTGTGCACCTCAATGAAGCTGTGAGCTATAATATGTAGGGTCACCCAAGATGGGTAGGTCATAGTAGAGAGGTCAAACAAATCTCGGTACACCGGAGAAGGAACTGGCAACCCGCTCCAGTATCTTTATCATGAAAACCTTATTGATTTGCATAACCAGACACAAGAACAACAATATATAATGGCTACCATGGAACAAACAGCTCATGCCCAGGATACTAGGAATAAACAACCATTTGCCCCAAAAATTGTTATAGTACCTTAAAACTCCTTCATACCACAACAGATACAATTTCTGAGATAGTGCCAAGTCTTTTAAGGTTTAATTCAAGTAATAGGACAGGAAGTGCAGTCAAGTTATATATTCTGTGGCTATAACTGACATATGCCAATATAAGACGTGACTATTGAAGTCTTGTCTGATTTATATTTTACAAGAATGCAATTTACAAAGAAAACATAATTAATACTCTCTCTGAATACACCTACCAATACGTCTGACTTTCTGGGCCAATTGAATAGGGCTCTTAGCATATTTTTTTACAGCTGTTTCTATTTAGTGAACTTCTATCCAAAAGCAAGGTCTTCACTAACTAAAAACTTTTGTAAAAAAAATATGCTCTGTGCTTATATAGAGCCCTATTCAATTGGCCAAGTCGCAATTGAATGAGGCCCGCTGCAACCTAATGGACCTCAACTCACCATGCTGATTGACTAGGGGCCTCATTCAAATGTGATTTGTCCAATTGAATAGGGCTCTATATAAGCACAGAGCATATTTGTTTACAGAGGTTTTAAGGTAGTGAAGACCTTGCTTTTGGATAGAAGTTCACTAACTAAAAACTTCTGTAAAAAAATAAGCTCTGTGCTTATATAGAGCCCTATTCAATTGGCCAAATCTCATTTGAATGAGGCCCTTGGTATTTATGGCAGAGATACTGGAGTAGGTTGCTAGTTCCTTCTCCAGTGGGCCACAGCATACAGCTCCTGGTATTCCTAGGTGGTCTCCCACCCAAGTACTGACCAGGTCCAACCATGATCGGCTTCAGGGTGGTGTGACCTCTTGGTTGGAATCAAATCCAGGTCGCAGGGGTGAAAGCACTGAATCCTAACCACTGGAAGCTCTCCTTATTTATAAGGGTAATTATTCTTATAGAAAGGTGATGTAAACATCATAAGGCTGATTTGACCACCTACATTGTCTTTTTTATTGACCCCAATAGGCATCTAAATTATATAGAGAAGTCGCAAGGGGGGGGATGGGTCAAATTATTTTGGCTCTCCATCCCCTAGCTCCGCCACTGACCTGTAACATAGGGCCTTTTTCAATTGCAATTTGGCCAATTGAATAGGGCTCTATATAATCACATAGCATTTTTTTTACAGATTTTTTTATTTAGTGACCTTATATCCTTTAGATAATTCTGTAAAAAAAAAATGCTATGTGCTTATATAGAGCCCTAATCAATTGGCCAAATCCCAATTGAATGAGGCCCATATTGTTTTCTGCATCCAGGCTCAACAACAGAATACCCAAGCCGGAGATCACTGATTCTGTGACCTTGTATCCAGGTATAGAGGTCAGTACTCTCAGTACCACCTCCTCTTTTGGTACAGAAATATTTAGTAATGCTCCCATTTGTGCATGAGAAGTAGCTACAGGCACATATGTAGAATCATTGTTTTCCAATGCTCAGCGGATTATATTTTATGGCGCCCTGGGGAACAATTGCTTAGAACTGATCGATAACACTTCATTACTGACAAGAAATGTTCCTCTAGATGGCCATATCTGGTTGCGTAACCCTTTGCAGTGGTCTGCCGCAGTGTGTACGTTTACTGCAGTGTTGCATGGGTTAAACCCCCCACCAAACACAATGTAAAAACACAACCCACACACGTTGATTCTATAAACGTATATGATTCTTAGAAAACTAATATCAATGCTATGTTCAGGATATAATTTCCCCCTGCACTCTTGGGATATAAATATTGTACTAGCTGATAATATAATACATTTTTTTGTTCGCATTTACCATATCCTTGGCATATTTGGATCACCGGTATAGATTCTAATCTATTTTTTACCTCTGCATTCAATTTACTAGCAGTGCAATGTTAGAGTGAAAAATGATTAATTTAATGTTTATATATTCCATACATGTACGCAGCTGAGAACAGCACAAATACGGATCATTTGCAATGCATTAAAATGATAATGTAATACAGCAAAACGTGCACCCGATTTAAACGGACTGTATGCTGAATAGGAAATCGAAGGGCATGCCCTCCACACCTATTGTTGCAGTTGACGTAGCTTTGTATGACAATTTTGATTGTGTAACCCATATGAGCTTTATAAATAAGTTGTTGTGATATTTATCATTATAATAAAATACAAATAAAAAGCTGCCCCTGCATGTCTAGTCTCTTTTTATACAGTTCAACAATAAATTAAATTTATGTTTGAATAAAGTTTCAATGAATGACGGAGGAGCATTCATAATTGAAGCCATATCTAAGTTTCATAGATTATGAATGCATCTCATAGAGGAGAATCAGCAGTATATGAAAAAAAAAATTGCATGAAAAAATACCAAAATAACTCTGATGTTTTCTAAATCTCTTGGGTTTGAGTTGACACCCCAGAAAATCCCTGTTAAAATAACATAAAATTCATAATTTGTTTTGGCCAATCACAGGCAGCTAGTACATTTTAATACAATGTAACAATCAATGATGACAGTTTGTGCAGGAAGGAATCATGGGATGTGTAGTATCCCTGTAGAAGGAAATAGGAGTCAGACACTGATCTGTAGATTTCTGCATTGAGCTGCTGCTGGCTTAAAGGTTAGTAAAGGGTTAAAATCTGTACCAAAATGCAGTGTTTCTATTGGGAGGTTCATTGTGCCTGTGTAGGCAGCTCTGGGGGTGTGGAAAACAAGTTTTATTTTTAAATAAAATAAATCTGTGTGTGTATATAATGACTCAATGTAATGTTTGTGTCTGATATAAGCAGCAGGTGATAGATTAGAAAAAAGGTATAAACAGGGAAATTTAGATATTCCTTTAAAGGGCTTCTGAAGTTCCACAGTAAACTTGACTCAATTATGGCAAAATGTTTTTAAAAAGTAACAAAAATAACAAAGGTATTATCTAAAATGACACAGTTGTGGGACAGGCATATATGCCTTGTATTAATCGGATTTGTTCCCTGGGAAGAGTTTATGGATGCAGGCAATATTTGCATTTTGTTCTTTTGAAAGGCCTTGTAGTTAGAGTTTCACCTTTCATAAGAAACCATGAAATAAGAATCATAACTGACAAAGCAAGCTAAAGTTCATATGCTGTTAAATAAATAATATTTTGTCTTTCGTTTTAAATTGTCTGTTTTCCCCTCAAGCAGACCTGCTTTTTTCTTTCCATCTTACCTGGCAAGGTAGCATTCAAGGTCACCTGCCACTTGTAGAAACAGATAAACAGAAACAAAAATGCTGGCTTTTGCCCAGTTTCAAGTGTAGGTCTTCGCAGTGGCGTAGCTAGTGAATGGAGGGCCCTGGTACAAAAAACATTTTTGGGCTCCCTAAGGGCGTGTGTTCAATTTCTATATATATATATATATTTATATATAGTAAATAAATAGTACATTTATATTCACATTTGAACATCTAAAACAAGTTAAAAAAACTTGTTTCCTGCTCAGAATTCTGGGAAATACAGCTATTGCACTGCATTCTGGGAACCTGGGCAGGGACATGCAAATGTTCCACCATAGGGTAAATATGGCTCCTTTTTAGCATGTGCCTGCTGTATAAGCAAAGCCCAGGATGGATTATACACAAGCCAGGAAACCTACCCCGGACAGCACTGTTTCAAGGTAATTGCCTCTCATCAGTGTGGGTCTGGTTCCTACATTTTACTCCTAGAGTCCTGCCTGAGCAAAGCTCAGCATTGCGAGTGCATGTGCAATATGCTTCATTATTTGGGTTCCAATGAGAGGGACCTGTGGGTGTCGTAGGTGGGCCTAGTGGTGGTGGTGTGGGTCACAAGGTGGCCCTTGTGGGGAAGGACCCCAGAAACACACAAATAAAAAATAAATAACAAAAAATAAATAAATAAGGCAGAACTAGCTGGGTTCCCCCAGAGCTGGGCCCTAGTGCATAGCACCAGTTACACCACTTCTAGACGTGCGCCTCGGGTCTTCAAGAGACCTTATTTTATACATTGATCCAGTTTACATGCTGATAATTAAGGCTTAGTAATAACTTTTTGATAAAATAATACTTCCAGTTGTCCTTTAGTTTTAATATGAGAACCCATAGTGCCGTATTGTATATGGTATATTATAAAACTGAATGACTAGCTTCTATCTTTGTGTGAGCCGCACATTGGGTTCATAGCTGTTTCTTCAAATAAATGTTCCCTTTCTCCCCAGGGAATAACTTGCTGGGTTGTTAACTAATAAGTCACAGAGGCATTGTATAGATGGGGAAGAGAATTACTTATCTACTTCAAAGTCAACATAGCCCTTTTCACCTCAGGGTATGAACTGTGTGTTTTCCTTTTGCGGCTGAAAAAAGATCTGTACATCTGGAGTGTGCCTGGCCAAAAACCCAGTAATGACCAGTGGGAACCTTCCATCTGACTCCCGCATTATCCACGTAACCTCTCTGTATTTCTCAAAAGCTTTGAAATGGTAAAAGAGCTATTAAAAAGTAATTAAAGTTTAACACATTTGAGTAACTTTGTATTAAACAAGAATTAGAAGCTCTTAAACAGATATCACCAATAAATATTTATTTACTGTAATATGTAAATTAATAAAATTCTTCATATATAATATCCAATACCATTCAATATATGAAAATTATGGCATGTCTGAATATTGTTTGATTTAAATAGTTATAATAAATTGGTCTGTTGAAGCTCCTTCATGGTATTCACTCTAAGGGCCTCATTCAAATGCGATTTGGCCAATTAAATAGGGCTCTATATAAGCACATAGCATATATTTTTTACAGAGGTTTTTAGTTAGTGAACTTCTAATCAAAAGCAAGGTTTTCACTAATTAAAAACGTCTGTAAAAAATATGCTATGTGCTTATATAGAGGCCTATTCAATTGGCCAAATCACATTGAATGAGGCCCTAAATCTGCATCCACTTCATTTCTTCACTATTTGAATACACAGTAGATATAGATATTTGCTGGGAATCATGAAGCAAAGGTTGTGTCTGTCTTTGTTACTGTATTATATTCTCCATTCAACACCTGATTCCTGTTTTAATTGAAGCGGGCTTGTAACAAATACTGCAATTAAAATAAGAATCATATGGAGAATGGTAAATGTAATATAGTATAATAGACTATCAGCCTTATTAAATTGCGATTCGGCCAATTCTAAAGGGCTCTATATAAGCACAGAGCATATTTTTTAACAGAAGTTTTTAGTTAGTGAAGACCTTGCTTTTGGATAGAAGTTCACTAACTAAAAACTTCTGTAACACATTTTTTCTCTGTGCTTATATAGAGCCCTATTCAATTGGACACATCGCAATTGAATGAGGCCCAATGTAATTCTATTTTGTGTCTAGATATATAATTAGTTATAATTATAGGAATAATCATTGAGTTGGATGGTTTCTTTGCTGTGAATAAAGAGAATAGCAATTCCTAGTGAATACCATGATGGTGATCACAGCAAGTTTTTTTTTACATATAACACACTGATAAAATGCCATGATCGAGATGGCTTTTCATTTAATAGGATGCTGAAAATATTGCTTAATGAATACCTTGAACAAATGTGATGCATGTTTCTGATGTATTGCAGCCCATAAGAACACCTGTGAGAGCTTAACGAACATATTATATATAATTGGGATGAGCAATTATGTTGCTCTTTCCTCTCTTCTCCTCCCACAACCAGCATGAGATTTAACTTTCCAACAAATCTTTTCCCTCACTATCTATCCCTCATTAATTATTTGTTACCATTTATGTCATGTAAGTAACAAAATAATAAAATCTATTATGTCTTGAGGACTTCAGGCTACCTACGTAGCCCTTCATGTTAAATAGGTTGCTCTGGTGTGTAAATCGAAATAAAGGTGCGTTATTATGGTTTTCTTATTCTCTCATGTAAAATGATTACACGGTTTGAATGTGATATACTGGGATTAAATACCAATTGTATGGCCAATTTTCCCAGGTATGTCATGTATGAGATAAATATGGAAATATTGACAGTGGTCCCCAAACCTCTCCACAGGGAACCCCATACAGGACATGTTTTAGGGATAACCATGTGTAATTGTGACAATATATGAGGCTATTAGAGGCCTTTTGAGTATTAATTGCCGTACACACAAATCACTAGTGGTCCTTGAGCTTCATTTAGCTGGGATTACAAAAAATGTGAAACAAAATTAATTAAAAATGAATAAAAATGCGTAATAATGGATTACTCAGTTGGTCGGATACTTGATAATATTGCTTATAAGGGTATAGTTTTTAAGCAATTCTACAAAATAATAAAGTGCATTTCTGTTGACAGAAAAATCAAAAGGTGGTCCTCTAAGACTATTAGTGGTCCTAAAAATCTTCAGTGTTTTTAACATAGCCAATTGTCTCAAAAGGGAAACAAAAATTCCCTTCCTGACCCCAGATACTGATGATCGAATTCCTCCCTGGATCAATACTTTCTAATTAACCTGGATAACCCTGATGCCCTTTTTATAAAAAAAATATATCCAATCCCTTTTTAGTTATCTATCAAATCCTTTGTCGCCACCTTCTTTGGTAGAGAATTCCACAGATTAATCCCCTTACTGTGAAGAGCCCTTTTCTTTCTTTAAGGTGGAATCTTTTTACTTTTAACCTCAAAGGATGTCCTGGATTCTTTATTATAGGAGACGTAGAGCAGGAAAAGAAGAGGCAGGGAAATTATTTATGACAAACCACTGAATTTAATTTCAGGTCTACCAGACAAAATATATATTGAGGAATTATACATAAGAAGAAATTACCTATTCATGAAGCCTCCAGACGTTTCTAAAACAGTATTGATTTTGAAAGAAAATTCTAACATAAATAACCGGTAAAATAAAAAACCTTATTTGGCACCTTTCCTTTCTAGGGTTCAACACGCAGTTGTGGATTAATTATTTTCTTCACAAATAAATCTTGAATGACTTCTATAATTCATTAGCCAACCTTCACATAATTTCATCACAGTCATTATATCCCACATAAAATCAATTCAATTAGTGTATTAGTCAGCAGATACAATCTTCCCATCATGCAAAATAAATTCCCATGGGAGCACCAAGGAATGATTTTCTAAACATTCAAGTTTGAGTCTTAGGGCAATTTCACTGCGCCCAAACTGGCTCTGAATTCTAACAAGGTCTGTTTAAGGTGCCTTTAAAGTGATTGTATCATTGATAAATATATGTTCTTACATTTATAGCTTATGTATACTTACACAAACGTAAATTAAATAAAATTTAAAGGGTAACATATGTTATTCCTATATACAGTCAATGTTTAATTTGTTTGCCTTAAAGGACCACTGCACTTCAAGAAAAACGGCACTTGTTTTTCATGTATGTGTCAAACTAACAATATTAAAGCCATGGATCATGAGGATGAATCTCAAATATTTCGGCCATAACATATGAAGACAAGATTCTCTAGAGAAGATGCTGAGAAAGACTGAAGTCACACAAAGAAGGGGACAACAGAGTTGGAGATGGATAGATGAGGTAATTGAAGAAATAAACATGAGCTGAAGCAGCTCAGAGGGGCATTGACTGACAGATGTGCCTGGTGTGCTGTGGTCCATAGGGTCTCATAGACTTGGACATGACTGAATGACTAAACAACAATAAAGCCATGGATATAAAACCTTTTTTGGAGAAAATCAGATTTTTTTTTAGTTCAATAATCCATTTTGAGTTTATAACATCACATCTGAGAGCAGGATAATGGTGGTGTGTGTTGGTAATTATATGGGGCCTCATTCAATTGCGATTTGGCCAATTGAAAAGGGCTCTATATAAGCACATAGCATATTTTTTTAAAGAAGTTTTTAGTTAGTGAAAACCTTGCTTTTGGATAGATGTTTACTAACTAAAAACTTCTTTAAAAAATATGTTATGTGCTTATTTAGAGCCCTATTCAATTAGCCAAATCGCAATTAAATGAGGCCCATGGAGAGGTGGAGAAGGGGGAATAGGCAGAAGTCCAGAGCCTCTGTTTGATAACTGGTTTCAATTAAATGTACACCACACCCCTTCCCCCTGACTAGCGATAGCAGGTTTTGCATCAAAAATGCAGTCATATCGCTCCAGAAATGTAAACGCCCCTCTGACACATTCAACAGATAATACACATTAAGGCCCTTATTCAATTGCGATTTGGCCAATTGAATAGGACTCTAAATAAGCACATAACATTTTTTTTTTTAAAGACGTTTTTAGTTAGTAAACATCTATCCAAAAGCAAGGTTTTCACTAACTAAAAACTTCTTTAAAAAATATATGCTATGTGCTTATTTAGAGCCCTATTCAATTGGCCAAATCGCAATTGAATGAGGCCCTAAGACTCTTTCCAATATTACAGTGGGCATATAAGGCAGTTCCCTCTACCAGATTTTACATCTTCTTACAACTAAGGACACACTGTTATAAGGTGCCTTAAAATAGTTAACCCTAATAAACTAACAGGTGGTTTTTTTATTTAGGATCAAATTAAAGGACCGTGGCATTTTAGGAAAAAAACTCACATATTTTTGAATTATGTAAAAACCTACCAACATTAGCAGCTACGTAAGCTATATACATAAAAACATTTGAGACAAAATGTAAACTTTTGAAGATTAGGTTTATCTATTGAAGTTACCATATCTGACTTGAACAGTTCTTGATGGGTTGAAAGCTAAAGTCATCTACTAACCTGATCAACTGAGTGAGAGGTGGGGGGAGATGTAAAGAGGGATAAGGAAGAGGGCGGAGGATTTCTTAAATGATTGTAGCTTTTGGAATTTGAAACCCAAACCTCCCCTAGGACATGCTCAGAAACAGGCAACTTACAACAATAATTGCAAACTCTGCCAGACATAAATGTAAACACCAAAATATCATGGAGGCCTCTATGGTTAAGCAGATGCATAACAATTACTTTTTTTCTAACTAAAAACAAGCTTTATTGGATTTTCATAAACAGATTTAAATTTTGCAAACATATATTTTCTTCATCATACAGTGGCCATTTAAGCTGCCTGTCACTAACCATAATAACTTCCAATAAATTAACGTAACAACCTTAGATTATAAAAGCTAATGAACAATTAAAACAATAAAACTCACTAATGGGAGCTGTGACTGCCAGTGATTTATCTACAACTAGAGGCATATGATCAATCTTCTGTTGTAAAAGTGGGCAGAAAAAAAAAAATTGTCTAAACATCCCAGCATTTTATTAAACCTGCCCTCTTCGGGCTACCTAAAAACAATTTCTGGTACACACTTATAGCTTTGCCAAAGCAAAGCGAAAACTTTAACTTTTTACTCTTTTGTACTTTAAAATGCAGCGATATGACAGAATTTTTTTTACTGAATGTGTGTTTAAAATTTAGCAAATTTCCCATAAGCCGAGACTCCTGGACATAGGTGAGAGATGGTAAAGTAGTGTGTTCTTTACATAAGTGATGGGGGTGGAATATACATACACACTGCTGGGCTAGACTCTATATTCTTTTATGTAGGAAAAGGAGGGCAGGAGAGGAAGAGGGAGGAAAATGATTATGACAACCCCCTGAATTTTACTTAAGATTTACAGGCCTAAATATATATTGAGGAATTATACATACAAATGTCTCTGTTGTGAAGTTGGGCAGGAAGGAGGAATTATAAAAATACTATGAATACAGATATCACCACTTTATTAACCCTGTTCTCCTTGAAAGTAGGCAGAGGCTACCTAAACATTATCCAATAAATCAACAATTTCTGGTACCCACTTATAGCTTTGTCAAAGCAAAATTAAGACTTTAACAGAAATAAAATAAAGTGTCAAATATATTTTAAGCTAATGTAAAGGCCCAATTGTTTAGTGTGAAGCGCACGTTTAGGCCTGTTCAATCCAATTAAATCAACCTGTAAGTCTGCAATATTTGGAAAAGGACGTCAGGCATGCTATTCAAATGCAAACACTGCACTTGCACGTACAAATAATGAAAAATGAAGGAAAGGTAACCTTTTTAATGTATCTTCACATACATTTTCCTGCATCCACCATGCATAAAGTGGATGATTAATCTTGATGACAGCCTTGTAAGCTAAACATTTGCATATCCTCTTCACTCCTGTTATTTTGAGCACTTCAAGTACATTGTACTAAGATATTCATTTGGCCGTTTGGCATACATATATTCTGGTTGTTAATCATTTCAATAAGCTTGTAAAATTATTTAGATATCTTACATTTTCTTAGCCTCAAACAGGCTGCCTAGGACAATATACTTGTTTCTTTTTGGGCTATGATGAAAACTGCCATTTTTCATATATGTCACAGCTGTAACAGTTTTGTGGCTTAAAGATATTTATTTGAAAGAAAAATTATCTGTTGCCGGAGGCATCAACCTACTTAAGGAATACTTTCTCATAATAAACCATTAATTTTGTGATAACAGAAGAGAAGGAACACTGGATGTTAAATATTTAAAGTACATTAATAGTGTTAAATATAATATAAAGGCATACAAATAAGATTCAAGTCTATATACAGACAGGTTACAGATGAGGTACATTCCTGAGAATGTCTTTTGGTCAATTTATATATATTTATATTTATTCCCTGATTAATAATTTACCACTAATAATAATACTATAATGACTCGCATGTGGTAATAATAATTCAGTGTAATACTGTAATAGTAAAAATAATAATACCCCTTTTCTGTAATAATGAGTTAGAGAAACTATTGTGCTCTTTCTTTTAATTCAAACAAACAGAACAAACTCATACACAAAGCCTTGGGAGCCCATTCTTAATTATGGGTCACCTGTAACTCGGGGACCTCTTGTACATATGTTATATAGGTTACTTAAGCATTAAAAAAAATATTCAGCATTTTCATTTATATTTCAGAATGTTCATTTTTAAGCTACATCTCCCACTTAAAGAGCAAATGATCAAATCTGATTTAAATATATACTATATTTTAAATATTATTTAACTGTTATTTCTATATTTCATATATATTTTTATATTTAATGCTGAAAGCCAATCAGTCGTTGTGATGTCACCCCCATCCATTTGAGCGATACATGAACATTTTGAGTGAGCCTGTTCGGAAATTGGCAATGGTGATTGGGTAATTTACAACTTCAAATATACCATGTGACCAAATTCAGCCAATCAGAAATAACAAATCTTCATGTCACCCATAGGTCAACATCATTGAGCTTTCCCTGACTTGTTTCCAATGATTTCTGGAGGAAGGATAGGAGTACATTGTTTGGTTACTTTTTTTGTGTATTTTTCCAACTAGAACAGGGTCTAAACTTTTCCCAAAGCAATATTGTTTTAGTTAAGTACCAGCCCTACGGTTTATGACATGTTGTACAGAAAAGTGGTCTCTAGGGCCTCATACAGTATCTCTTACTTCATGCACTGTTTGTCAGATATAGTCAAGTTCCTTCTGGCTGTGAATGCTCAACTAAACTTCAAACAAGTGTAAATGAGCAAATTATCTTAAACTGCAATAACAGCTACAAGTTACACTATTTTACATTGTAAAAACTCATTGATCTCTGCTCCTGACATGCAGAGGAGAAATCAGGAGATGATAGCGACTACCTATAATTTTAAGCATCAAAAAGTCAAGAGGACCCACCAACATTGTGAAATGTTCAGATCTTTAGGATATACCATTTTTTTTAATTCACTGTATTAAAAAACGTATTATTTTCCCCTCATTGTCACGGTCTTGACTGTGCTGCATCTTTATCACAGCATCTTTATCATTGATGACAGAGTGTGATAAAATTACTTTAGACTAATCAAATATATCATTTAAAATAGCATTTTGATGAGGAAGCAATAAACTAAGGAAGTCAAAATGAGAGGAAAACCACTGTAATGAAATAAATTGAACCAAGACCATAACTGAGCAGGGCAAAATGTCATAAAGCTAGTTTTTGATTAAAAGAAAATGTAATGTCTCTGCTGGTCTCTGGAAGCATGCATGATACTTAAGTGAAGGTTATGTGAAGGTAGATGCAAATACTTTTTTTTTTTTTGCGTCATTCAAGCGTTTTGGACTCTCTGTGATGTTATGGACCGTAACACGCCAGGCATATCTTTATGTCCATGGTCACGCTGATCCACTTGGTTTTCATGACAGAGATACTTGAGAGGGTTACCAATTCCTTCTCCAGTGGGCCACAACATACAGCTCCTGGTATTCCTAGGTGGTCTCCCATCCAATCACTGACCAACCCTGCTTGCCTTCATGGTGGTGTGACCTCTTGGTTCTCTGACTGGTACTGAACCCAGGTTTCAGCAGTAAAAGCACATAATCCTAACTACTGGACCACCAGGGAACCCAAAACGCAAAGAGAGGTAGACATCAAATACTGAAAAGATCCAATTATTTAACAATTTCACCTCCTCTCTACCTAAAATACAGTGATCCTATCAATTTCCTGACATTCCAGACCTACTGTGATGCTAAGTTAATTTTTACTAAGCCAAAGGTGTGTTGATAAAGTGACAAACCCTTTTTTTCTAGCACTTGTGTGATTCATCAAAAGTGTCTAAATACCACGATATTTGATAAACTACATTTATGAGCAGATTAGGACCAAGGATTCAGGACATCAAAGATGACATAACATTAGTAGCTCAAGACTTTTTTTTTATTTGGTGCTATTTTTTAAATGTAAAATAATACTATTTATAATATTATTTATGTAATCTGTGTATTTGAGTAATAAAAATAAATATGACTTGTCAATATTTATATTTTTTCAAGAGAAAAAAACATTCTGATATACTTTATGTACTATTACTATATTTGTGAAAAATTATTAGGGTTATGAGAGGAAAAAATGTGTAATTATGTTAAAAGCCAACTATATAGATAAGAATCAAATAAAATACATTTTGTTCAATGCTACTTATACTCTAGAACTCAAGGTGACTGTCTAGTATGTGCTTTATTTTCATACCATAATAAGAAGCTTTTATGTCTGTTACATAGCATAAAAGATTGGAAGCGGCTGGTTGGTTGATCCAGTTGATGCTCATCCAAGAGAGCAGCTATTTTACTTTGTTACTTGAACAATTTACAGCAAAACAAAGTACCCAAACTAGTAATCTGAGAGATGAATCACTCACTGTTTATTTGGGATTTCGAGTTCCCCTCAGCATGGACTTCTCAACATAAACATTTATTCTCTCTCCAAGGAGATACTTGCCGAGCTGGGAAGCTACAGATGTTATAAACAGAGCTAGACTTCATTATTCATTCATGGTCAAGAGGACTGTTCTAGCCCCAGGGTGCCGAACTTTAGATTCCCCTGCCTGCAACTCATAAAAAGTGGTAACATATAAAAGCTTTATTGTATACTGACTTTTGTTTAAAGGAATTTTTGAACATCCTATAAAGTTTAATTTTGAATCTAGTTTTCCCATTACCTTGACCTGGTAGAGTGGTGTACGTTTCATTAAAGGGTCACTGAAGTAGTGGCCACATTAATTATTATTTTAAACAAACAGAAATTCTAGCTCTCCCAAACTTTCAGATATTTCAGATCCACTTACCATCTGAACAAACACATGGGTAGACATAGAAAACTATATACTTTGTTAATCTTACTCATCTCATCTAATATTTTGATCCTCAATGAACATAGACCACGGGTCCTACTCTATTGCCCAATTCGTAAATTTATACACACTTTAAATCACTCTTAATATTGCTAGATATTCAGCAAATATTACTAATTGGCACTAATGAAGTCAATAGAATGCATATAAACATTTATTAAAAAACAAACAAAAAAACACCCGAAGCCAAATGTATAAGTTCAAGGCATTTGCAAGTAGCTAATAGAATATGGCCCCAAATTTTCAAACATGCCCAAACTGTGAATTATACCCTCCCTGCTCACTCATCTACTTCAGACTAAAGCAGTTATAAGTACAAATTGAAAGCTTTTACAATGATTGCAGATCATGGTTACAACAGACCTATTCTGAAATCATACAAAACTTATCAGATTCTGTATAATTACCTATAAGCTCTATATATAAAGAAAAAGTTGTTATTTTTTTCTGCACCAAAAGTCATTGTTTAGAATAATTATACTTTCTCATAACCCCCCCCCCCCACTATTTTTTGTGAAAACAGAAGAGAAGGAACACTATGTTATATATCTCATGTACATTAATACTATTAAAATATAAAGGCAAACAAATAACATGAAATTTACTTTTATATAAGTATATTCTGTTATTAACATCTGATCCTGAAACTTTAATACCGTCCGTCCCCGGGTTAAGGAGGAGATACGGTCCTGAGAACATCTTTAAACTGGATTTGTATTTAACTGGGATCCCTGATGAATAATACTAACAATAACAATACTATAATGGCTCATATGTGGTAATAATACATTGTAACACTGTAATAATAATAATAATAATAATAATAATAATAATAATAATCATAATAATAATACCCCTGTACTGTAATAATACCTTTTGGATTGCTACCTTGTTGTGGTGAAGGGGCTAGTGAGCTATACAATGTAGAGTCACCCAAGATGGGCAGGTCATAGCAGAGAGGTCAGTATCTTTGCCAAGAAAACCATATGGATAAGCACAACCAGACACACAGGGCCTCATTCTATTATCGGCCGTAAATCGGCCGTAAGGCTGCGATTCCTTGCGGGGGTTCAGTTAACTCGCGATTCTATTATACGGCCCCGCAAGGATCTCCTTTTACGGCCGGCCGCATATCTTGGAACCGGCCGTAATCTGTGAAATATAAAAACTCAAAAATAAATTCAAGCCTGCACTGTACAGCTCTGTAAGTGCTAGGGATCATATTGGGGGACATGAGGATTAAAAGGAACCCACTCTCAAGCTTGCACATCTGCCCAAACCCGAGTTCAAATTAACTGTTTATTTTCCGGCTGCGGCGTGGGTGTGTCTGAGGTGCTCCAAGCCCTATGGACTTTTTACATGGATATTTTACGGATATTAAAAATAAAATATTTTACGGATTTGAGTACAGGATAGTTATGTGCTATTTTTTCTAACAACTAAAATCCCTTTATAGTCTTCTAAAAGTGCAGGATGGCTTTATTTGAGCTATTTTATGTGCTTAATTGGTGCTAGCGGGACCTCTTTCCTGCAAGTAAGCTGCGGCTCGTTTTTAGCCTTGCAGAGAGGTTTCCCGGAGCAATTGAATTGCAAATCTCTTGCGGCCGTTTTAGATCAAAGGCTTTCCTCCGGCGCGAGCGGCCGCAAGAGATAGCAAGGCACCGGCCGCAAGCCTGCCGGAGCCCCCGGCCGTAAGGGAATAGAATAGCAGAATAGCTTGCGGCCGGTCCTTGCGGCCCCGCAACGGCTGCGGCCGCTAATAGAATGAGGCCCACAGACAGCTGTGCCTGCCGTGCTGGATCCCTGAGAGTCGGACACGACTGAAAGACTGGACAACACCAACTGTAATAATAGGTTACATAAATTATTGTGCTCTTTCCTTTAATTAAAAGAACAGAACATAAAACAAACTCATACAAAAAGCCTTAGGAGCAGGTTCTTAGACATGGGTCGTCTGTAAATCGGGTGAGATATGCATATGAGCTTGGGTAGCTCTAATATGCTATGTACATCTATGTTATGTGTAGCTCTGATATGCAAAGGGATATTTTGTGATACTTTGTGCTAATTTGTTCCTTTTGTGGAAAAAAGCATATATATACATGTGTTAATATGCAGTTAGACCCCCTACCCTATGCTAATCAATCACATGATTTCACAAATTAGAATATTATAAGTATTAGTATTCTGGAGTGATAAAGATAAAGGCAATAATCTAAAAAAATGTAGAAAAAATGACTGGTTCAATATATAGCAAGTATTACATTATTTTTAATAACCCAGCTTGATTTTGGGATCCTTTTAACTCTATATTTCTGTTGTGCCTGAAATTGGATATTGTTTTTCTTGATATTCATGTACAACTCACACATACCAAATTAGAAATGTACTCAAGTGTCATTGTTATATGATCTAGAGTAGTAGGATGTCTTAGATATCAAATTTATGTTCGCGCCTCTGAATGTACAACTAACTAAACAAACATGGATACATCGCTTAACAAGCAGTGTACAAGACTTTCTTCCAAGTTTGTTTCAAGTGACAAGCTAGGCTAGCGTAGATCAATCACTCTACTCCTGTTCTATATTAGTACTGCTTAAGAGTTAGTTTTCTTAACTGAAATATCATGCGAGCATTGTATAATATTGTATTTATTGTAAATTTGGGACTACAGAGCCTGTTAAGTATAGTGTATCTATTGTATTCATACAGAACTGCAGTATATTCCAAAAAAATAATAATGTTATGGTTGTTAAACTATATAGGTAAAACATGAATCATATGTAATTAATTCAAAACACAGGTGACGAGAATATGAGTAGGGCAGCAAAAAAGAAATTAAGGAGTAAGGAGTACACTAAATCCTAGACAATAGTTCCCAAGTTCATTCTTTCCCAAAAAAGCCACAATAGAAACAGACACAGCAATAAATCTCAATGTAGAAATGTAGCTCTGCAGAAAAACTACAAACAAGGCACTAGGATTAAAAAAAAGAGGGCAGGTGAGCTGAAAAATTATTTATGAAATAAACCAAATGATAAATGGATTCATAGGCACGGTACTCAAAGGTTGTCTGGGCCTATGAAGGTCACAATGCTGTAAAAACAGGCATTGCTGTCCCTTCACAATCATCATGCTATTACCTAAACTATATCTTTTGTTAACCTTTTATCCCATTTTGTTCTTTCACAAGGGTGCTTTAGGACTGTGTTAATGGCGTGTTGTATCACCAAGATTGTCATCATGGTCAGGACTGAATTTACATATCTGGCATCTCTAGGCCATTGGTTGAACAAATGCATATGCATCCGCCCCTGCCCCATGTTGTTCCAAAAGTAGTTGTCGATCTAGCAAAATAATGCTTGTGTACTTAATATATATAATGATAATTCTTCCTTATTATTAGTTTCTCATAGCTATATATCAGGGCACCCTCAGATGTTTCTAAGTGAGGCGTTAATTATACAAGCTACCAATAAAGATTTCCTAGAGCTTTTTAGCTTTTCTTATGTGTTATGATTTTTTGGTGTTATGCACCTTGGAAATTACTATTTGAATTCACATAGTGTAAAGATAAACTTCAGTAGAGGTACATATGTAAAAATCTATGTTAAGGGATCTCCAAAAACATCCTCTCTCTGATGGAAAAGGAAACAGTCTGTAAAAGGAAGAATGGGGATATGCAAATAGACACAGGTACAGCAAACAACATACCATGGAGATCTCAGACTTGCTTATTTAGCTCACAATATAAGGATTGAAGCATAATTCCTCTTATTGCAACAGTGAAAAGTCAATAGTTTTATTTACTAACTAGATATCAGAAGGTGCAATCCTAGCTGACCACAGATGGGCCCATACATAAGAGGAGCAGGATCATGCTGTGTTTTTGAGGGAAGCCAGTCAGTGAGCAGTCTATGGTCCTTTCAGGACCTGAGGGAGCAGGAGAGCTTTGCAGGCAAGAAGTGAGAGACAGAGGTAGTATAATGAACTAATATCTCCTGCGTGTCAGTGACAGGGTGGTGCAGACACAATGCACTTGCCCATAAGTTCCCCTGCACTGTTTGTTTTACTATATTGCACTATAGTACAGCATACTGCAAACTGCCACATCATACCCCCCCCCCCCCCAAAAAAAAGGGAGCAGCTGTATTTTTATTCACCATTTGAAAAATGGAGATGTGTTTGATCCCAAATTTCCATCTAACTGTATAGCTGAAAAATGTGTAAAACAAATATGAAAATGTTCACATCTGTATTATATTGTCCATCTAGTTTTATAGAAGTTACAAGATGAAAATCCTTACGGCTTATATTAACATAGAAATCAGTTGATGAATGAAGACGATTATGCCGTACTAAACATATTCATAATATTGTGATAACAAATCATAAGGAATAGCGAGTTCTCCAGTATTATTAAAATTACATTTATTGTAGTTGCACTTGCACATTAAGAATTACTCTTCCTCTCCAATCACCACTCATCTGCCATTGCAGACTCTAAAGTGGAACATAGGAAAATTAGTGGAGAGTTAGTGTGAGCATCAAGGACCCCATTAGAATGAAATGGTCTTAGTAAACACTGTGCAGGTGGCTACTAGGAAGAGCCATGCTACACAATGGTTAATTGTGGTCCTACATTGCTATGCTTTGTGCTAGCACATAAGAAGCAGTGGGGAGGACATTGTCTAGTCTGTTCATTCTATGTACCTAAAAAGCTTTGGCTTAAAGTGACCCTGTAGATCCATATTTACTATATGCTATTTTGAAGAAGTAAACTTGACAATGGGCAACATGTTTTTTTATTTTTTTATTTAAATCTATATATACTACCTGTAAGAGTTTAACTATTAAAGGAAATTATTGAGTACAGCCATCATCTTGACTAAGTAGGACGAAGTCTTGCTTAGCTGTATAAAGTATTTCATTTAGCCTTATAAGAAGCACTGCCACTAATGATTGCCACATTCCATTGAGGCAGCTGTATAGTACTCAACTCATGCCAACCATAAAAGCAGATAAACAGAAATAAATATGTTGCCTTCTACTACAGCATAGTTAATAAATCAATGGCTGTTTTTTACTTTCTTAAAACATTATTAAATCTTCAAAGAGTTTATAGAAAACACGTGACTGCAGTGGTCCTTTAATAGGTCCACAGTATAGTCTTATATACTGGTTTTCCCCTGGTGGTCCAGTGGTTAGGATTCAGTGCTTTCAAATATTGATTCTATTCAGGGAACTAAGAGGTCACACCACGCTGAAGCCATGAAGGGTTGGGTCTGGTCAGTACTTGAATGGGAGACCACCATGGAATAACAGGAGCCGTATGCTGTGGCCCACTGGAGAAGGAACTGTCAACCCACTCCAGTATCTATGCGTTGAATACCATGTGGATCAGCATGGTGAGGTCACAGAGAGTCGGACACAACTGAACAATGCAAACACAAACACATAGCCTTATAAATATCCCAGGCAGCTTTATTTTGAATTCCCATACTGCATTTGTCCCTACCACATGTGCTGTTCTTTCTGTAAAGTACATACCAACCTTCACCTTTAAATGATGACCTTTGATTCTATTTTTACTCTTGTTCTTAATAATGATTCCTTCCTAAACTATATTTAGTTTACAAAGGAGAGAATATCTATTGACCTTCCAAAGGCTGAAGGTGGGCATGTTGGGCTTTCGCAGATGACAAACAGTCCATGCCATGCATGTAGACTTTATGTAAGCAATTATCCAGATGGTATCTAAAGGTACGTGTACTGAAAGCATTAATGGGAAAGATCTTGAAAGCAAGGTCTGGCTGGAACCCAAAGTGCACATTACTGTACTATATTGTAAAAGGATGCAATCCCACTAATTCCGTTATAGGAGGAATACATTTTAAACAGTGAAACAGTCTTTTGCATGACAACATCATTTCGAAAATTTAGATTAAGACAACAATGAAAATGACTTGCATCTCTGTCTTTCCAAATCTTTTATCCCTTTCACTGGTAGAGTGGCCTGCAATGTATTGTCAGTGAAAGAGTTAAAGGTATATGCAAGTGAGCTGGGTTATTAATGCATCTGATAGAGGAGAATTTATAGTGTCTGATTTTTTTTAGCATGAAACAATTCCAAAGAAAACAGTTAAAAAGTTAGCCTGAAGTTTGCTGAATTTCTTGCATTTGCAAACTGTTTTCTCTCAATGTTGACACCCCCTGAAATTCCCAGGGAATATTAGCATAAGTAATACATTGTTTCTTTTTGGCCTCGGGATTGTGCAGGCATCCTCAGTTAGCACTTGAAGCCTTCCCTACTGTGGGAAGTCACATGATGTCAGACACTTTCCTTTCCTTTAGCCAATCAGCAGCTTTTCAATTGGGCATTTTTTTTTAATGAAGTACCCGATATGCGCAGTGCCATTGCTGGAGGTGTCTACATCACCCCCAGCACATCATTTTTTTTGCAAACATTTTTTGCATTTTTTCATGCAAACATTTTGTGCTAGGTGGGTTATGATGTATTCTACAGGATGCATTCATAATCCACCTCACTTGCATATACGTTTAAATGATACTAAGTGGTAATAAGTACTGTAAAACAATTGCAAAATTACACTGCACAGAGAGATAAAGGAGCAAAAACTCTCTCTGCAACCATTCTTATGTTGCTTTATTATTACTTTTCAAAGTTTCAATTATTTTTCATGGTATAAAACAGCTTTTTAAATATTTAAAACACAGGGGCATGTACTAAATGGTGCAGTCTCGGAATGTCATGGTATTTCTTAGATATGCCATATACACATGAATGGAGATACAGTGGTACCTTGATACTCGTCATTAATTGGTTCCAGAAGGCACAAGTGGCAAAAACGAGGAGAATCAAAATTCCCATAAGGAGTAATGTAAATTGACTCATACACATCTTAGCAAGCCTGATGAGTACCAAGCGAACGATACGTGCAGAGGCATTTTTCCTTGTCAAAATGCATTGAATACCAAATTGGATGAGTTTTGAGGTAGACAAGTGCCGAGGTACTACTGTATTTGCCAAAACATCTCCACTGCTTCAACCCCTAAAGCATGTGCCCCACAGTCTTCTAATGGTCCACTGTGATGAATGTTCTACCAATGTATACAATCTTTTGATCAACTAAACTTGATAATGGGCAAAATATTTTTAGAAAGAAAAAATAAAAAAATAAGCACAACCTTTTACTTTCTAAATGCAATCCACTGTTATTCTTCCAGGATCCATTTTCTTTTTCTTAACCAATTCTCTTTGTTACTTTCTCAGGGAGTTTCCTGAGCTTTCCATAATTCCTATTGAAAGCACTGGCAGTTGTAGACACCACATTCTCATTGTGTAGTTAGAAACGTCTTGTTAATGCACAGCTCAGGAAGTTGATCAAACTAAAATAAGCATTCCAGAGCACCATAGTTGCACATACAAATTAAGGTATTAGAAGCTTTATTATTTTTTTTTACATTTCTTTAAAGGAATCCGTCCATCTTCAGAACAAACCTGTGTTTTAAAAAAAGCAAATAATACTACATATTATACTTGACATTTGTTTATATGCATACTTTTGAATCAACATTATTATAGAATCTGTGAAGTATTTTAAGCTAATTATTTAATTATCTTGCTCAATATATAATTTTGTAACTTAAAGAGCTATGTAAGTGAGTTGGATTATGAATGCATCTGATAGAGAATAATTAGTAGTGTATGAAAACATGTGTTATATAGAAAAGTTCAGTTTACTTACAAAGTTATTTGCACAAAAGTCAAATCCAGTGGTTCACACCCACATAAGTAGGGTACAAACAGGAAATACAGCAGTTTACCCACAGGAAATACAGCAAGATACATATTTTGACATTTCTGGTACAGAGCACAGGAAGTAACTGTTGCAGTTCTTGCGCTGAGCACATGCCAGAAGCCACTGAGGTGAAGAATGATACAATGTATTAGCCTGATTCTGAATTTGAATGTTATTATGATGCTATTGAATGTTAATATGAATGTTATGCTAATTTAAGGGGGGTTTTCTAAGGATGTACACGATCAAATGCAAATGCCAAAAAACAAAGGACATTTTGCTAACCTAAAGGAAAGCGAATTAATGTTTATTTTGGGATATTTTCATGTTTTCATACACTATTAATTATCCTCTATCAGATGCATTTATAATCTAGCTCACTTAATATAGCTTTAAGCCTCCTTATACAGCACTATGCATTAAAAGTAAGAATCTTCATTAAAATGAGTTCCGGTGAGGTTTCTTACCATATCCACTAAAATCCAAGTCACCCATAGCATGCATAGAGAGGGTGTGCATAGAGACTTATAAAAATACTTATACAGATGTCATATTGAATGCTGTAACCATTTATTTAATCAAATAGTGCCAATTGCAAACAACCAGGAGCATGCACTGTGTATAGTCCTCCTCCATTCAAGTAGCTAGATCAGTGGGGGGCAACATGACCCTAGAAGAGCGACTTACAGTATTCCTGGATCTCTCTTCTTGTGTATTCTGTGGTTCTCTGCTCTAGCAGTTACTTAGTTTCAATCATTCATATTGATCAAGCTGTTCTCAAGCAGAGATGAATTGCATTTATAGACTATCTGGGACCCTTGTAGTACTGCATTGCCCAGCACTTGTGTTACGTCGCTCAGTTGTGACCTCATGGACCGTAACATGCTGATCCACTTGGTATTTACAGCAGAGATACTGGAGTGGGTTGCAAGTTCCTGCTCCAGTAGGCCACAGAATACAGCTCCTGGTATTCCTATGTGGTCTCCCATCGAAGATCTGACCAGGCCCAATCATTAATGGCTTTAGGGAGGTGTGACCTCTTGGTTCCCTGACTAGAATCAAATCCAGGTTGCAGTGGTGAAAGCACCAACTCCTAACCACTGGACCACCATGGAACCCTTGCCCACCACTTAGCTACTGTAGCTATTAATGGTGCTAGAATATGTAAAAACGCCAACAGGGAGCTCTGCAGGTGTCCTGTTACCTTTTGGTCTGTTTGCCTTTTGTGTTTGTCTACTGAATGTGCGACAAGGTTTATAATGATCAAGCTTAGTGAATACTATTTCCAGTTAGGTTTTCACTAGTTTTATATCAGTACAGGATATGAAACTTGCTGAAAGGTTTCATTAATCTGTTTAGTTTATTTTCAGATGTTCCCTCTTAAGCTGCTTACAAGACAATTTAAAACTGCAATTTGTACAGGCTACGTAGATGCACTGCTTATGTAAAATGTTCTGCCTACACAAATTAGGTGTATATTTTGGTATAATCTGTGGATGTACATTTAATAGAATAAGAGTAGCGTGGCATAGATTCAGCTCTCTCTTTTACTGAACTGAATAATTATGTGTCCGGAAAAATGTAGCCAGAAACTACAAGATGTTCCAGCCATGTCCAAAAAACACAAGATATATACATTGTATGTTATCATCTCAAATGTTTGGAGTCAGATGTGTTTAAGGGAGAAGCTGAGAAAGTGCACAGATGGGTGAAGTGTTTATCCTGCACCAAAGACTGTAGCAGAAACACAATACGTCTGAAGAAACTGAACTAAAAAAATCAATTAATCACAAATGAACAAGGTGTACTTGGAAGCAAATTAAAATAACATTGATTAAATATATATTTCAGTATTCTAATAAGATGACATTTTAATGGGTATAGTATCAGTGGCAGAGCTAAGGACACATATTAAAAGAATTTGTGGACCTGCTTCACAATATATATATATATATATATATATATATATATATATATATATATATTGTTTAGTTGTTCACTCGTGTCCAACTCTCTGTGACTCTATGGACTGTAGCATGCCAGGCACATCTTTGGCTACTGCTTCTCTGAGATCCATCAAGCTCAAGTTAATTGCTTCATCTATTCATCTTTGCCTCTGCTGCCCACTTTTTCACGTGCCTTCAATTTTTCCCAGCAGCATTGTCTTCTCTATGAAATTCTGCATCTCATGATATGGCCAAAATATTTGACCTTTAACCTAATGATCACACCATCCCCTGAACAATTTGGCTTGCTTTCCTGTAATATGGTTTGAGTGTATCTAACCATTTTTCTCCAGCACCACAATTCACATTCATATGTTACTACTGGGAATTCCATAGTTTTAACTTTGCGGACCTTTGTTGACAGTGATATATCTTTAGTTTTTAATAGCTTTCCACCACAGAAGCAAACGTCTTTTAATTTTATAGCTACAATCACCATCTTAAGAGATCTTGTAGCACAGGAAAATAAAATCTGCCACAGCCTCCACTACTTCCCCATCTATTTGCCAGGAACTGATATTGCTATTTGCTATGATCTTCATCTTTTTAACGTTGAGCAACAGGCCAACTTTTCTTTCACCCTCATCAATAGGCCCCTTAGTTCCTCCTCACTTTCAGCCATCAGAGAAGTATCATCCGCATATCTGAAGTTATTGATATTTCTCCCAGCAATATTAATTATGCCTTTGGATTCATAAAGCCCGGCCTTACAGATAATGTATTCCACATATAAGTAGAATAAATCTTATCTGGAACCATTCGGTTGTTCCATGTTTTCCATGTTTGTCTGACCGGAGTCCCTTTACAGATTCTTTAGGAGGTGGTAGGGTTTCTCTGGTATTCCCATCTCTTTATGGATTTGCCACATGTCAAAGGCTTTACAATAATTTACGAAGCAGAAGTAAATGTTTTTCTCAAACTCCCTTGCTTTCTCTATGATCTACATATACACACACATGTACCAAACTAATTATTATCATATATAATATAAGCCATAAACATTATGTTTTCGGGGTAAAAATCTGAATTTGTGAAGGCTTTTTTTATGAATACAAGAATCCATTTTGTGCTTGTTATATCACTATCTCAGAGCTGAATCATGAGGGTGTGTATTTTGGAAGGACGTTGCAGTAGGAGGGGAAATTGGATGAGGTAATTGGATAAAATTAGAACGGACACTACACCACTTCCCCCTCAATGGCCCAGAAACAGACCCCTTGCTTCAGGAATTACAACTATATCTCTCCAGAAACATATATGCCCCTCACACACAAAACTTGCACCAATTTAACATGGATTCATCCAGCCATACTTGTATATGTCACTTGTTCAGTTCGTTTCTGAAAAGTATTTCTATACATATATGGGTTCCAAATTCGGTACAGAAGAACAAAAATTAATTAGTTTGGTCATGGTCTGAAAGAAAAAAACTTATCTGAGATACCCTATAGGTGCCAGCTCATTATAGGAATAGTAAAGTGGAAGGGCTTTAAAATAAATGCCAATGTCTTTTGACTCTGATGTTAAAAATAAATGCCTGACATTTCGAGTGCCAGGCAATGATTGCACCTGGTCTTCCCAAGTGGCTGATTTCAGACACTCAAAGATGAATGTGATGGACACTTTATTCTAACCAATTAGAGTAAGAGTAAGTTATAATAAAGAAGTTACACTGGGGAATTTCCTTTTCTTTTAGTGGAAATCCTTATAGGAGGAACATATTTATGGTTTAGAAAAGAAGCCTTTGACTGTATATGCGGTAACAAAGATTGGTCTTCCACATATTGTTTTATTTTTTTTATTAAATGCTTCACATTGCCTATCAAAAAGTTTAGAATGAGTTTGGGGGAGCAGATAAGGTTTTCTACCCCAATCTGACCCCAATGAGAGCTTATACAAGGCATGTCCTCATTCACCAGGTGAAGGCTGTCGTAGAAGTTCCTTTTTTGGTTGGATTTTTTTTCCAAGGGCTGAAACTAAGGATTTGACTACATGGAAACAGTGGCAACACTTTCTATAGCACAATTTATAACTGTTTCAGCAAACAACAAATGGTAAATGTAAATATGTAAGAGGAGATGAAATGACTGATCTTGAGAGCTTTCAATCTCTAGGAGAAGAGTAGGAACATCAGATTGGAGAGTGCTAAAGACACGTGATGATCTAGTCAGCATAGTGATCCACTACAGTAATTCCCTGGGTGTCATGGCGCAGTATCATGTGTCAATTGTATAAATTAATATTGCAGACTTACTGAAAGGGATATGTAAGTGAGTTGGATTATGAATGCATCTGATAGAGGAGAATTAGTAGTGTATGAAAGCATTTTTTTGCATGAAAATATCCCAAAATAAACGTTAATAAGCTTACCTTGAAGTTAGCAAAATTTCCAATGTTTTTGGAATTTGCATGTGATTGTATACACCCCTAGAAAATCAAACCTGAATTAGCATAACATTTAAATTCAGAATCAGGCTAATACATTGTATCATTCTTCGCCTCAGTGGCTTCTAGTTTGCTCAGTACAAGAACTGCAACAGTTAGTTCCTGTGCTTTGTACCAGAAAGGTCAAAATATGTACTCTGCTGTATTTCCTGTGTGTACCCGATTTATGTAAGCATCCTGTGGGTGTGAACAGCTGGATTTGACTTTTGTGCAGATAACTTTGTAAGTAAACTAAACTTTTGGATATAACACATGTTTTCATACACTACTAATTATCTTCTATCAGATGCATTCATAATCCACCTCACTTGAATATACCTTTAAGAAGATGTATTTCAGTGAAGTATTGAAGCTAAGAAATGAAAGGGTGTAATACAAATTTACCCATAATAGATGAAGCTCAAGAAAAATCCTGCAGGAAAGAAGTAGGTCTTGAACAGAAATGATAGGTTAAGGGAATATTTGGAGATTAGGTGGATATACAATGGTGCAGTATTATTAAAAGCACACAGAAATACGTGTATGTGTTGTACCTTAAAGAGGGTAATAGTAAATGTGTCACAGTGTGCTTTCTTTCTTAAAATCATTTAATCAAAGTACAATAAACTGAATCAAATGTGTAAATGCTCTGGGGGGCATGCACCTGTCTTGAAATGAGCAGTAATACAGCCATACTTACCAGGGACATCTACATACCACAGTATGCTCTGTGCATTTCCTGTTAGTTTCTAAGAAAGTTTATATTAATTAAAACTTGTTCTCTGAAATACATGAAAAAATGTGTTCCATGTTCCTTTAAGGGCTTTGTAAAGTAAGGTCAGTATTTTAACCTTTATTTTGGAGGGTATGGTGCTATCCTTATAACATATATTTTGCTACATTAGCAGATATATTTTAATGCCATTTTATTTTATGAAACCGTTTCTTATGACAGAAAGGATCTAGATAAGCATGATTTAGTTCTGCAGAATAATACATCAGAGTATAATCCAGCTTTAAATAATTACACTCTTTGATATCAAGACAATGATTTTATCTGCAGCAGATGTAAACTATCCACATTATTGAAGCTATATGATGCTGCTGTTTAATATCAAGAAGTGGTTGAGAGTGAAACGTAGTGTAAACCTAATATTGATTTAGATCCAAGGCAAGCCGTGATATGACACTGAGGTTCATAGGTATTATAAACCTGCACAGACCAGCTCAGAGCTATGATGCCGTATAATCCATTTAAAGAGAGACCTGTCAATGAGGTTTGCCACCTATAACATCCCATAATACAAATCATTGGTTTACTGTAGTGTTACACAATTCTATACAGTCACATATAAGTGAAATATACATATTTTGAGTCAGGTATTAAATGTAACAATAACCACATGTATAAAACTATGTAAGATAGCTTGTGGCTGCTATTATAAAACAAATGATGGATCTTATTGTGTGAACACTTCTCCAGAAAAACATAGGGAGGCTTCTGAGCAAATCTCATCATCACTGATTAGTGAAAATAATAAGGGCATTGCAGGGTAACGAGCAGTTTACAAGACAATTTTGTGACCAAAGTCAATCTTGCTTCTTCATAGGCTCAATATGGAAAACGATCAAAGCGACTTAAGTCAAATTTTAGTAAATCACCAACTATAGGCCATATTCTATTAGCTACTTGCAAATGCCTTGAACTCATAAATTTGGCTTCGGGTGTTTTTTTTTATTATAAATGTTTATATGCATTCTATTGTCTTAAGAATTCATTAGTGCCAATACGTAATATGTAGCAATATTAACAGTGATTTTAAGTGTGTATAAATCTGCGAATTGGGCAATTGAATAGGGCCCTATGTGTATACCTATTGCACATGGTTGGGCTCCTGTGGTTATCTAGCTCTCTTCCACCGGTGAAGTTATAACCAGGGGCTACAGAGATCTGCCTTAATTTGAAAAGGAAGGTACAAAACTGGAATTACATTCTGGCAGATATGATGGGGACAAATAATGTAATTAATTCAAGAATACCTACCATAAGTATAAAGCTATCCTGTGGACTAATTTAGGGACCACATAATAGTTTTAAAATGAGCTGATGTAAATATATATATATATATATATATATATATATATTTACATTTAATTTTTCTTTTTTTAAATCACCCAGGGGGCCCCATACACCTGCCCCTCCTGCCCCCCTCAGCCTCACCAGTTCTTCACTTCTATGCCTCACCTGGTGGCACATCTTGCCTGAGGGCCAGGGAATCCTGAATTATGTCACGTGTGTGATATAATTTGGGATTCCCGACCCTGGATTCCCGACCCTGGCCAGAAGACGCACAAGCAGGGGAGGAATAAAAGCATAGGTGGGGGGAGCCTGGAAGGGCATTTGGAAAAAAAAATGGACAGCACTGGGGCCCCCTCAGAGTAGGGCCCTGGTGTACTGCACTGGGTGCATTGATGGTAGTTCCATCCCTGCATCAGTGGCTCTTTAAGTGAACAATTCTCTGACTTTGTGACCTCTGCCGGTTATCATAATGTCCCTATATCAAGGGCAGTGATTTCCAACCATTATATCATTAATGAATCTGGAGAGACATTGTGCTATTCTGAGAAACTTTAACTTACAAACTTCCAACTCAAATGGTCAATATAGTATAACAGCAAAATAAAATACAAAAATAAGCTTTTGTTTAGTCAAATGTTTCCAAATATCAGAAAACTGTGATGAACTATTTAATAATACTGATAAAACCTTGGGTTTATTGGAAACCATGGTTGAAAAATACTCATCTAGGGTCTGTAAGGATTATTATTAATTAGCTATTAATGTGCATGGTGATAAACAGGAAGATATTGCCAGTCAATATAAATAAGACTAACAACACAGACTTTAACACTTACAAGTCTATGTTACCTTCATCACTACTATGAAAGTTAAGTAATGCCTTCAGATAATACAATCTACCAGGTAAGAGGTCTAAAATAATAATTTCAACCTAAAAAAGAACATTTTAAAATATCCTTATGTATAGGTAACATTTCATGCTGTATCCATTTACTTGATCTTGATCAACTGTATGTAACTTTTTTTGAATTAATAATGTCTACAACAATCGTGACTTATATACTGTATGGTAGTGACTTCTGGTGGTAGTCAACTTAATAATGCCGTGGCTGAAATGTGACTCGGTGGATGTTAAATGTATTTGCATCTTGCACAGTAAACATATCTTGTTAAACATGCATACATTATATATTTTAGTGTTTGGCACAAGAAACACTGTGTTCTTTCTTTTATAAAAAAATGTGTGATATGGGTTTTGAATAACTTTGCCTGAAAAAGGTCATATTAACATATTTTTAAATCTATTACATTCACTATTAGGCATTTTTAAAGATTTTGTAAAATGTGTTAAAAACAAGCCTAAACAGCACTTTTACAATATTTTAGCATAAATAACTTTCTATTGCTATTTCTGCTTAAAGGACTTAAAGGCACCTAGATTATCTACATTTAACAATTTTATTACTTATGGCAAAAATAAAATATGTATAAAGTTTATGGAATAACCTTATGTATTAATAATCAAGTTGTCAGTGACCTACCAGTAACCTCTATAGACACTGTAGTCTTTTATATATCGTATGAATTACCAAATAAGTGAAGTTATTCTTTACTATTGACCTTTTTGGCGCTGATTGTTTTCGTTGCAGTTTGATGATTTTTCCATCACATCATCTGAAAACAATGGCATTCTGAATTGCCTCAATCCCATGACAGGTGCTGAAAGTTTCTTATGTATTTAGTGTCTCCTGCCTGTAGAAGCAGATGAAAAATGGTGGCTACCACTGCAACATAATTGGATATAGTAGGTAAAAAAAGACATAGTTACATTGATTGAAGTTGAAAAAAAGACTTTTATTCCATCAGTTTCAACCTTCTTAGATCTCCTCTGGTCGTTGTAATATATGTATTAATTGTTAATTGATCCAGAGGAAAGCAAACAGGGAAAAAACATTGGCAATTGTCTCATAAGGGGGAAAAAAATCTATCGTAACCCCAGATACTGTCAGTCGGATTCCTCCCTGGATCAATACTCCTACTTATCTGGGATAACCCTGAATGTCTTTTTTATTCAAAAATATATCCAGTCCCTTTTAAAGTTATCTATTGAATCCACTGTTACAATCTCATTTGGTAGAGAATTCTACAGTTTAAACACCCTTACTGTGAAGAAGCCTTTTAAGGTCCTCCTGTCAGTAAAAAATCTTTTAGCACAAAAAGTTCACTTGTATTGCATCCTGGAGGTATTTATATAAGGTAACCATATCCCCTCTTAGACACTTTTTTTCTAGAGAAAATAAGTTTAATTTGGTTAGTCTGCCTTTAGGTTGTATTTCTAAAAGCATTTTGCCAATTTTCAGGCACAGTTCATACCGGAAGTATGGAACTACAATGTCCTTTAAAAGGACACAAATGTAATGGAAATAGGCCTTCAGCATCATTTAGATCTCATTATAACATGTTGAACTAGTTTTTGAATTTTTGAAATTTAAACTTTTTTTTTACCGATTTTGGTACTGTGACCTTAAGTAAAAAAGTATGCATATTAAAGACCTTAGCATTTATGAACACATATTTGTTTTTTATTCTGTAAATTAGATCAGTGTCTATAAAATATATGTGTGTGAATATATATATATATATATATATATATATATACTGTATATATATATATATATATATATATATATATATATATATATATATGCATTCCCTGCTTCATCAGAAACTAGATGCAAAATCTGCACTGTGCGCTTCGGATACATACATAGAGCTATGTAGATGCACACACTAACATTTTATTCTGTTGAGTAAATTTCACTTGTTTTTCTTTATTACCTGCAGCAAAAGATACTGTGTAGGACACAGACAGGAAGATACACAGCAAGGTGAGTATTTGGGCCTGTAACTAGGACACAGAATGCCGTACGGCACAGCAGTTTATACATTCCACTTCCTCCAATTAGTCTCATGGAATAAGAGGCTAGGACAACTTCCAGCAATTATATCATTACGGTTTTGAATATGCTGGGAGGGTCTAACTGACAGATGTGTTAGTCACTGCTTGCTCTATAGACTCCAATGCAACCGCAGTGATGTACAGTCTGTGGGCTACAACTGCTACACACGCTTACTCATTACTAACGTAACACACTGGAGGATGGCTATAAGAAGAATCAGAAGACCATTTAAACACAAAAATATATAGGTGAAAATGGCATAATTTAAACAAAATATAGGGCATTTTTACTTTATTTGCACTGATCTATCTGCATCTGATCAGCAGTTTGAAAGATTTCAGTGGCCCTCTAAATCTATGGTTACTATGGGATGGCGGTCGAAAACATCTTTACTGACATATATATTCTGTGCACATGCATTGATCTCAATGTCAAGATTTTTGTTCTTGAGCTGCTCAGAACTAAGTGTGTTTATTTGTTAGGCATGCTCCTGCCTCTAAGTTATCTCTGCATAACACATATAAAAATCTGATTGCTCTGGCCATTATACTGAAACCATCAAGAGTTTGTCTCTGGCCAACTGGTATCATTTAGTTTTATGAGCCCCATTATAATTATAATAAGAACTTCCTACATTCTTTAATAAATAGTATCATAATATGATCATGCTACGGTATCTAATGATGTGATGGGAAATCTGTTTAATTTGAAAGACAACAGATATGGCCATGAAGACATCAAAACTATCACAACATGCAGTTATTATACTGAATTGACAGATGCAAAAAAATGTGGACGGCGTGCCGATTTGGCAAATTGAATAGTGCTCTATATAAGCACAGAGCATATTTTTTTTACAGAAGTTTTTAGTTAGTGAAGACCTTGTTTTTGGATAGACGTTCACTAACTAAAAATTTCTGTAAAAAAATATGCTGTGTGCTTATATAGAGCCCTTTTCAACTGGCCAAATCGCCTTTTCCCAGCAAAATGTTCTCTTGCCCAATTCAATGTTGTATTAGCCATTTTTGGTCCTTAGCTACAGTCAAATCTATGTTTCTATGTTTACTATTTAATGGTAACCTAGAAAGAATCCTAGAATGAGAACATGAGATTCTGAGTCAGGTTTTGAATTTTGTTTTCTGTTTTAGAGTCCTAGAAGTGGATTTTGTTTACTAAGGAGACATTTTGGGGTGCAGGGGAGAGACTTTTAGCATTCACATCCTAAATAAAGTTTTATGACTTAACTACCTCAAGTAACACTGACCTTGTCTGTTTAAAAAGAACTTTCTGTTTAACCTTGATTAAAGGACTACTGTGGTGACATTTTCTGCATGGCTCCATTTCTTTTTTGCTGGTGAGTGTCCTCTTGTAAACAAACTTTCCTGCTGAGAGCACTGGCAGATGTAACTGTAGACACTTTGTGTATGTTCACAGTCTACTGCCACCACAGAAAGTTGCCGCTGAAGTCAAAATGGTAGATTCCACAGCAGCATAAATGCATATAAAAGCTAATAAATTAGAGGTGGTAATTTTGTTTTTACGTTCTGAAAACCAGTTGCATATTTGTATGTGCAGTTCTTCAAAATAGTACATTTTAAAAGTATGACCAAAAGAAGTTTTGTTTAATTTCCTCTTAACTAGAATGGACATTAACCATACATTTTAATTTTTTGTAAATTATATTTTTCTGTATTTTTAGGTATGATTTTATTTTTTCACATTTTAAAGTGTGGTTGAAGAAAAATCACTTCAATATCATATGGGTCTAAAAGTGACAATAAAGGACCAAATAAGTTAAATATGTTGTATGTGTATTATTATTTATTTCTATAGTCTTCCATTGGGTATTCTTTATTTTATTGTTCACTTTGGGATATTAACATTTACAAACATATGCCGATATATTTTATTAATCCATTGTAAACATGCAATTACAGAATTTTATTTAATGAATACATTTGAAGTGGCATAAGGGAAGAATTAATGACCAACAAAGTATGTATTTTTTTACCTTAATTTTAACTATTTTTCTTGTATTTCATTCTGTATGTTTGCAAGAATTAACGTTTTTTCTGCTGGCAAATGGATAAAAAAAAAATTTATGTTCACTATAGGAGATGGCTATAATTCTTCAAAGCAGAGGCAGAGTGATTAGTGGTAATTACCCAATATTTTGACCAATCATTGGGTTTTATAAGTGTAAACATTAAAAGACAACAGAAGTGTTCAGGCACTGGTGGCCAGCTGTTGGCCCTTTGGTAGCACATGGCCTTTGCAGACTTCCCATTTTATTCCTATTCTTTAGAGCAGGGCCTCATGGTTCTTTTTCCACAGGACAGTCCATTTCTGTCCCCACAATTAGAAGTTCACTCACTACCTATTCCTTTACTCCCCTACCTCCATCTTTGTAATAGTGCAGTTTAACATTTTAGCCACATGTGTATACAACAGAAAGGTTCTAGTCTTCTGAAGAGTCAGAGGCTGCATTTGTAGCCCGTTATTTTTATTATTATCTATTATTTGTAACCCGTCAACATATTCCGTCTCGCTGTACAGGGGTTAAGAAAAAGGAAATATACAACATTATACAAATATTAACAACTGTAGAAAATGGAGGGCCCTGTTTTGAGCGTTGAGTCTTGTAAAAGTGCTTTTTCCCAAAGCACCCTACAAGAAGGGAAACTCGCTATTTACAATCTTACTATTTGAAATAGTTGAATAATATACTATTATCTTTTATTATTATTATCTATACATATTCTGTAGAAGTATACATGTATATGTGTGTGCCAAATGAGCAGGTAATGTGTATTCTTAAGTATTTTAATATATATATTAATAGCTAAAGGTAAAATATACTATATATCCCCAATATCTAGAAAGATAGATAGATAATTCCACCAGATAAATGTTATTATATATTTAAAATATGACACTTCAGTGGTCCTTTAACTAAACTGGCGGAATAATCTATCTATCTATCTTTTATATGCACTATGAGTAGATATTCATATAAACATCTTCATCGTACACCGTCCTGTGTTAAATTAATTTAATTTAAAGTAAAATTGCTCATTTTCCCATTTGGAAACAATAAGTACCACATATTGGATATATATCGCTTTATTTGCCTTTTCTTTCTTTCTAGTTTGTCATCTTATTCTGCGATCTAATGGAGACAGACACACCAGTAAAAATTACAAGAAAGACAATTTTATAAATCGAATGATAAAATACGGTGTCACAATTACTTTACACAGCTAACAGATAGGGCAATATATACCATATGCAACTTAAGCATGAACACCGTTATCAATCAAAATCAAAGTTTACATTAACATGCCACTCAAAAATGATGACATATCCGCAGTGCCTACCATTAATTTGCTATAATCATAGGCTGTGGGAAATCTCAGTTCCCGTTACTTGACATTATCACATAGATGGTGAGGTAGCTTTTATCACATCTATCTGCTTTCACATTTACCACATAACCCCATGATTAAATCCCAGCGTAATCTTTAATCCTCTGCCGGCAGAGCATTTGTACGAAATAGGTTTGATTCCTTGTTTGCTTTAGAAGGGTTAAAATGCCTACAAATGAAAAAGTGACTGTGGCCAAAGCTAAAAAAATACACATATATATATATATATATATATATATATATATATATATATATATATATACATATATACATTATAATTAATTTGCCTGGTCTTTTTCTATTTCCGTGTTCAATTAAAAGACTGCTCTAGTAAAATATTTAAATTATAATCTTTTGAAGACTACACTACGGATATGTCATCATTTTTGAGTGGCATGTTAATGTAAACTTTGATTTTGATTGATAACTGTGTTCATGCTTAAGTTGCATATGGTATATTTTTTAGATTGTACATTTTTTTTCAAGACCTCTATTTTTTTTACTTTTATACATAATTATTCTGCAGTGGAAGATGCCATTTTAGTGTCCACTGATCTACTTCCTGGGGTGGGAGGAGAGTGAATGCACAGGACACAGTAGAAATGTGGCAGCTAAAGAAGCCCAGTAAATAAACTGGAAGAACGCACTAAAACAGGGCAAGTTTGGTCCTGGAGAGCCCCACACAGGCCAGGTTTTGAGGATATCCCTGCTGTGTACAACTAAGTCAATCACTTATTCAGTCATCCTGATTGACTCGCCTGTGTTCTCAAATCCTGGACTGTATGGGGCTCTCCAGGACCAAACTTGCCCACCCAAAAACTAATATAAAAGTCAAATATTTGTGTTTATCTTTTTTTTAATTTCTAAATCATTATACCAATTATCAAAATACGTAATTAAAAGAACCAAAAATAATAAAATCGAACATAGTATCCTTTAATAAATTGTGCTGAGATTTGACTTAGATATGACGCATGAGTTAGTGAGGACGTTTAACTATTTTGTGGCAGAACTGGCAACATGGGAGTATTAACAAGTGCTCAGATTAGAAACTCCTTATTTTACATCATTTCGTGATGTCCCAAGGGCTCTGTGCGTTACTTCCCTCTGCCTCATAAGCACCCACATCATTAGACACTATGCTTAGGCTGCAATATTGCTTCAAGCTGGCTTCCTAAGCAATGCCTTGTCAACTTAGCTTTGTGCAAGAGAGAGGGTCAGGCCAGAATCACTGAAGTATGTAGGCATGTGGGTATTTGTGAAGATGTAAATTGTATTATCACTTTTACTGAAGTAAGGCGGATTCTGTCCTAAACCACTGTAAGCTTCGGAATTTGAGACTCTCTGAATGCTAATGCTAACTGGATCATAGATCTAATACAGGCTGGATTTAAATAGGTAAAATAATATACACTGCTCCACTGAGCAATCCAATGGTTTAATATGCGACTCCCCTAGATGTCTGATTATATATAACTGCTTTAGGATAAGGGAAAACAAAAGGACTTTTCTGTAATATGTTCATTAAGGGATGTCTCAGGTGGACCAGATTTGAAAGATACATTTTCCAGTTCCATTTTTTGCAGTACACAGAGTCATTTTACACTACATAGTTAAAAAAAAAAATAACAAAAAATAACAGACATTTTAAATAAATGTTATGGATCAGAGATATTGGGTTTCAAAACTGATTTGTAATCTAAAAACATAAACACGCAGCCTTTTTTTAGAGCGGGCAGATTCACTAAGCATTGCACGGGCTGCAATGTGCTTTGCAAAAGACATTGGTGTCCAATAGGGTAAGATTGCCATTGCAGCCCATCGCATCTAAGTCAATGCTTTCCAGATGTATACAGTTTTATACTATTAGATAAAAACACTCAGAAATGTTATATAGGTTGTATTTATGAAGTGGTGTATATATATATATATATATATATATATATATATATATATAGAGAGAGAGAGAGAGAGAGAGAGAGAGATTGAGGCAGCCGTGAGTGTACAGTAATCTAGATGAATAATAAGTAATCTAGATAAATAATCAGTAATCTCGATGAATAATCATAGCTCGTTGCTATATTATGAATACGTTTGTCCAATAAAAAAGGTATCACTATACACTATATATATATATATATATATATATATATATATATATATATATATATTTATATATAGACATATATATATTTATACATATATATATATATAAATATATATATATATATGTATATAAAATGTGTATATATGTGTATATAAATATATATATATATATATATATATACACACATATATATATTTATTTATATATATATATATATATATATATATATATATTTATATATATATAAATATTTGCGTGTGTACACGTATCTATCTATCTATCTATCCAATATATATATATATATATATATATATATATATATATATATATATATATATAAGCAAGTAGATGATGGATAGATAGATAGATAGATAGATAGATAGATAGATAGATAGATAGATAGATAAATAGATAGATATAGCTGTAGATAAGATTTTTTTCCAGTTATTTATTATTTAATATACAGTCTACAGGATAAGATGCTTAAACATAACTTGACTATGTTTATTAAAGAAAAGATTCCACTATAAATACTTTTTTTTAACATGATTAGCCCAAAATTCCTTTTTTTTACTGATTTATGGAATTCTTTGTGTGAAGTGTTGCACATGGCATATGTGCTGTTAAATAAGAAGTTGTGCCTTCTTACAGCTTCCTTAGCATTGATGTATGGGAACAATTTGGGTTTATAAAGCAAGGGACAAGTGATGGAGTTCTGAAAGGACACACTGAATCACATGCACCCAAGGAATGCAAGACATGTAAAAACTAACAGATGTATATGATATACTGCTTTACTATCTCTGGGATACTTCTACCTAAATGTGCTGTGCTGTTTTGTGGCATTTACCCCTTATATTTGCAGTCAAGACTTTCACGTTAAAATTAAATTTCCCCACTTTTTTAAATTAATGAGTGATATTTTGCAGATTTTTTTTTATATTAAAACTTTCGTATTGCATGTATGTATAATATATGTATGTATGTATATAATATATGTATGTATGTATAATATATGTATGTATAATATCTAGTGTGAAATTAACGTCTACTAAGAATCTGTCCAGATACCATCCTACAATGTACTGGACCTACAATTATGTTCTCAACCCACAATGGATCTAGGTGCATAACATTTGTATCCTACCACATAAATCATGTAATCATTCAAAAATAACAATTTTCATATGATTCCAGCTTAAAAAAAATCATTATTCAAACTGAAAAAAATAGCAGTTTTTTTCTTACTCTATCTAGAGTTATATTATACCAAAACTTCAGTACACATTTCTGTAAGTGCTATCTGTTGAGTGAAAATGATCAGGGATATCATCTTAAAACTCCAAGCTTATCAAATACAATTCAATGAGTATATTTTCCCTTGACACATTTTTGAAGCCTTGAGACTTTGATAAATGACCCTTTGTAATCCCTCCCATTGCATCTGTGACTCCTGATGGACAGACCTTCATAGAATTGAATTGAAACACAATTCTCAAGATGACAGATACATTGCCTTTGTATATAGACTGAACAACACATTTACAACATATAACAAAAAAACAAACAAACAACCTTAAATCTCACAATATTAAGAAGGAGCAGAATATTTAATACAAGAAGAAGAATGGTTATTACTGAGTAAGCAGCAACATCTTATTAAGATACTGTTAATAAATACATAATATTTAAATAATATTAGTCAATTATGATATAGAGTTAGGCTTTAGCTGCAAGTACATACAAATATATAACAATCAATCACTCAATTTCCTTAGCATGCAAAATATGTGCAGTATATCAATCAAGTACAGGTGCACTGAAACATATTGCAGCATTTTGTTACCAGCATAGACTATGTCTATATGTAGATATAAGTGTATCAATAATATTAATACTGCAAAGCATGTGAAGAATGTTGAAATGAGACAGGGCTGCAGTATCCCCAGACAGCCACTAGTGGGCTCTCCCCTGACACCAGGCTCTGTAGTGTTTTCATCAGCACTGCGGTTACAGATTTTGCAGCACTAATTACATAGAGCCCTCAGATGCGTTTGTAAACCGTGCCAGTTACAAATTACACACAATGTTACGGATTAAAGAAACTGGTTAATCCCCCTCCCACCCCTTATTTTATCCATTAAAGCCATTTACCCTGCTTTATCTGCCTGCTTGGGTGCTAAGCAATAGGGGAATTGTATTACCTGAAGAATACAAGCGTCTCCCAAAGGTAGATGCCAAGAGCGTTGAGGTTGCACATGTTTAGGGGCTCTTGGGTGATGTAGACCAGAAACAAAAGGTTGGAATAAGGCGGGAGAAGACGCAGCAGCCTTGGAGGAAGAAGTAGTGGTGGGTGCTGCTTCTGCTCAGTACTTTAGGAAGGGTCTGACAGGGCTACAGTTCCAGGATCAGCACCACGGACAGCAGCTGCCTCTCATGGAAGCTCCACTCCAATAACCCAGGCTCCTGGCTGCATGCAATGCACCCTCCCCATACAAAGTGGTGTGAGTGTGGACATCAGGGTCGGACCCTTCTCTAGGGCGCAGTGCACTGACCCTAGAAGCCCATTGTTAACTCCTCATTGGACTGGAACAGAGCCTGGTACCGAGCAAGCAGCCGGCTCCTGTATGGGAAGCAAGACAGAGGCTGATAAGAGGGAGCCTCGGAATGTGCCCAAATCACATGAGGGGGGAGGATTCTGGTTAACCCCTTCCCTGCTAAAGGGTGTGTGAGAGCCTGTGTGTCCCAAAGCTCAGTGCTCTGTTAACCCTTCCCTGCAAGGCATTATAGTAATAACTTAGGAATGAGTCTGGTGATATAACTGAGGCTCTCTGCTATTGTGTCTGCTCATATGTGAGATGGGACAGTATCTGCCACACACAGGGGCTTATATACTAAGGCACATGCAAAATGCCAGAGAGGTCCTTGGTGTCTCCACAACCCTTTTGTTGCATATGGCCTAATGTTTGTGTGTTTATAGGCTATTTCTGGGTATTGTCATGTAGTGATAGGTACACACAGCCTGTCCTTGTGTCTGCTCATAAATGAGATGGGGAAGTATCTGCCACACACAGGGGCTTATATACTAAGGCAACACAACTTCACCACATGCAAAATGCCATAGAGGTCCTTGGTGTCTCCACAACCCTTTTGTTGCATATGGCCTAATGTTTTGTATTTATAGACTATTTCTGGGTATTGTCATGTAGTGATAGGTACTAACAGCCTGTCATTGTGTCTGCTCATGTATGAGATGGGACAGTATCTGCCACACACAGGGGCTTTTATACTAAGGCAACACAACTTCACCACATGCAAAATGCCATAGAGGTCCTTGGTGTCTCCTCAACCCTTTTGTTGCATATGGCCTAATGTTTGTGTGTTTATAGGCTATTTCTGGGTATTGTCATGTAGTGATAGGTACAAACATCTTGTCATTGTGTCTGCTCATATATGAGATGGGACAGTATCTGCCACACACAGGGGCTTTTATACTAAGGCAAACTGCCATAGAGGTCCTTAGTGTCCCCACAACCTTTGTATTGTATCTGGGCTCATTTTTATGTATTTCTAGGCTATTTCTGTGTATTGTCATGTGATGACAGATACAAACAACCTATCATTGTGTCTGCACATGTATGAGAGGGGACAGTATCTGCCACACACAGGGGCTTTTATACGAAGGCAAAACTAGAGCAATCTTTTTTGCAAAACAACATGCAGAAAAGAAATTGCCCCATTTGCACTAGAATTGCTCCATGTTTGCTTTTCTACATATCCTTCATAGTTTTTAGAGCACACATTAAAGTATATCTGATTACCCTGACACAGGATTGTCTAGAAATGGCACTCTGTAATGATTTAATGATTAATTATATTATTTCGCCTACGCCCCAAAGTTATATCTCATTCAATGAGTAGGCAGTGACCTGGGGAACCCCTTAAATTGCAATATAGGTCCTTCGGGTCTTCACAGCCTTTTTGTTGCATTCGTGCTCATTTTTGTGTATTTTAGGCTATTTCTATATATTGTCATGTAGTGATATGTATCTGCCACACACAGGGGCTTATATACTGAGGCAAATCTGGAGCAATCCTTTTGCAAAACAAATTCACAACTTTGCAAAAAGAAATATCCCCAGTGAAACCTATAGCACTATGGACACCGGATTCAGGGCCCTCCATGCTTTGCAATGTGTTAATTTTGAATTTGTCATTGCCTGGAACTTAACTTATATATAGCGCTACAGAATATGCTAGTGCATTACAAATAAACAATAATAATAATAATAATAATAATAATAATAATAATAGATATTTTCTTGATACACACAGGATTGCTGTTTTGCATTAGAATTGCTCCATGTTTGTATTTATACATATCCCTCATAGTTTCAAGTATACAAATTAAAGTATGTCTGATAAACCCGGACACAGGATTGTCTGGAAATCACACTGTAATGATTTAATGATTAATTATATTATTTTGCCTATGCCCCAAAGTTATATCTCATTCAAGTAGTAGGCAGTGACCTGGGGAAGCCCTGAAATTGCCATAGAGGTCCTTACGGCCTTATTAAATTGCGATTTAACCAATTGAATAGGGCTCTATATAAGCACATAGAATATTTTTTACAGAAGTTTTTAGTTAGTGACCTTCTATCCAAAAGCAAGGTCTTCACTAACTAAAAACTACTGTAAAAAAATATGCTCTGTTCTTAAATAGAGCCCTATTCAATTTGCTGAAATGCAATTTAAAAAGGCTGTTAGTATCTCCACAGCCTTTTTGTTGCATCCAGGCCTTTTTGTTGTATATTTCTAGATTATTTCTCTGTATTGTCATGTAGTGATAGGTACAAACAGCCTGTCATTGCGTCTGCACATATATGAGATGGGACAGTATCTGTCACACACAGGGCTTTTATACTAAGGCAAAACTGGAGAAATCCTTTTGCAAAACAGCTTCTCCATATGGAAAAAATAAATACTCCAGTTGAAACTATATATTTTATTCTTTGATACACACAGGGTTGCATTTCTACATATCCCTCATAGTTTCCAGTGCACAAATAAAGTATATCAGATTACCCTGGGCACAGGATTGTCTGGAAATGGTAATCACTAGAGAAAGGGTGGGCATGTTTAGTCCTGGAGAGCCACACACAGATCTGGATTTGAGTATTTCCTTTCTGTGCAGAGATGAGTCACTTAGGATGACTGGACTTGCACAACCCTGCTCTAGAGCAGCAGTTCTCAAACCTCTCCTCAGGGCCCACCAGGCAGGCCATGATTTTGGTTTAACACAGGAGCATCAATGTGCATTCAACAGACTCAGATTGCCTAATCTACAGTAGACTCTCGGTTATCTGGCACCCATGGGGATTGGTAGATGCTGGATAAATGTAGTTTCTGGTTGCTTGAGCATTACATATAAAAGAGGCCTAGATTAGCTGCACATAGGATGCTCTGCCAAGTATATTTGTCAGTGAGGGCTGATCTAGCAGCAGCAGCTTTCACTCCTCACTTACACACAGGTACATTTGGCTAGAGGGTGCAGTGCTGACCCCGGGGAATGTAACGCCAACACTGCGCTGGCTCAGTCACTCATGCCTGTCTGCTTCTAGGTAACATTGAATTGCAGAGACATACAGTGGATGAAATCTAGGTGCCTGTAAGCATTTTGTGGCCAGACAACCTGGCTCCTGGCAGTTGTTGAGCCCTGTAAAATGTAATTTTTATTTAAAGTACAGTATTATTTTTTTTCTGGTTGCTTGAGTTCTGGTTAACTGAGAGTCTGATGTATATTCAAACATGGCCTGTCTTTGGGTCCTGAGGAGAGGTTTGAGGACTACTTCTTTAAATAATATGGTCAATATAATTAATCAATAAATAATCAGGTCCTGTGCCACAAACAAGTCACAGGACTATTTAATATATTATCCTGCCTATGCCCTTAAATTAGATCCCATTTAATAAGCAGGCAGTGACCTTGGGGACCCCTGAATCTGTCACACAGGACCCTAGTGCCTCCACATTTGTGTGTATTGTTATGTTGTGATAGGTACAAACAGCCGGTCTCCCTGTTTACGGTTACAAGTAGGGACACATATGACATGTATATTGGATCTTTCCCCTTCTCCTACGCTAAGCCTGCTGTAGTCACCACATCTTAGCATATTTCTTACTGCAGTAATTTACTAAACTATAAAAGGTGAAAATGAAAAAAAAAAAACTATCCAGCTTTGCAAATCCCTCCCGCTGGCCTTACTCATTGGTCCATCTGCTTTCAAAATGATTTCAAGGCTTTCTTATTGGAAGGCCACATAAATATGTTAACTCTGATATCACTGGAAATCTCTTTGCCATAATTCGCCCTGTCCCCCAGGAAACCTTTGTGTGTTTAATAGAATAAAAAAGGCATTTAAAGGACCACAGAGCATATGTCCAGTGGTCCTTTAACAATCCCAGATTACATGCCAATACAACTCCACTGTGCATGTATTAATTGACATGTAAGGAGACCAATGCCAGAAGCCCCTTTCCCCAAATACTATTATGCAACTAATCACAGATGATCATAAAATCTGACCCTGTTTTAATTAATCACCAGCAGAGCAGAAATAAACCCTATGCAGCATTATCAGTTAGTGCTTTTATCAGCACCTGCGTCTTGTTCGCACGTCACTTAACCCTGTAGTTTCCAGGATCAGAAGATACGTGGATATATAAACGAGGAGCTCCTTGTGCACAGAGGTGAGTATGCCAATTGCATACAAATTTGATGTGTGTATTCAGAGCAACATAAATCAGATTACCCAGCAGTCTTACAGCAAGTGTAAATTATATTATTATATAGCTGACCTCACATGTTGGTAAATACAAGACATGAGCTAGTACTGTGATGGACCACGTATTTCACTGATAGGTGCAGCTCGTGAGTCTTTAAAGGGCCTCACAGTACTTTAAATTTGACACAAAGAAAACATGGAAAGATCACTGTAGGAAAGTAATTAATTTGTATTACTATGGGTATCATCTGCTAGTTATACAGAGATACAATGGACTGTGTGTTCTTGTAGGTTCCCCCACTCCAGGTAGCAAGCTGGGAGCCACATGGGAAGTGACTAAGGGCCATGTGTGTCTGTTTCCCACCACTGAGCTAGATCATATTGCTGTGGATACATGTGTCAGTTTTTCCTGTGGAAATATCCTCATAAATTTTAATAAAGCTTTTTTTAAATGCTTACAAATAAATCCATAATATTTCTTATACTCTGTGTTATTCCTGTTTTAATAGAATCCGGAACGTTGAAATCACTCTTTGCATATAGGATTGTCATGTAACAAATCAAATTCAGTATCAAATATATTCTGGACCATTCCTGTTTTATCCCCGCCAACAGTGGCAGCCAGTAGGTGGTGCAACCGTAGCATGCCAAGACCTAAACCTTCGGGTTATGGTAGTGACAATGTGCGCCCACTATTTTACTATGTAATGCTTATAATCTGCCACTATCCTAACTCCAAACCCTAACCCTAACCCTAGTCTTCACTGGCCGCTGCACACCACTGCACTGGTCTAGTCATAACAGGAAAGATCCCATATTCTTTCTTTTAAATAACTACACTTAATAATAGCAATTGTTTTAGAATGTAATACAAAATAATACTGTCTACAATTTAGTTTCTATTGCGCTACATTTTGAAGTAGAAGGGTACCTTGAATGCAAAGGAAGGTTTGCACAACGGAAATTTGGCATCTAAAACTGACAGGGTTTTCATTAGGTATAATGGAAAGCTCCGTCATTACAGGGACGGAAGCTGTAAAAATCAGCCCAGTAATGGAAATGGGACACCATTATATTGATGCTGTGTTTATTTTATTTAGATTAAAATGTGGTTTAATTATTCAAATAACCTTTTTTAGAAAGAGTGCGACTTCAGGTGTCCTACATGTGTGTTGTTAGTTTTCCAATATGAGTTATGCCTGTTTCAAAGACAAGTTAAGATTTTTGTTCATTACAATATAGGTTAGTAACAATTATGTTATCCCCTAGATTACGATGCCATCTGCTAGACTGTTTTTGTTACACAGAGATTTATTTGTCACTCATCTTTAATTTCCATTAAATTACAACCTTGCCTGTTAACACTTGTGGTGAAGAAACAATTTTTGGATTAAATGTGTGGATTTCACAATAATGTTAAAAATATAAGCATCAAATTGAAATAAATAGAAATGCATGTACAACAAGCACACACTTTGGTCATATACAGGCATTCTTTGGCCACCTTGTTCTATAATTAATGACTAAGATAGAGTCTCCCATCAGGCTCTGAGCAGTAACTAATACAAACCAGCCATCTGTAACCTCATTGCTTCTAACACTCTTGGGTTGATATAAACTGCTTAGCGCTCTGAGTGAAACAGTTGATGGGCCAAGGGATTTCGCTTGTCTTGGGAATGTTGTCAATGCGTTCACTTGAACAGTTTCTCTATGAATGAGCGCTGAGCATATTTTCCCAAAAAGCCCAAAACGCAGGGCGTAGGAACCAGAATAATTCTGGGGGGATACAGGTCATTCTATACACAGGTAGTAAAATAGCTTATATATACATACATATAAACATAGAAAAATCTGGGGGTGGGGGTGTCCCCATCCCCCCCAGTTCCTGCACCCATGCAACAAGGCCGGGTTAGGATGACAGGAAATCAAGGGCCAAATATGATTAAGTATAAATCAACCAAATTAAACCTATTTTCTATCGAAAAATGCATCTAAGTGGAAATCTGATTACCGTACATGTATGATTACCTTATATAAATACATCCATGGCCAAGAGGTTTTCAACTGAGAAGAGAACATCCTTGGAAGTTAGAGGGAAAAAGATTCCATCTTAAAGAAAGAAAATGGTTCTTTACAGTAAGGGGGGTTAAACTGTGGAGTCCTCTACCAAACTAGGTTATGACAGCGGATTTGATAGATAACGTTAAAAAAGGATTGCATGTATCTTTGAATAAAACGGGCATTCAGGGTTATCCTGGCGAACTAGAGTATTGATCCAGGGAGGAGTTTGATTGCCAGTATCTGGGGTCCGAAAGGAATTTAATTTTTTCTCTCCTTGTGAGACACATGGCGATGTTTCAATGCTTTTTTTCTGTTTGCCTTCCTCTGGAGCAATTAACAATTCATCCACATATTGCAGATCAGAGGAGACCTAATACATTAGAACTTGATGGACTTTTAAGACTTAAAAGTATTTTTTCAACCTCAATTACCATGTAACTATTGTGAATTGTGTGTACTGTAGCTCCTGACCATTTGTTTTCAAGCTATTTTTATTTATTATTTGTACAATCACAGCTGTAAATTTAAAACAAATTCAGTTTGCATATTTTTTTCCTTTTTTTCCTTTTTTTGCTATTTTAATTCTTGGAACAACAAAACACAAAATAGGCAAGCTTCATAACTTTTACATATATTTTTTTCAGTTTTTCCCTCATTATATTATGCTATAATTAAGTAACTTGTCATGTATAAAATCTGAAAGGCCTACTATAATGATCCAGAACTTAACACCATATGTTGTAGTCTACAGTAGTCTGCAGTAAGATATCTTGATTAAAGGAATACCCAATTTAAGTAATTAAAATGTGTCAATCACACTTTATCTGTGTGTGGTCTTTCAATGTAACCTGTTAATTTTGCATTTGTAATAACAATAATAATTATAATAATAAAATTACATTACAAATATCCACATATACTTTTTAGTAGGAATGATACAGTAATCAATGATTTCTTTTAATTATAAAATCACAGTTGTATATACTTGCAAGAGCAACGGTATGCTTAAAGGGTTATTTAGCTCCTATTCTAAAGGAATGGTCAGAATAACAAATGGTTCAAATCTAAGTTCTAGTAGGGCTAAGCGGATATTGTGTACTAATGTGGTCATGACGTGTTATCTGGTGTCCCGACGTTCGAGCGCTAGACAATTGCTCGCCGACAAATGCACACAGACGCATGTGCCCACATACAAAAGCGCGCCCGACAATAGCTCGCACAACATCTGCTCGCAGGAGCTCAGGTTAGGTGGGCTTAGGGGTGTTAGGTGTTAGGTTTTAGGGTTAGGGGTCTTTGGGTGGGCTTAGGGGTGTTAGTGGTCAGCTCAGGTAAGGTGGGCTTAGGGGTGTACGGTTGACAGGTTTTAGGGTTAGGGGTTTAAGGGTTAGGGTTAGGCTGTGGGGAGTAAGGGTTAGGGTAAGGCTGCGGGGTGTAAGGGTTAATGCTTGTCTGCGGGGTGTAAGGGTTATTGTTAGGCTGCGGAGTCCAAGCATTAGGGTTAGAAGGGTTCATGGTGTTAGGCCATGCCACTTGTGCACTTTCGTATGCACCCATTTGTCATTGACTTTAGAACTGCGTGCTGCTGAAACTAGAGTATAGCATAGATTTCTCACTGATCACTGTCTCTTCCCCTGCATTTCTTGCAGAGTGTAGAGAAAGGGCAGAAGTAGTAAGTAAATTTATACAGTATATTGTTTTTTTATTAAAATGTTTTTTTGTAAGGAAATATTGGTAGAAAGTAGCTCCTCAATAGTATTTATTCTTGGAGATAGGTTGCTTACTTGATTCTGACTGAATCGCTATTAATACTGTATGATTATGATATTCCTGGGTTAATATTTATTGATGTATTTATATGTACATTTATATATTTTTATGCTAATTATAGGTGACCCTTGCAGAATATGTGTACATTTGATTAATTATTGTTGATCCTGGTTAAATATTTATGTATTTGTATTATATTATTGGTGACCCTAGCCGAATATGCAGTTAAATATATATCTATCTATATTAGAATTATGGTTGACCCTGGGTGAATATATACATATGATTTTAGGGGGACCTGGCTGAATATATATTTAGAAAATAAAAATAGGGGACCCTGGAGTAATTATGATTATAGATGACTAAATATGTATGTGTTTATAATTAAAGGTGAACATGGCTGAATATGTATACATAAATATAATTGACAATTGAGGTTGAATATTTAGATTATAATGGTCCATATAGAAGGGACCTAAATATGTATTGAACAGGACCATAGCTGAATATCTGTACATACAGTATATAGTATTAGAGGGGACCTAAATATGTAAATATGTACATATTTATTTGATTGCACAGGACCATAGCTGTTTATGTGTATACTTATTTCAATGTAGGAGACCCTAGCAGATTATGTATATATTTGTATTATAATTATAGTGGGCCCTTAGTGAATGAGTATAAGTGATCCTGACTGAATATAATTACATTTATATGTAGGGAACACAGAGGCAGCTGGTGTAATGTTAAACTGGGAAAAAAAGTATTTGATCCCTTTCTGATTTTGAACGTTTATCCATTGACAAAGAAATGATCAGTCTATAATTGTAATGGTAGGTGTATTTTAACTTTGAGAGAAAGAATAACAAAAAAAAACAAACAAGAAAAACGCATGTCAAAAAAGTTATAAATTGATTTGCAGGTCAATGAGGGAAATAAGTATTTGACCCCTTCAACTTAGTACTTGGTTGCAAAACCCTTGTTGGCAATCACAAAGGTCAGATGTTTCTTGTAGTTGGTCACCAGGTTTGCACACATTTCAGGAGGGATTTTGTCCCAATCCTCTTTGTAGATCCTCTCCAAGTCATTAAAGTTTCAAGGCTGATGTTTGGCAACTCAAACTTTCAGCTCCCTCCACAGATTTTCTAGGCCACTCCAGGACCTTAATGTGCTTCTTCTTGAGCCAGTCCTTTGTTGCCCTGGCTGTGTGTTTTGGATCATTGTCATGCTGGAATACCAATACACGACCCATTTTCAATGCCCTGGCTGAGGTTCTCAACCAAGATCTGACCGTACATGGACCCGTTCATTGTCCCTTAGATTCGGTGCAGTTGTCCTGTCCCCTTAGCAGAAAAACACCCCCAAAGCATAATGTTTCCACCTTCATGTTTGACGGTGGGGATGGTGTTTTTGGTGTTATAAGCAGCATTCCTGCGTTGAGTTGATGCCAAAGAGCTCGATTTTGGTCCAGTTCTCATTTGAATCATTCAGATGTTCATTGGTAAACTTCAGACAGGCCTGTACATGTGCTTTATTAAGCAGGGGGCCTTGCGGGTGCTGCAGAATTTCAGTCCTTCACGGCGTAGTGTGTTACCAATTGTTTTCTTGGTGACTATTGTCCCAGCTGCCTTAAGATCATTAACAAGATCCTCCCATGTAGTTCTGGGCTGATTCCTCACCGTTCCTATGATCATTGAGATCTTGCATGGAACATCAGACCGAGGGAGACTGGCAGTTATTTTGTATTTCTTCCATTTGCGAATAATCATGCCAAATGTTGTCACCTTCTCACCAAGCTGCTTGGCGATGGTCTTGTAGCCCATTCTAGCCTTGTGTAGGTCTACAATCTTGTCCCTAACATCCTTGGACTGCTCTTTGGTCTTGGCCACGGTGGAGAGTTTGGAATCTGATTGATTGATTGCTTTTGTGGACAGGTGTCTTTTATATAGGTAAAAAGCTGAGATTAGGAGCATTCCCTTTAAGAGAGTGCTCCTAATCTCAGCTTGTTACCTGTATAAAAGATACATGGGAACCAGAAATATTGCTGATTGAAACAAATCAAATACTTATTTCCCTCACTGACCTGCAAATCAATTTATAACTTTTTTGACATGCGTTTTTCTTTTTTTTGTTATTTTGGCTCTCACTGTTAAAATATACCTACCATTAAAATTATAGACTGATCGTTTCTTTGTCAATAGATAAACGTTCTAAATCAGCAAGGGATCAAATACTTTTTCCCCCCACTGTATATTCATGGATTTCCCCAGGACCCAGCAGAGGCATCAAAATGTATTTTAGTAAAAAAAAAATAGCTGGATGACTTTTTTCCGTATTACTTATGCTCTAAGTTCGGCTCATTATTTGTTTTCCTTGTTCAGTAGCCATTTAACTCTCATAACTACTCAGTTTTTGTTTGTGATAGAAGTAATCATGATATGTGTTTCTATAACTCCTTGCTGTGTTCCCAGAGAAAAATATAAATAATATGGCCCACCATCAAATGAATTTAATAAACAAGTAATAGCTTGGCGTGTGTATCAGTAGCTATGTTTTTAAAATATCTGTGATAGGGACGTGTCTATGATTTGCTCACACAGAAAGAGAGCGATGTACACTCACAGAAAATGGAAAAATGGGTGCGAGCAAGGGCTCCTCCACGTTACTGCCCAGGGACTCCAAAAAGGGAGATCCAGCACTGAATGTGGTGGTGGTGGATAGTGACTGGCTACAGATGCTTAGTAGAGGGTGATGACTAGGTTTAGTTGCCAATATTTGAATGAGAGTGTAGATTTTTCGTACCCGACACCAGGCATTGTTGGCTGGATAGTAAGTGATGGGGACCAGAATCTTGTGGTAAAGTGAGAATGACACGGTCCTCTGTAAAGGTAACATTTTCTTTATTAATATAGCTTGATTGGAATTAAGATGTTGAGAATTTTCCTGGTCTAAGAAATCTGTAAAATGCTATGGTGATGGCAGTTGATATAGTAAGGTAGCTGTCCGGTCCAAATGGGTTTAAAGAGAGTAACATGATGAGTTTTTTTAAATATCTCGCTGTCTATTGGTTAGCCTCTAGGTTTGGGTTTAGCAGTTCTGCTAGCCAAACCTCGGAGGAACATTTTGATGCTTGACAAGTAGATCTTAATGGTGTTTGGGATAGTCGCCATGCTCTGTCGTAAGTTTTAGTGGTGTTCATGGATAGACTGGACAGCATTGTAGTTTTGGCATATTCCAGAAGTACTTCTAGCCATGGATGCATCAAATAGCTAGAGGGACTGGTTGTAGTTTGTATGCGGCCAGTTTTGTTGGGGTATCCCGAAGAAGAAAATAATTTGGATAATGAGACTTTGAACTCAGACCAAGAGGGAATGATGATTTCAGTTTGGAGAAGTAGTCTGAGTTGAGGAAGTATATAAGGATATGGTTAGAGAGTCTAGTAAGGAAAAAAGTTCTTACGTTCAATTGTGAAATTAAGTTGCACTGAAGTTTCACTTTGTCCTGTGTGGCTTGCTTGAGTAATATGGATTAGTGGATATGTAGATTGTTGATAAGTGCTACTAACAGGTTGCTGATGAATGATCTTCCCTGGTGGAAAATGTATGAGGCAAATTTTAGAAGGCCTAAGGCCCAAGAGAACTTGGAGATCCTTTGATGAACCAGATTCGTCCAAGTAATTAATTTATTCAGGGGAAAAAAGGCTGGCTTCCATAGTGTTGTTGGTAAGGATGATACTGAGGAATTCTACCTGATGGGCTGGTCTTTCTACTTTTTCTTTAGGATTTTGGTGAGAAGCAAAAGTGCTTTCTGTAAACTGGAAGGGGTATCTTTCTTGAGGTCCTTCTATATACAAAAAGTAGTCTAGGTAATGCATAACGGTAGGACAGCTTTTGGTGTTGTGCAGAATCCAACATAACATAATCCTTCTGTAAAGCTGTCGAAGATCTTGAAGGTTTGTGAAAAAGTTGTCCTTCCATTTGATGCTGTGCAGCTGCCATAATAAAGGATGGAATGGAAGTTATTTGAATGCAACAAGGGGCCCTGCAAATTATGCTACTGAGGGGGCAGTTAGGGTATATATATATATATATATATATATATATGTTTTATATATATATATATATATATATATATACTGTTATATATTTATATGCATATACAGTATATATATATATATATATATATATATATATATTTATTTATATATATATATATATATATATATATATATATATATATATATATATATATAGTAAATAAAAAGTACATCTGTGTTCACATTTGAATGTCTAAAGCAAGTTAAAAAACCTGCTTCCAGCTCAGAGTTCCAAGAAAAACAGTTATTACACTGCATTCTGGGAAGTTGAGCTGGGACACCCAAAAATGTTCACAAATGCTTTGCTCTTCATTCCGTAGCCATCATCAAACATGGCTTCCTTTAAGCTTATGCATGCTGTATTACACAGCTTTAATGCAAGGCCAAGGTTGGAATAAACACAGGCTGAGTATCCAATCCATGTACAGCTGTTTCAAGCTTACTGGCTATCATCAGCATGGAGCGGGATCTCATCCTGTGTTGGGGAAATTATGAGTAGGTAGTTCACCACAACAATCATTTATAATATGGTGGGCAAAAGAGCGATAGCCCTCCACCATACAGTAGTACAGTAAATAAAAAGTACATCTGCGTTCACAGTTAAATGTCTAAAGCCAGTTAAAAATCCTGCTTCCAGCTCAGAGTTCCGAGAAAAACAGTTATTACACTGCATTCTGGGAAGTTGAGATGGGACACTCAACTGTGGCCACAAAAGCCTCGCTCTTCATTCCGTAGCCATCATCAAACATGTCTTCCTTTAAGCTTATGCATGCTGCATTACACAGCTTTAATGCAAGGCCAAGGTTGGAATAAACATATATGTGTGTGTGTGTGGACAAATATGGCACTGGAGGGTGGCCCAGGGGGTGGGGGTGGGGTGTTAAAAAAAAAATGTTTGCTCCGCCCCTGTTGTCACCATTGGACTTAGTGCATTAGATAGACTTTTGGAAGAAATGTACTAATTAATGGCAGCCCCTGTTATGGGTGTAGAAACAGATGTTTCTCTGCTTGTATGTATGTATAAATAAGCTATTTTTCGGCCTGTGTATACAATGAGCTGTATCCCCCACAGAATTATTCTGGATACATTGTGATGATAACTAGAGATACTGTATTATAACTCATATCCTGATTTGCTAAGCCCTTTCAATTACACATATTGCTAATCATTACATCTGGGCATATTATGGGCATATTATGGGTGTGTTATATACAAAATTGTCATCACATGGGAAAACACTGCTCTCCACCCCTGTGATGCAGCCACCAACATCCTAACCTAAACTCTATAAATATGAAAATCCTCCTTATGGCAACTAAGGATCCCTCCTTTATTTATGATAGTGCATGCTCAGATATGTTTGTTAGCAGAGACCTATTTGCAGACTGCAGCACAGCCCCTCACATTCTTAGTAAATCCCCCTCTCCACTGTGATGTATATACATGTATTATGGATAATACCAACACTATCCAGTTAATGCAATCGTTATCCAGATCTCTGACGTTATCCATAACATACATACTGTATCATGTGCATCAATAAACTCGGGTTATGTTTAATGGCATTTCAATGTAATATCCTTTTCAGAATTGCTCTGTTTTCTTTCCTTATCCAGCCATACCATGGAGCTATGAGTTCAAGCAATAGAAAAGAATTATGCTTTTGTTCTATAGGTTTCTGTGTAAAACCTGGTTTCAGCAATGAAGCTGTTTATGGATTTTTTAGGAATACTAAATCTATTCTTGTCATTTTGTCCCGAGCAGAGCAGCTAATGAGAAAATACAGTCCAGAAGGGTAGCGCTTGTCTCCCAAGGTGGGAATTTAAACCTTTATCACCAAATATCTCTTCTAGAGATAATTTGTGAAATGCATACTGCTTTGAAATGACCATAAAGTGAAAAAACCCTTATTATTTTCTGCTGTCAGGCTTCCCCAATATGCTTCCTACTGATAAAGGCTTGCAGGAAATATTTTATGCTATTGCCACATTATAGCCTCTGGAGGGAATGCTGGGGACACTAGTACAGGATATATTCCTAGAGTTTGTTAAAGGACCACTGTACAATGAATACATCTATGCATATAATAAGGAACATAATTAGGCATGGAAAAACTCACAATCCTAGTATTTAAATAGAAAAAAATAATATTCATGTCTGATGCATCCCAGAGGCATCCATTATACTTTAGTGAAAAATGCAGGTTATGAGAGGAGCTTTTACATTTCTTCAAGAGCAAGGCTATCTGCTTCTAAACGGGAAGGAGGTAGATGTGAAATTCTAAAAGATTCAATATAATGACAAGTCCCCCTCTGCTCTCCATCTTCCCTACTCTCATACCCTTCATTTGACCTCTATCCATCCCTCCATTTATAGATTAGATAAATATACATTCCCCAGGCTTAAAGCTATCAGTCAGTGCTGAAGATAAAATCTTTATTACGGTCTTAAACAAGTATGGCTTTCTCTAAAAATGATTAATATTTGTGGCTTTCTTAGCTACTAATGGACCATTGCAGATGGGGGTATACTTAACTTCCTAGTGAAATTTGTACAATATTAACAGCATTAGCAGCTGTGTAGGCCATGGACACAAAAACATTATTAGGTAACATTTTTATTTTATGTGACACTGCGTATCCTAACAGGATGCCATTATTGTGTCTTCCATACTTACTGCTGGCTTGAGATTGAGCATGAGTGTTCTCGTTATTTTTATTATCTATTCAAGAGTGGAAGCAGGGGGATGGAGAAATAATTAATTGGTGAATTCAGATAACATTGTACTGCATGACACTACCCCCTCACTTCCATAGGCTAGGTAGAGGCAGCTTGAGCTGCTCTACAACCATCCCCTTATGCCTTCAAAAGAAAATATGACCCTGATGGCAGCTTCCATGCATGGCCGGATATCTCATTAGGCCAACTAGACAGCCGCCTAGGTGTGCTTCCCTGTGAAGTGCGCCTAATTTCACACTTCAAAATGTTCCTTGACATAAAAAATGAATTACTGCAGTTCACTGACTCGCCACTAGGAGGCTAATACCCTGAGCCATAGAGTGTTACAAGAGGGAGGAATCTGCTGTGAGAGAACATGGTATAGAGTAAATGGTGAGTATGGTGAATACTAGAGGATGAATAAATATATGCATAAAAAAAAAAAAATATATATATATATATATATATATGTGTATATATATGTATATATATATATATATATATATATATATATATATATATATATATATATATATATATATATATATATATATATATATTACTGTACTGGATTTACTAGTACCCCTGTAGATTAGCAAATACATTCACATGTGTATGAAGTATGTAATCATACAACAACATTACCAGAGAACATGGTGAATATGGTGAGCACTAGATATATATATATATATATATGAAACTCTACTGGAAAATATATAAATACATAACAATAATTAAAAATATATATATGTATATATATATACATATCCATGTGTGTACAAAATATTGATAGTATGTATGGAGGATTCTCTGGATGTGCACATATGGGTGGTTGAGCAAGTTGTACCTAGGGTGCCAAAGATGTAAATCTGGCCCTGCTTCCATGCACTAGCAGAGTCTGCTAAAATGAAAATATTGTCTAAAATGCTTTCATTTACATGACTTACACAGCAGCTAATGTTCTTTTATTGCATACTTCATAAACGTGAATTTATTTGCTAATCTACAGTGGTACTGCATGCTTTTACTTTTGTACATACTTCACAAACCTGTGCGGCTTCTGTCAAACTACAATAGTAATATTTTCTGAACTGTGTAGATTCTGTCTTGCTGTGTGTGTTACCATTTACTTCACTGCTATATGTATGCGTAAATAAGCAGGCAGTGAGTAGCAATCATATATTTATGGAAATACTGCAGAGCTGTCAAAACTATATTTCAGTGTGTATCGTAAACGCATTTTTACATAAGAATAAATGGCAGTGCAATTGGAAGTTCTGCTACAGATTATGCAGTGACAGTGTACATAATTTAATTTGATGCTTTATACATACATAAATTAGGAGTACAATCCCTTAGTATATACTATTTGTTATCACCAGGGGCCTTCTTATGTATTGGCTCATGAGGATATAGCCCTTAGCCTAATTAGCAGAGCCCCAAGTCTTGCCTGTAGAGTTACCTACACAGTGTAGCAATTTAATATAATAAATAGATCATAATATATCACAATGTCTGCACACTATAAATCAACCACATAAACACAGATGTATACAAAGTTCCCTAAACAGTATTGTGTTGTTCCCTAAAGAGTATATATATATATATATCTATATATATATATATATATATATAAATAATTATAAACACACACGCACACATATATATCTCTTAAAGATTGTACAGAATTGCCTAGATTCTCCACACTGAGGTATAGCAGAGAGCAGAGGTTAACAAATTATGGCCCCTAAGCGCCAATGAGCTAGTCCTCAGAACAAAAGGGATGAAAAAAAAAATACATAAATATCTAGTGCCAATCTACTAGATTTTTTTCATAGGTTACGCTGCAATAAAGCTCAGTGCTTTGCCATTTTTAATCAATAATAACCAATATCAGTGAGGTATGCCAAGATCCTCACCCATATTAAACTGGCCCTTTTAATAAAACGTTTAAGTAACCACTGGCAGAGCGTTACAATTATTAAACAGCAGGAAGAAAAAACATTAAGTAATCTAAAATAAAATATCTCCAGCTATTTTAAATACTTATTTATTTATTAAATAATTTGGGGGCAATTGCTATCGATTATTCATTTTTATGGTTAAAAACTATTGTAATTTTGCAATCAGAATGCATGTGATTTCACGGTGATAGTATGTGATTAGTTTGTATAATTATGTGTTTTCCAACTTTTGCTCTGGGCTAAAGCCCTAGGTCTTTTGAGAACCTGGCAGTGCCCCTATCATATTATGTACAGAGCAGGATTGTTGACAGGCTTCACTCCTTGTGGAAATTAGGAACCTCTCCTGAGATTTTAGAGGGTGGGCAACAGAAGCCTTTTGCAAGTTATGTATTACACTGCTTTGGATGTTTTTGCTTAGAAGCCTAGAGCCGATAAACAGCTGGAGAGAGACCTCAGCCGCCACAGGCCTCCAATCATAGCTCTGTGCAGATGGCAAGGTCTCGGGAATCACTAGCTCTTTTGCCATCGGTAGAGTTATTGAAGGATGAGGGAATATGTTACCCCTTCCCTGCTTGAGTGATCCATGCAGTGCTCTGTGTCCTTTACACACACACACACACACATATATATATATATATATATATATATATATATATATATATATTTATATTTATTTATACTCACAGGACTAATACTCACAGGATAACTATGGTGATAAATCAGTGTGATTTGTTGCCTGTTTAATGTATTAGGATCATATGATCCTCTTCTTTGCAAAGGCTGGTTGAATTACTGTATGCTGACTTGTATATCTTTTCAGACCATACAGGAGCTCTGGACAATGCTGATGTATCAAGTACTTACATACCTGCTTGAAAATGTTTTTGATATATATATATATACATACAGTATATATATGTATGTATATATATATATATATATATATATATATATATATATATATATATATACATATATATATATATACACACACACATACATATATCATTATGCAGTATATTATGTATACTTTTTGAAACAAACTGTTCTGTTCTATTTATGTACCCCAGCGTGATCTGTAGAAAGCAATGCTTTTGAATCTGTTCCTCAGCTTTTGCATTGTAATTATACCTGGTTGTTTTAAGAAAGAAAAACAACACTTTTGTTATATAGAGGCAGAAAAAGTGGGCTAGATTTGCTAAGCTTTAAAACTCTTCATATTGTGCATATAGTTAAAGTCGCTGCTACGATCCAAACTTTCACACACTTTCAGTAGGTAGCTTTTTAAAATTTAATTTGAGACTAGTACAGTAAGCTATTATGAGGTGGTACCGTTATATTATAATTTCAGATAAATTCTTAGTATTTAATACAATATCAGATATGTTGGTATATTGTACCAACCTCACAAAAAAGTGTAGAAAGCTTAATTAAATACATAGAGGGAAAGACACTTATCTATCTATAGCGTCTCCTTCTCCAGCGCATCTTCTTCTCCTCACCCCCTGTCTATTGGCGTACCCCAAGGATCAGTCCTAGGCCCCCTCCTCTTCTCCATCTACGCATCCTCACTCTATGCAGATGACACCCAAATCTACATCTCAGCACCAGATCTATCCCCCTCTCTTATAGCACACGTCTCCGACTGCCTCTCTAGTATATCCTCTTGGATGTCCACCCACCATCTCAAACTCAACATGTCTAAAACTGAACTCCTAATCTTCCCTCCCTCTCCCACAGCATCAATTCCTCACATCTCTCTCTCTCTGTCAACAACGCCATCATCACTCCCACCTCCCAAGCCCGTTGTCTCGGGGTTCTACTGGACCCTGCCCTCTCTTTCATCCCACACATACAGTCTCTAACCAAATCCTGTCTTTTCCATCTAAAAAACATATCCAAAATACGCTGTTGCCTTACACAAGACACTACTAAGATTCTAATACACTCTCTCATCATTTCTCGTCTTGACTATTGCAACTCGCTCCTTGTTGGCCTGCCCATCACTCGCCTCTTCCCACTTCAATCCATAATAAATGCCTCCGCCAGACTCATCTTCAGTACACATCGTTTAGTGTCGGCAGCTCCTCTTTGTCAATCACTTTACTGGCTTCCCTTAGCCTCCAGAATAAAGTTTAAAATCTTAAAGCCCTCAACAACCTCGCACCCCCATACATCTCTGCTCTCATCTCCAAATACTCCCCCACACGCCCTCTTCGTTCTGCTAACGACCTTCTTCTTTCTACCACTCTTGTCACCTCCTCTCACTCCCGCCTCCAGGACTTTTCTCGCGCTGCCCCTATTCTCTGGAACTCCTTGCCTCGCTTCACCAGACTATCCTCCTGCCTTAAATCCTTCAAAACATCAATAAAAACGCACCTCTTTAAAGAAGCCTATAACCTTCCTCCCTAACATGCTCAGCACTACTCTCTCCCTACTTTACCACATACACACTTCAACCTTAAGATTGTAAGTCTGCGAGTTTCAATCCTGCGCGGTGCTTTAGGGAAAGGGCTATGGACACCAGATTCCAAGCTCAAAGACAGGGCCATCCACTCTTTGCAATGTGTGAATCTTGAACTTGTCATTGCCTGTAACTTAACTTATGTATAGCGCTATGGAATATGTTGGAGCGTTACAAATAAACAATAATAATAATAATCTATCTGTAAGGCAGCCTCCTATTGGATATATTATGTACAAATCACTTCATAATTATATGCAAATCTAATTGCAAGCTAAGACACCATTAATTGAAATTCAATATTTTATTAATGCACTTAAAACAGAAACACAGCAATTAAAATATTAAAACTTTCACGGTAGTGTTCTCGCAGTTCACATCTATATATTTGTATTATACAAAATCCTATGCTAATTAATATACACAAACTCTACACCCTGGGCATAAATTGCTCACAGTTCAAGTGCCAATTGATGATATTAAATATTAATTAGTAATCATATTGGTTATATGAAGTGCTGGAGAATATAATAAAGTGCTTAATTTACATTCACATTTTTTTTAGCACTTTAATCAGTGCAATTAAAGTGCTAAGTGTTACCTAATCTACTTGGTGGTGGCGGAGCCCACCATTTACTCCTTTACACTAGCTAACTTATTCCTGCCTATGTAAGTGCTGTCCCTATACCTGATGGTGGAACTGGGGATCCACCAATTACCCCCTTGTCCTACAATCAGGAACCTTTCCTACTCTAGTATCTGAATGTGAAGTACATACAATGGTGTGGGAATTGAGCTTGTTCCTATAACAATAATAAATGTAATACTCCAGTTTTAACCTTTATAACTCTTATTAATAATAAGCACAATAATTGTCATGCATCATTAATATCAGATCTTGTAAAAATATTTCACATAAGCAGTGACACATACAACCTTTGTAAATTCAACTTATGCATATCCAGCTGATAACTGCAGTTATTTCAATTATTACCCAACTGTCCTTATGATGCATCCAAGTAAGCAAATAGTACTGTGTAGAAAATAGGCACATATCTTAGTAGATGCTGCCCAGGTTCCTAGCGTGGTTTAGATCCACCAGGTTGATGACTTCATCTCTGAGAGACACTTATGGTGCATCCCTTCCGGTCCGATGCCCACGTTTCTCTATAGTGTTCCTCCGGGACCTGCATGTTGAAGGCACTATTGGGTCCTTAAAAGATGAAGGAAGAACCAGTGCATATGATATATGATGATTAGATTGACCCCTTTGTATTGATTCGGTATCTTAGCATACTTTTAAAATATTAACAAACGTACCTTTCTGGGTAAATTAACTCATAAAGCCCGATTCAATTGCAAGCCCGCATCTAGATATAACCCAAAATGACACATAAAAATAAATTTATTTTATTGCTGATTTGCGAGTTTGAGACTGTTGTGCAATTAATTCTAATGTCTTTCTTGATTTTTTTATTTGCATTTACAGCACTATGGACAGTTAAACCCTTTGAAGGTCCTCTCTAGCACTCGTAGGATTTTCTCCTACATTTGCCGTTTACAGGTGTGAAACCATTTGCGGGCTTGGGGAATTGGAGCAATTGAATAGCGGTTAGCGATTTGTAACTCTTGCTAAAGTGAAAGATCAAAGGCGTTGGGAAGCTGTAAATTCCTGGTTTAACCATCGCAAAGTTTTCAAGCCCGTAACCTGTAAACTGTATGGAGCCCGCAAAAAGACGCCAATTGAATAGCAAATTAACTTACCTCATTTACGAGTTGCAGTAACTTACGATTGCTCATTTGAATTGGGCTCATAGCGTTCAATACATTTTTACATCAAGAATCCTGTTCTTGCAGGCATAGGGGATGTATCCAGGCCACATTTCCAGGATACTCATGTGTTGCATTGTTCAGTTATGTCTGACTCTCCTTTATCTCATGGACCACAACACACCATGCTGACCCACTGAGTATTCATGGCAGAAATACTGGGGTGGGTTGCCAGTTCCTTCTCCAGCATACAGCTCCTGTTATTCCTCTGGTGTTTCATACAAGTACTGACCAGGCCCAACCCTGCTTGGCTTCAGGGTTGTGTGACCAGTTGGTTCCCTAACTGGAAGCAAACTCAGGTCGCAGTGGTGAAAGCACAGAATCCGAACCACTGGACCACCAGGTAACAGGGAATCCCCTGTGTTGGTAGAGGCAAGTCAACTAAAATGACTGAGCAACTGATTGATCCACCAGTACTCAAGTAAAAATTTATGAAAATGTGAAGCGGATCTGGTCCCAAACATTAATTATTAATGCAAAATGTAGTCAATCTAAGGGCTAGTTGCTGTTAACACATAACACATTGAAACTTGAAAAAGAGAACATTTTAAAATTTCAAGACAAATATTTTTTGAATCAAATTTTAAAGTTTTACAAAATATGTGAATTTTGTGAACTTGGGAAGAAATGTTTCATTGCTTTAGTTCCAATTTAATTTTATAGTTTCATATATTGAAAATCCCACTGTATATTTAATACACACACCGATTCCTAAAGGAATTTTAAAATACCAGAAACGTTTTAAAAATAAAATCTGCAATAATGGTTTTAATAAAGCATGTTCCTAAATATAACTGCATCTTTAATTTATAGAAAGACTTCCTGCAGCAAACAGTCATCTAGCCTACTGAGTTTAACATGTTCTATACTAGGCTGAGAATTAGTTTCCCAATACGAAGATAATCCCAGTGCACTGCATGTTGTATAAGTACAATGCACATTAATTAAGCCAATAAAGAGATGTATGCAGATCTGTACCGTGGACTGTCACCATAATTTCTGTGGATTTAAAAACCTTTTTGGGTACTGATATATGTGTATATATATATATATATATATATATATATATATATATATATATATATATACTAGAATATTGCCCGTCAAAAAATGACGGGAATCAAATTGTAAGTGAGCTAATTCTGTTTGGTGTATGGTAATGAACTAAATAATACATTAATAAAGGAATATACTTTACCTATTTTGAAGTAATAAATGCAGGAAGCATTATGCTGAAGAGCTGACAATCTGTTTTCATGTTGCTGCAGCATACAATATGTGTTTTGAGTGTTGTGGGGCTGCTGTGTAAGTGTGAGCAATGTGTGCAGTGTTTAGTGTAAATAGTGTGCGTGCGCAAGCCAAATCCGTTAGGGTAGCTGTGTACTTCCGCATTCTGTAAGTTACTGTTGTAAAATGGCGCCTAATGTGTGGTACGCGGCTGTTGGTGATTTAGCGTCCTTGTTCTTCGATCTCGTCCGGCTTTTTCAGAAAATCCGTATGTGTTTGGTGTTTTGCGTGTTCAGGGTCCTGTAGCCTGGTTTCCATTTTTTTTTTGGCTGCCATTTTTTCTCTCGCTTAGGTGATTTTCGGGGTGTCTAAACTCTTCAATTTGGACTTAAATGGAGGTGTAACTTCACTTGCAGATGTCCTGGGTGCTCCCTCTTGCTGTGGGTAAGCTTTTTATGTGTTTGTTGTGTGTATTTATTGTGTTTTGAATGTTTTGATGTTCGCGCGGGCCGGCCGTTAAAGTCGTAATTTTGCGAGGTCGTAATGTTTTTTTTTGTAAGTCCCGCGTCTCGTATTTCTGTGTCGTAAGTCCGTAAATGTTGCGAGGTTCGCAGTTGCTGGCATGGAGCACCTTTGGCGCTCCATGCCAGCAACGGGCCGCAGAGTTAGCAACAACTGTTGACAACCCGCAGTTATAACAACTATATATGTGATATATATATTTATATATATATATATATATATATATATATATATATATATATATATATATATATAGTAAACTCCCAGTTATCCGGCAGCCAAGGTGATTGGTAGATAAATATAGTTTCTGGTTGCTTGGCTTGAGAGTCACTATCAATAGAGACCTAGATTAGCTGAACATAGGATGCTCTGCTAAGTATATTTGTCAGCGAGGGCTGTTCTAGCAGCAGCAGCAGCTTTCACTCCTCACTTACACACCGGTGCGTTCGGCTGGAGGGTGCAGTGCTGAACCCGGGGAATGTAACGCCAACACTGCACTGGCTCAGTCACTCATGCTTGTCTGTATCAAGGTAAAACTGAATTGCAGAGAAATACAGTGGATGCAATCTATCTAGTTGTCTGTAAGCATTTTGTGGCATCACAACCTATAATGAGAGGCAGTAACCTTGAAACAGCTGTTTGATACAGAGGGCATATGCTTAGGGGAAGCCATGTTTGATATGGTTATGGATTGCAAGAGCAAAGCCTTTGGGGGCTATATTTATTCACTATATATATATATATATATATATATATATATATATATATATATATACAGGGGGGGAAAAGTATTTGATCCCCTGCTGATTTTGGACGCTTGTCCACTGACAAATATATGATCAGTCTATAATTTTAATGGTAGGTGTATTTTAACAGTGAGAGACAGAAAAAAAAAAGAAAAGAAAAACGCATGTCAAAAAAGTTATTCATTTATTTGCAGGTCAATGAGGAAAATAAGTATTTGACCCCTTTGTCTTGGTACTTGGAGGCAAAACCTCTTTTGGCAATCACAGAGGTAAGATGTTTCTTGTAGTTGGCCACCAGGTTTGCACACATCTCAGGAGGGATTTTGTCCCACTCCTCTTTGCAGATCCTCTCCAATTCATTAAGGTTTCGAGGCTGATGTTTGGCAACTCGAAACTTCAGCTCCCTCCACAGATTTTCTATGGGATCTGGAGATTGGCTAGGCCACTACAGAACCTTAATGTGCTTCTTCTTCTTGAGCCACTCCTTTGTTTCCTTGGCTGTGTGTTTTGGGTCATTGTCATGCTGGAATACCCATCCATGACCCATTTCCAATTCCCTGGCTGAGGGAAGGAAGTTCTCACCCAAGATTTGATGGTACATAGCACCGTCCATTGTCCCTTTGATGCGGTGCAGTTGTCCTGTCCTCTTTATAGAAAACCCCCCCTAAAGCATAATGTTTTCACCTCCATGCTTGATGGTGGGGATGGTGTTCTTGGGGTTATAGGCAGCATTACCCTCCTCCTCCAAACACGGCGAGTTGAGTTGATGCCAAAGAGCTTGATTTTGATCTCATCTGACCACAACACTTTCACCTAGTTCTCCTCTGAATCATTCAGATGTGCATTGGCAAATTTCAGACGGGCCTGTTCATGTACTTTCTTGAGCAGGGGGAACTTGCGGGCCCTGCAGGATTTCAGTCCTTCACAGCGTAGTGTGTTACCAATTGTTTTCTATGGTCCCAGCTGCCTTGAGATCATTAACAAGATCCTCCTGTGTAGTTCTGGGCTGATTCCTCACCGTTCTCATGATCATTGAAACTCCAGGTGAGATATTGCATGGAGCATCAGACCGAGGGAGACTGGCAGTTATTTTGTGTTTCTTCCATTTGGGAATAATCGCACCGTTGTCACCTTCTCACCAAGCTGCTTGGCGATGGTCTTGTAGCCCATTCTAGCCTTGTGTAGGTCTACAATCTTGTCCCTGACATCCTTGGGCAGCTCTTTGGTCTTGGCCATGGTGAAGAGTTTGGAATCTGATTGATTAATTGCTTCTGTGGACAGGTGTCTTTTATACAGGTAACGAGCTGAGATTAGGAGCACTCCTTTTAAGAGAGTGCTCCTAATCTCACCTTGTTACTTGTATAAAAGACACACAGGAGCCAGAAATCTTGCTGATTGATAGGGGACCAAATACTTATTTCCCTCACTGACCGGCAAATCAATTTATAACTTTTTTTTCTTGTTTTTTTTTGTTATTCTTTCTCTCACTGTTAAAATACACCAACCATTAAAATTATAGACTGATCATTTCTTTGTCAGTGGATAAGCGTTCAAAATCAGCAGGGGATCAAATACTCCCCCGTCCCGTATATATATATATATATATATATATATATATATATGTATGTATATATATTTTTTTAATAGCTGTACTGCCTGAGTTAGCATAGCCCAATAAGAATAGCCCTGTGTCCGTGGGGACAGAGATGATATCACAGAAGGGTCAGCCCTCTCCTGGGTGCTGGTCTGTGTTACCTGAGCTTAAAATCAACAGCCCTCTAGCACAAAGTTGAGACCAGTTACATGCTATGGGCTCCATCTTGTTTGCTTCTGGTGACCAAATATTACAATAGCAGTAAAACGCACAATATCCTTTAAACATTACACAAAAAAGCAACATGTCATAATCCCCAAAAGTCAGTAATGGCATATATATATATATATATATATATATATATATATATATATATATATATATATATAGTAAAATCCGGTTATTCGCCACCTAACCAACCGGCACTCTCAAGCAACTGGCACCAGCATCAATTCCCCATTCTACAGAAACTCCCACTAAACCGGCATGATCGGCACTATAGGCAGTTCAGGACTGCCAAAAAAAAATACTTACTTTTTTTCTAAATGTTTTTCTGTGCTTAAATGGCCCAGTTTAGGTGCTAATGCCTTTTTTAAATGCGTTTTGGGGGGGTTTAAGGGTTGTGGGTGCCAGATAACGGGGAGTTTACTGTATTTATATATATATATAAATATATATATATATATACAGTATATACATATATGTGTGTATGTATATATATATATATATATATATATATACTGTATATATATATATATACATATATATATATATAAAGCCAATGTCTGTAATCTGTGAAAACAGCGTTATGCACAAGGGCAAGCTCTGCTATCCGCAGGCGCCACCAGTTTGTCCCTCTCAGGCTCCCATCCTGCAATGTATTCTGGGCCATCCAAATATATTGCCACCCGTGCCGCTGAGCTGGAGTGCTCCCCGTGTCTGGTGTCTGTTATTGAGAGTGACAGGCCCAGGATGGAACTGCAGACCCCTGAATATCACTAGATATGGAAAATGGCAAGAACAGTGAAAAACAGGACCATATCTGAAATTTTTGTGGTCACACTGTCTGTGTGTACATTACAATCATTATAATCCTTACTTCTATAGAATCAGCAGGAAAATGTATGTGTGCTTTTCTGGCATACTATTTCATGTGTATCTAATTACCAGGCAGACATTCCTATAGACCTTGTACAAATCAGATTCGGTACTTCTTTTTTGGTTATTTGTGTATCTGAGTTAGTTCCACACTCTGAGAGTGTTTGTGTCTCTTTAAGTGGTTCTGTGAGTGTGGAGATGGTTATGACTGTGTGTCTGATTGTTCCACCATATAAGTACCCTCAGTCATTACACTTTAACTGTCACTTTATTGAAAAAAGAATACAAAGAAAAAAGACTAAAACAAAGAAAGAAGAATCAAAGAAATAAAAGAAGAAAAGAAAGAAAAGGACATTACTTGGAATAGGAACATTTTATTCAATACAATCTTATTTTCTATCAATTAAAATTTAAAAATGTATCTCTCTAAATTAATAAATTTCATTGGGCAATTAACTTCCCAATGAAATTGACTCATACCACCATTTATGATGGTTAATTACTCTAGTGTGTGTGTGTGTATATATATATATATATATATATCTATAGTTGTGGATCTTGGGATGTTGGGAACGTTTGCGATGTTGGTCCTGCAGTTGCAGGGATGCAACAGCGAGCCTCGAAAAGCAAGGCTCGCCAGTGGGCGCAGTACTTAGGCTGCAATGAATGCGGGGCTCGCAATAAGCGCTGAAGGTGCGCAGAGGAGCAAAAGCCTCACATTGTGAGGCAAACAGCATTGCCAACCTTACAATTTTATTCCCGTCATTTTTGAAGGGCAAGTTCCTGGTATATATATATATATATATATATATATATATATATTTGTTTGTTATATATTATATTTATACATATTGAAGGAACATTTGGGCCTCAATTCAATTGAGCAATTATTGTTTACGGGAGCTCGTAATGTAGTCCGTAAACTAATTTATTATTTAATTTGTGTCTTTTTGCGAGCTGCAAACAATCTACGGTTTACAGGCTGAAAATACCTCCGTTTTTCAAAATTGTAACTTATAACCCATCTAAGCCTTTGATCTTTCAAGCCCGCAAGCGTTACAATTGCTAAAATCTCAAATCCCTATTGAATTGCTACAATTCCAATTGCTACAATTGTCAAATGTAGAAGGAAATCCTACGCGCACCAGATAGAACTTGCAAGGGGGTTAAACGCCTGTTCGTAGCATTGTAAATGCAAATAAAAAATCAATACTGCATTTTAAAAGACGGGGAATTGATGAAAGACATTAGAATTAGTTGTACAACAGTCTCAAGCTCGCAAATCTGTAATACAAAATTATTATTTTTGTTTCATTTCCGTGTTATATCAATCTCGGGAATTAATGAGTTAATACATATCAGACCACCCACATGGACTAGAACATTTTCTTCATTCATTTTTATTATTTTGTACGTTGCAGGATTGTGAGTCTGATCGTATATCGGACACCTAAGTGCTAATTGATTGACATGTAACCTCCATCTTTACTGACGTAATGATGACGGCCTAATTTTCTATTGGCTGTTTCTTTTTTTTTCTTTTTTTTTTATATTTATCGAATTTTTCAATAAGAATTTAACAACAAGACAATAAAAAAGACAATAAAACAAAAATACTTTCCTCCTGTGTAACACATATCAAATACAGCTAAACGTTTGCATTTATAAGCCAAAGCGTGGAGGTGCTTCAGTTCAGCTTCTACATTACATTATTATTGTCATCATGTAGATATACCAACTAAATAGTAAATGCATTGGATAGATACAACCCTTCAAAATAGAAAAAGAAAAAAAAAACGCTCTGAAATTCTACATACACTTGCATGATTTACGGTTTCGGCTTTCGGCACGTAGTTGAGGGCTTGTTCAATTGAATCACTCTGTAATTGTAGCAAATCTCAAGCCCGTAGACATACGGGCACTCATTCAATTCCAATTTGGCCAATTGAATAGGGCTCTAAATTAGCACATAACATATATTTTTAAAGAAGTTTTTAGTTAGTAAACATCTATCCAAAAGCAAGGATTTCACGAATTAAAAACTTCTTTAAAAAAAAAATGTTATGTGCTTATTTAGAGCCCTATTCAATTGGCCAAATCGCAATTGAATGAGACCCATAGCCTGCACAATGCAATCTGTGGGCTTGCAATTGAATAAGGCCCTTGCAGCCTTATTAAATTGTGATTAGGCCAATTGAATATGGCTCTATTTGAGCACACAGCATATTTTTTTTACAGAAGTTTTTAGTTAGTGACCTTCTATCCAAAAGCAAGGTCTTCACCAACTAAAAACTTCTGTAAGAAAAAATATAATATAAAATATGCTATGTGCTTATATAGAGCCCTATTCAATTGGCAGAATCGCAATTTATTAAGGCTGTTGATGTTTAAATTCTTCAGTCAGGAGATTCATTAAGCTATCATAGGGGCTACAAAGGAATGCAAAAGACTGCAGTGGCGCACATAATCATATTCTGGCCCCTGTGATGCTTAGTTAATCTTCCACATTATCTATCTATCTCTAAACTCAGTAGTGGTGTGTATCAGGGCTGCCCTTGTGGGGGAGGGCAACTGTGGTTACAAGTTTAAGGGTCTCCATAAGAATCCAGAAAATAGGGTTCTGAGGATGTGTGAAGTGAACAGAACTTTAATTGGAACATTTTAGCGTAGATTACATTCTTCTGTTGAAGTTGGTTACAAGCTCAAATTGAAATGTCCTCCTTGCACCAAAGTAGGACAGCATGCACTATTTGCACAGAACATAAGATCAGGGTTACAACAGATCTATAACCCCTTGACAACTTTGGCCTTCATTGCTCTTGTAAGAATTGAGCTCTGGGCAACCCCCCCTGGGTGCGAGTCTGCAAGTTTTACGGGCTTCTGTTTTCCAGGAGTCATAGAATAGCTCCAGTAATTTGCTTTTCAAACTCCCGTAGTGGCTGGTCAGCCTTTCTATTACAGGAGCCATGGAATGGAGGCCTCTTTTCTTTTCTTATGGGAGCCATGGAATGGAGGCCTTTGACTGTATGTTTAATAATGTTTAAATTTGGAGCTGTAATATCTTTGAATTAACTTAGATTTTTATTATTTTCTGCTGATTGGACTATTTAATATATACTTGGTTTGCTTTTCCTATATGCATCGGCTTGATATTTAAGTGTTATGTCTGGGGATAACTTTATATTAATTTCAATCGCATTTATATTCCACAAATTTGGAGATATTCATGTAATAACTAATTGCAACTATTATTTTCTCCACGTATTATCATTTTATATCATAAAAAAACAGTTCCTGGAATATTTTTTCACAGGAAGCATTATGTTTTGTTGACAATTATATGCACAGTACTCTTATTTTAAGTTCTAAAATACATGTTACATGTATGTGTTACATATTTTACATGTCTAATTCAAGTATGCTCCGCATGTGTTTATGTTTCAGTGTACGTTACATGCAGCAGGCTTTTTCCTTGTGTACCATTTAGCTATGCATCAGTATATGTACTGTGGTTTATGTATATCATAGTTATTAATTACTACTAAAAGTATCATATAGTATCTTGAATTGTCTGTTTTGTCTGTCTCAATGCTGTCTCTCTCTTTGTGCACTCTCCCTCTCTGTGCACCCTCTCTCTCTCTGTGCACCCTTCTCTCCCTCCCTCCCCTCCTCCATCTCTCTCTCCCTCCCTCTCACTCCTTCTCTCCCCCCTCTCCCCTCTATCCCTTCCACTCTCTCTCTATCCCTTCCTCCCTCTCTTTCTCTATCTGACTGTCCCTCCCCCTCAGTCTTCTTTTCACTGCCCTCCCTCTCTCTCTCCCTCCCCCTCTCTCCCCTCCCACCTCTCTCTCCCACTCCCTCCCACCTCACTCTGCCTCCTCACTCCCTCTCCCCCCTCTTTCCCCCCTCCACTCTCTCTCGTCCTCCCCTCTGTCACTCCCTCCCTGTCTCCTTCTCTCTCTCAGCTTACCTGCCACCTCCAACCATGCAGAAAGCATCACTCTAATCAAGCTAATAACTACTAGAGTGCATATATATCTTCTGTACCTGGAAACTTGGAAGGTGACAAAAGAATGTGATTGGGTGGCCCAGGCTGTTCCATTTGTACTTGGCCCAGAGTTTTTTGATAAGGTATTTGTAATTGTCTAGGGCTCTAAAATTATACAATATTTGGCATCTCTTCTGTTTACATTTAACTTAGACCAAACAAGATGGAAATTTTCACAGATATGTATGTTTGTAGGATGAGGAGAAAACAAACAAATAATGTTGCCTTTCAATAGAAACAGAGCAAAAATAGAGCAAACAAGGTCTCACTTTTCATGATAGAGAATTATGTATTTTTCCACCTTGACTGCACTCCGCTGCGCATGATCAGGCAGCTGCAAAGTAATTGTTAATGTTTCTAATTGTGAAAAACCTTGTTAACCTTTCATTAAGAACAGTGATCTCTTTCTCTGCATAGTAATTTAGAAAACCTGTTTTTGTGACACGCTACTGCGTCAAATAAACCGAGAGCTCAGATGCAACTTCAGAATGATCTAATAGCGGTTAAGAGTTTAAAATACAGAACTAATTAGTAAAATGCCACAGAGTCAGTGTCAGTAGCTGTTTATTAAAAAATGTTAATATTGTGCTCTCCATGTAGAAAAGAATCATAGCAGTGATTAAAAAGACGGGATAAATGTGCAATTAGAGATAAGAATAACTCAGTGAACTTAGGAAATGGGAAAAAAATATGAAACATAGATAGGAATGATAAGAATGAATGGAAAAGGACAGTCAATTGTCAAGCTCATAGAATTACAGCCCTAATAAATTCCTGCAAGACTTACGGCTATTAAATTGGCCCCGTAAAGCAACCCGCTATCGATTTGCGGGTTACAGGCGGGAAAAACCCTACGGGACGTCGTCATTTGAACTCCACGGCCGCAAATTCTTTGATCTATCAATCCCGTAACTGTTACGTTTGAAAATCGATATTAAATCGTTACGAATCCACTGGCGTTCAAAACCGCAAATGGAGCCAAAAAGCCAACGTGTACTAGAGAGGACCCGCAAGGGGGTTAAAGTCCTGTAAATGCAAATATTAACACATTACTGTATTTTCAATTAAAGGGAAAGTGATGTTAGGTATTAAAATAAATAGCGCAACATTCTCAAGCTTGCAAATCTGCAATATAAAATAATTTTATTTCTGTTTAATGGATCCTAGGAATCAATGTGTTAATACATATAATGGGACTCACACTGACTAGAATATAATATTTACTGATTTATTAATATTGCATTATTTCTGGAATGCGGGTGTGATCGAAACTCGTAATTGAAACCTGTAAGGCTTTAAAATCTAACCTCCATTTTTCAGTACGTAATGATGACAATCTCATTTGCCATTGGCTCCGTCTAAACCCCTAACTACGGTTTTGACTAATTGATCATGTTCACAGCCGCACATCCAACGTGCGCAAGAATGGTTTATGGCTTTATGCCCCGTAACATGCGGCATGGTTCAATTTAATAGCTCTGTAACGCAGCAGAATTTCAAGCTTGCAGCCTTTGCAGGTGTGCCGATGCTGCTATGGGCTTCAGATTTAATGGTAAATAGCACAATAATAATACATCCCATTTTATATAGAAGTTTAGAAAATTGTATATTTTAGCTTTTATAATTCTACAAGTTTGCATTGTATGAATTGTAAGAAGACTGTGTATTATTACCATAGAAGACTTGACAACCTAACACTGATTCCAATTAATAGACAGCTGGAATCGGGTCAAGTCCAGTGTTTTTTGGACCATATTTGGCTCTAGAGCCACATGTTGCAGATTCCTGTTTTACAACCTTATTAAATTGCGATTTGGCCAATTGAATAGGGCTCTATATAAGCACAGACCAAATTTTTTTTTCACAGAAGTTTTTAGTTAGTGAAGACCTTGCTTTTGGATAGAAGTTCACTAACTAAAAACTTCTGTAAAAGAATATATGCTGTGTGCTTATATAGAGCCCTATTCAATTGGCCAAATCACAATTTAATAAGGTTGTTATTGAGTAAGTACTATAAAGTAACATAAGTAATGGGGAGGTCTTATCTAGTGAGAAATCTCTTCTGTTAAATGTAGCACAATGAAACTAATCCAATAAATTCAGTTTTATGACAGTGATAACTTATTTGTTTTATGAGTATTTTTCATTGCAGAAGAACAGGTATCTAGGTCCTAAAAAACATGAAATTTTCTATATTTAGTGATTTCCTGACAATTAGTTGTCATGGATTTTTTTTGCTTCTCTGCATCAGCATTGCAAAATGCTATTTCTAGTTTTTAAGACTATGTAGTCTATAGTTTAGTTGAATTTAAAAAGTGTAATTTTATGTCACCTACATGTATGTATCATTTCATGCTGTTGTAAGATATGGCTTATACAGTAATCATTTTTAAACATTGTGTCTTTAATAAGTGTATCTTATAAATATATATATATATATATATATATATATATATATATATATATATCTTATAAAATATATGTAGTTGTATAAATCTTTATAAGTGATGATATATAAATTGTGTTCAGTCACAACCAACTTATCACAAACAAACTGTGCCCTGGGAAACTTGAGGTGTGACTATAACATTGATACTATAACAAAAGACTTATGCCTGAGGTTGTTTATGGGTAAACAAAAGAACAAGTGGGTGTGGTGGACTTGCATCTATCATATAGACAACATAATAGGGGGTCTCTTGACCCAGGGTGTTTATATGTAAACAAGGGGATATCTGTGTGTGTGAAATTCCCATCTATGGAGTTTTTATGGAGTTTGGGGGGAGGTGAGATGATTTCAGTTGAGTCACACATTTAGGGGGAGTGTCCAAGAAAGATATCCAAAGTCCAGAGTTTTTTTTTAGTCTAAGTCTAGGAGTGTGTGTGTGTGTCCATGAAGAGGTGTCCAGAAGAGCCATCCAGAGGAGTGCCCAGCTGAGCAGAAGCCATGCCGTGGTGACCTGAGGCCTAAAGACATGGACTCTGAAGATATTGCTGACTTTTGGTGTAGTATCTAGTAATAAAGTAGTATATTCATATAAGTATCTTTTTGTAAATATCGTTTTATCCCTACTGTCTATCTGTTTGTCTAAAACCCATTGTGTAACCGTATATTCATTTATGTAAAATATATCTTTTATTTAATCATAAACGTATTCGTATGTTTGTTTATTGATTTGTCCAAAAGAACTTATTACTTGTAGAAATTATACATTCATTATTTAATTTTTAGTTAATTTCTTACACTGTTATGTTCTCAAATTGATGTATTAAGTGTCTAAATAAGTGACTTGCTAGGAAAAAGCCATGTAAAAGAAGAATGCTATGCATATTTATCATGCTAAAATATTCTTTATCTGGAAATGCTTAATTAAATTTGCATACTGAACTTTAATATTTAAGCTGTTATTAACCTTTTGTATCTGTGAGTGCCTCTGAGAATGGTCACATGATTCACTGCTAAGAGATCTTCTTTGACAGCTTGTTTTATAGTTTCCTTCTAAGGTGCAGTGTCTTGTATTACACCTGGGAAGTGGGAGCTTTTGTGCTGATTTCTCCAAGTGTCCAGAGAGGTGAAATCCCAATGTATAATATTACAGCTGGGAATCCATTGCTTTATTGCATAGCTGAATGACTCTTATATGTAGTTGCTAAAATAGATTTTGTAGCCACTGTTTGTTGTTATTATTTAAAATGTCACGACCCAGATTTGGCAATCTGCCTTCAGCTTACAGGAATTCTTCTAGGTTGTGGATTCAGATTTACCTCAGTGCTCAGTTTAGGTAGTCAGTCCATTAACAGCCAGTCAACATGATACCGAAACAGGCCAATAGTCCCTTAGCCTAGGACCAGCTTAAGAACATAACAAACAGGTATTTCCACGTGGAGCCCAGAATGACATACACACCATGTCTTATGTGTATACGAAAGCAGAGAGCCTTTATTGACACATTACACTCTTATATAAATCCCAGTCCCTTTCATCTAAGGAAACCTGTCTGTCAAAATCATGTTATTAGTATGACAACCATATTATTATCTGCCTCCTGGTGAGGAGATGGCAAGTCGGCTGTAGTCTAACCAGATGCCCTCCTGCGAGCGTAATTTGCACCTTACTGCCATTAATTTGCACTTCCCTTCCCGCTCATTAGGGGTGCTAATAGAAATATCGGTCTTGTAGACATGGCGTCTCCTATTGTTGAAATACTGTTGCCATATGTTGTATTATTTATAAATGCTGCTAACTTGTTTATGGAACACATCCCTTCAACCAGTAATATTAAGCAAGTCACTACCACAAAGCACATTCTTAACACACATTATTTCTGTAAACATTGACCATACAAACAACTGGGCATCTTCCATAGCAACTCCCAAGTCCACTGAAATATTAGCAAGCACACAGGCTGGGATTACAACCAGGATTCAGATACCAGGTTGTCCCAAAGGGCCCACACAGTCCATAGTCCCCCAAAAGTTCAGTGGTGGGGGCCCTCCTAGGCATGACAGCCTCCAAACTCATAGACATTGTTTGCTATACTTTATTGACAACCAAAGTTGAGGGGTGGGTTGGTATTCATTAAAGTGCCAGTAAAATTAAGCACAACTTGGAGCACACCACAGTAATGTACTCCTTAAACATGTTGAAATACTTTTTGAATTTTTGAAATAGGTACCTTTTTTTACAGAAAAAATCATAAATGAAGTTCTGTTTACATGAGAATTAGGCATGCCTCCATATGTTGTTAATCATAGAACAGTTAGCAGTGTGCATGTAAACAAACCTAAGACTGATGTTCTTAGTGAAATTAAAAAAAGCAATAGAATCTTGTGCTCTTTCACACCATGAAGAGCACTTATAGTGAGGTAAATGGCAATTTAAGATTTCACAATATCAATTTTAAGATTTCTCCAGCAAAGGAAAGTTTAAAACCAAAGGCAAGGTTGGTTAAGATCATGAAACCGTACATAGCAGATTGTTCAAAGTCATTTTATATATCGCAGAGTGCCATGTGACCTTTTCAGAAAAAAGATCAGTGGTGGGCAATTTGGTTCTACGAGGACCACCAACAGTCTATGATTTAAATATCCCCCTGTATTGTTATCTTTTCTTCAGCACACCTAGTTACTCAATTTCATTCTGATTGCTCATGCTGAGAGATTGAAATCCTGAACTTTTGATGGACCTTGTAAGACGAAGTTGCTGACCACCTGTATAGATGCTAAGCACTGTTTATTATACATGCTTTTTGTCAGGGTATAACTACTATCTTATCTTATGAAAGTGACCATGCAGTCTCCAAACAAAGCTGTACAGTTCTCTTTGTGTGTGTGCTCAGTCCAGTCAACGTTGGGGTTTTCCAGAATGTCTGCTCTGTGCAGTCTACGGAGTATGTGCCCAGAGTGTGTGCTTAAAACAATCTAATGTGTATATGTGCTCAGAGTGTGGGCTTAGTGCAGTCCTCTGAGTATGAGCACACAAATCTGTGTATTGCCCCACAATGTGTGCTTAGCACAGTCAAATGTCTGTATGTGCCAAAATAGTATGTCTTTAACACAGAGAAGTTTGTGTGTGTGCTTGACATAATCAAATGTGCATTTATACCCAGAGTATGTACTCCGCATAGTCAAGTGTGTATATGTGTATTTAAAGGGCCATTTACCTCACTATGGTGTAAAAGAGCACAAGATTCTATTTTAAAATGATCTATTGTATTTTTTTAATTACACTAATAACAGGTAAACATCTAAGGTCTTTGGTCTGTTTGCAAACACACTCCTGACTGTTCCATGATTAACAACATCTGCCGACACCGAGCAGTGTAGACTCCATGGACACAAAGATTTATGTTTTTTCTCTGCATTCAGGAATTCTGCAGCAATCCGTTAACTCAAAAGTAAAACATTTAGGAGTTTCCAGCAGTCATTTCTCTGCATAGATGAATTTGGGAAGGGTTAACTCTCTTTCTGCTTATGTTCTCTGCGAGGAGCTGCTATTGAGTCTCTGTCTGGGGGAATGTCAGAGTCTTATGTAAACAGTCACTACATTTATGATTTTGTCTGTAAAAAAGGCACCTATTTCAAATACTTTAAAATGTATTTTACTGGCCCTTTAATGCAGTCCATTATGCAGTGCAATCTAGGAAAGCTTTATATACTGGTGCAATATTAAATAAGTTGTGTTGCGGATATTAATAGCCTGCATAGTTAACAAGCATATTTTGCAGATGTCCAGACCACATCACATGTATCAGAAAAGGTCATAATATATTTTTATATTACTTAATAATTTTAAGATGGGGAAGAATGGGATGGGATAAGATGGGTTAAGTCCCAAATCATTTTGTGTCAAATGTAACTAAATTAGTCAGACTGATTTTAACAATGATTAAGTCATCTCTGCCAATTTAAATGTACATGGTTGCATTATAATTGTATAAATAAAGTAATACATTAGCAAGTTATAATTGGATTGTTATAGGGAGAGTGAAGAGTTGTGTAAGGCAAGATTGATTTGTATGTAATATTATAATGATCTAATTAGCAATCGTTATGGGACTTGTTTGAAAGGGCATCATCTGCAGCAGTGGGATCCTAACTCCCAGCCGTGGGCTTTTTCCAGCAACCACACATGGTCACATTTATAGCTATGTGGTTTAGTTCTGTCTCCTTGAGCAGAAGCACTTATGCTTTGAGTTCTCCAGAAGTGTAATAATGAAATGCCTTTTAATACACAATCAGTAGTCATGAACGAAAGCCTTTATTGTTTTAAATTACCGTAACATAATTTAATTTAAAGGTGGCAGTAGTGTCAATAATACAAAATAAACTTGTTAAAGTATGTTAATTATCTCCTCACCAGCCCACGTCGATCTATTTATATTAGCAAAAATATAATCTATAATTTAACACAAAAACAACACACTCATAATTTGCAAATATAATAAGTTATGTTTTAAAATGATCTACTTATTAGTTTTCTAAATGTATCTGCATTGTGGATAATGGATCTGAGCTTCTCATTTAATGTTTTATTTATTAATGTCATCATTTTCTCAGCTTAATAGTAAGTATTTATAGACCTCACATAAATTGTTTATTTATTTAATATTTAATATTATTTATTTTTTGAATAAAGTGCACATTTTGTAGCCAAAAAATCAGGTGTTACAGTAGATGTAAAAGTATATACACTAGTACCGAAGAATTTGTGAGCTTTGCTCTCGTGAGATCTTACAGTAAAAAAAAACGAATAAATAAAAAAATAAGCAAAGAGATTTATTATAATCATTGTTTAAAAATGTATCCCAAGCTTGGCATGAGGAGTTTATTGTTCATCCATTGTATTCAACATTGGAGGGAACCACATTGGGAGAGATTCACTATGCTATGCTAATGGCATTCTTCTTTCTACAACTCTTGTCACCTCCTCTCACTCCTGCTGCCATGACTTCTCTTGTGCTGCCCCTAGTCTCTGGAACTCCTTGCCTCGCTCCACCAGATTATTTTCTTGCCTCAAAACTTTTAAAACCTCACTTAAAACGCTTATCGCCTCTCTCTCCCTCCCTTTTACCACTCACTATACCTTATTTTGTAAGTCCGTGAGTTTCTATCCTAAGTACTTTGGGAATTCACCATGGACATTGGATTCCTAGCACAAAGATAGGGCCCACTACAATATAGTTATCCAACATTGTGACCTTAAATCTTTCATAGTGCCTTTTCTAATAATTAAAACTATCTTTAACAGGGAACCAAGAGATCACCCCACCCTTAAGCCATACAGTGTTGGGCCTGGTCAGTACTTGGATGGGAGACCACCCAGGAATACCAGGAGCTGTATGCTATGGCCCACTAGAGAAGGAACTGGTAACCCACTCCAGTACCTCTGCCATGAATACGAAGTGGATCAGTATGGTGTGTTGCAGTCCTCAAGGTCAAAGAGAGTTGGAGTATGACACAAACACATTTGCTGCTACATTTGCAAAAAATATATGTATTCATATGCTAATTGTATTTTGCATGATTCATATTTTGATAAAAGCAGTTAATTTGTCCATTAAAAACGAGAACCAAGCAATGTATAACAAATATAATCTAATAAACATATTGCTAAACAGTTTTTGCATATTTAATGGAAAATAAATAAAATGAAATGTATGTTAAGATGCATATTACTACATTTTTCTTTATCCCCATCATAGCTATTAGTCAGCCTCAGCTAGAATTCTTTATGTCCCCTTAAAAGGTGTGTGGTCTGCTATGGAGGCCATTCCTCCCCCCATTTATATTAACCTAAACAGCTAATGATATTGCCAAATAGAGTGTTTTACAGTACCAATCTGATCTTTCCCTGTCCATACAATTTTTTTTTGTATGGAATATGCTGGCGCGTTACAAATAAATAATAATAATAATAATAATAAATAATGTGTTAATTCAATGGGTGGATCAAGAAGCTCCTTCTACCTTGCCTGCTAAAAGTAAGGTCTTAATATATATGTATTTATTTTGAAATTAAACACATTATGCAGTTTTCTTGTTTAACTCATTATTACGTTGAAAATCATTATACTTTCACTGATATATACAGTATATATATATATATATATATATATATATATATATATATATATATATATATAGCATTAGTAGTAGAACGGACTAGATAAGACTTGCTGAATTAACCACTTTCCAGCAACAGCTTCCTTTAAATCTACTTCTGCAAGACAATGATGACAATGGGTTAGGAACATAGTGCATTTATAATGATATGTTATGTAAAAATGGTTTGTTTTATTTCTTTATAATAGCATATATGTGTAGACCCTCACAATGCCTAGGAGCAAGGGGTGTATGCATAAGAATCCTGACTCAGGATGTTTCTTTTCTGCACTTTCTATTCCAGAGGGATAGAATTCCCTCCAGCCCTCTTCTTCCTTAATTACTTTCCTGCCATGTCTAGACCTATGATTTTTTCCCTTCATAATAAGGAGGCTCTTGGGAGTAGCAGTTGGAAGGACTGCAAGAAGGAGCTATATTAAATCCAGTAGCATCACACTGTGCTCTGAACCTTCTTTATCTGACAGTTTTTGAACACAGGGACACATAACCTTCCACACATGAGACCATAAGGAAGCCTTGTGTCCGAAGAAATAATGTACAAAACTATGCATTAAGCAATAAAAGGGATGACTCATGAACACATACACCTGTGTTTGCTTCCTGGAGTATACTAGTAAGTAGGGCACACACATTTAATTGGTGCATGGAGAATGACAATCACTATGTATGCAGTATTTTTGGAACATTCATGCAAAATAGTTATGAAAAGGAAATTGCTTTTAATATATATTCTTGTTCCTGTAGTGACATTATTTGTATCAGGAGTATGAGGGGTCACATTGGAAATTATTCCCACTCCCAGAGCCTGTGATAATATTACGGACTGACATTTTCTTCTTTTTGGAAACTGTATATTTATTTGAATATGATTATTAAACACTTGAAGCTGATCACTTCATTTAAAATAATTTGAAAAGGTTGGTGGGACAGAGGAACATGAGGGGGGCTTGCAGTGAGGGAAGAGAAATAAATTATAGTGGCACAGCCATGTTCGACTCTCTGTGACTCTATGGACCGCAGCATGTCAGGTAAATCTCTCACTCACTTCCCCTCTGAGCTCCATCAAGTTCATGTTCATTGCTTCAGTAACTTCATCTATCCATCTCTTCCTCTTCTTGTGCCTTCAATCTTTCCCAGCATCAGAGTATTTTCTAGGAAATCCTGCTGTCTCATGATATGGCCAAAATATTTTAGCTTCAGCCTCATGATCATACATTCTATTGAACAGTTTGTCTTGATTTCCTCTAAGCAGTCTTCTCCAACACCACAATTCCAAGGTGTCAATTCTACAGCGCTCAATCTTCTTTATACTGGGAATACCATAGTTCGAACTATGCAGACCTTTGTTGATAGTTTAATATCCTTACTTTTTACTAGCTTATCCAAGCTTGCCATAGCTTGGATAACATCTTTTAATTTCATGACTACAGTCATCATCTGCAGAGATCTTGGATCCCAGGAAAATAAATTATGTCACTGACACTTTATCCCCGTCTATTTGCCAGGAACTGAGATTGCTGTTTGCCATGGTCTTCATCTTTTTAATGTTGAGCAGCAGGCCAACTTTTGCACTCTCGTCTTCTACCCTCATCAATAGGTCCTTTAGCGCCTTTTCACTTTCAGCCATCAAGATAGGGTTATCTGCTTATCTAAGGTTGTTGATATTTCTTCCAGCAATATTGATTCTGGCTTTGGATTCATTCAGCTTGGCCTTATGCATGATGTAATCTGCATATAAGTTGAATAAATAAGGTGACAATATCCAACCTTGTCGCACTCCTTTTCCAATCTTGAACCATTCTGTTGTCCCATGTTCGGTTCTGACCGTGGCTTCTTTGTCCACATACAGATTCTTTAGGAGGAGGATGAGATGATCTGGTACTCCCATCTCTTTAAGAACATGCCACATTTTGTTGTAATCCACACAGTCAAAGGCTTTAGAATAGTCTATGAAGCCGAAGTATATGCTTTTCTGGAACTCTTTTGCTTTCTGTATTATCCAGTGGACATTGGCAATTTGATCTCTTGTGCCTCTTCCTCTGCGGAACCCGGCTTGCATATCTGGTAGTTCTCGGTCCATATATTGTTGGAATCGAGCGTGTAGGGTATAAAGCATTACCTAGCTGTCATGTGAAATGGGAGCAATTGTTCGATAATTGCAGTACTCCTTGGCACTGCCTTATTTTTGGGATTGGGATGTAGACGGCCCTTTTCCAGTCTGTTGTCCACTGTTGTGTTTTCCAAATTTGTTGTCATAAAGCAAGCAACATTTTCACATCATCTTCATGCAGATGCGGATTCCATCAACTCCTGCAGCCTTATTATTAGCAAGATTTCATAGGGCCCATCTCAATGCACTCTTCAAGATGTCTGGCTCCAGTACAGTGGAGAAACTGAGGTAATCACTGGTGTTAAGGTCCTTCCTTTATAGATCTTCAGTGTAATCCTGTCACCTCTTCTTTATCTGATCTTCTACTGTTACCATTTTTGTATTTTATCATACCCACTTTGTCATGAAAGGTGCCTTTTAGATTCACAATTTTCTTGAAGAGATCTCTTGATTTACCCATTCTGTTATCTTCTTCGATCTTTTTACATCGCTTATTGTAGAATGTCTCCTTGACTCTTCTTGCTAACCTCTGGAATTCTGCATTCAGATGGAAACAGCAATAAAGAATACCCCAAAAGATAGTGGAGATAGGAATGCTTTCCTATCTCCACTTTCTTTTGGGGTATTCTTTGTTGCTGTTTCCCGATCCAAAGTTCTTCAGGTACCCTATCTTCCATGTCTAGTTCTATTCTTTACTACCACTGCATATTCACAAGAAATATTATTTATTTTGTATCTAATTGGTCTGATGATTTCCCCTAATTTCTTCAGTTTAATTGTGAACTTTGTAATAAGAAGCTAATGTTCTGAGCTGCATTCAGCTCCATGTCTTGTTTTTGCTGATTGTATAAAGCTCCTCCATCTTTGGCTGCAAAGTATATAGTCAATCTGATTTCTATGTTGTCTGGTTACTCCTCTTTTTTTTCTCTTAGCTATGTCCTCATACAAAGATTACTGTATAAATATATATATATTTCTTTCATCCTTTCTGGATGGCAGGTTGAGTTCCCCAAAAAATTGAGTACCAAGGTAGCATTTCCCATAGGGATCAATGCAAATTGAAATAATCCGTTCTGGACACCAGAAATTTCACATTTTAGTTTGATACAAAACCTTAAAACTAAACAGACATTCGTTTCTTGATTCAAAACCTTAAAACTAAACAGACATATATAAAAAATAATAATAAGATCAAATAACATAGAATTTGATTTCACTTTAACTGTACTGAGAGGACTTGAGGGCCCAATGGAATGGTGGAGATGTAGAGGAGGAGAAGGAGGAAAAAGGTTATTGCTTGGAAAGTACACTTTAATTCTTGTAAGCACAAGCTACACTTTGGTTCTTTTAATCACAGGCTGCAATTTGGTTTCTTATAGGCACAGTCTTCTCTTTGGTTCTTATAGGCACAGTCTACACTTTGGTCCTTATATGCACAGTCTCCGCTTTGATTCTTATAGGCACAGTCTGCACTTTAGTTCTTATAATTTATATAATTTTTTTTATCAGTGAGACTTGTAGAGTTCCAAAATTCTCAATTTCCATAATGGAAGGACTTGGATAATTTTGGGAACGGAATCCACTATGAGGCAATCCCCTGGCCACTACAAAATTTAATCTACACACTTTATATAGAGGGTAGCAGCAGCGGAGTGTTTGGAAATAGGCAGCACACAGCATAGAAACATAGATTTAATGGCAGATACAAAACTAAAAACGCCCATTGAGTCTGTCAAATATATTTCACTAAAGATTTTACTTAACCTCAGGATAGTCTCATGTTTAATCCAGGCATGCTTACATTTCTTAACTGTGTTTGACTCTATAACAATCCTTTGAAGGCTATTCCACTCACCTAATATCCTTCTGTTAAGTTATCCTATCTCACCACAAGACAGTAATTGTAGTTGGACTCTGAAAGAGAGCTGAGATGCTGAATTGCACTTTTTAAGATATTTATAGATATTTATTTGCAAGTGTGGGAATCTTTCAAGAGTATATGTATACACAAGGAGTTAGCAGTGAGGTGCATTGGACTGGATTTAGATTTGGGCATAATCAGAGTCTTAAGATCCAGGGTTGAGGGGACCATGTACACCCAAAACCTCCTGCTTTCAACTTACAGGAACACCCCTTGGATTGTGTCAGATTTGGATATCTCAGACCCTAGCCTGCTTTTTCAGCTCAGGAACACCAGTCATCAAAATACAGGAACCCAGGAGCAGGTGATGGTCTCTTTAAGATAGAACCCAGCAAGAATACAGGCGACCAGCAAGTGATTAGCTCAGTAAAATAACAAAAGCCTTCCCTACAGAATGACACATACACCATGTTTATATAGAATAAAAGAAAGCATATGTTTAATGGGGAACATTAGAGTATGGAAATCAGGAAGCAATCACAACAAGCCACAATCTTCGATAAGCATAAGATGAACCAATCCCCACATGCCATTCCCTGGGCCATGTGGATGAGCTGTCCATCAAATGATATCATCCTCTTTGATTACCCCCTGTTGATCAGAAGTTGCTGACTGCTAGCCTAACCCCTTCTTTGATCTCAGCCTTCCAGGAGTTAATCAGTCAGAACCAACGTGGAGATACCATGTCTGATTATGTACGTTCCCTTTCTCTAGCTAACCCTATTTCACAACTAGGTTAATAAAAGCTAATCTCCTCTCACCAACCCTCTCTTAACTGCTTACCCATTGTTCTGTGGCGTCTGATAGTCTCCCTGGTGCACCGGCACTTCTCCATATCCCTTGTGGCCCCCTTCCCTGGCGAAAATGGAAAATCTTACATGGCAATACCAAATATGACCATATTCAACTATTACATTGCACCATAGTTAACCCTAGCCATGCTATGATAGTCCTATTTTACCACTAAATACTGGGTAAAATGAGTGACTCGAGTATAAGCTGAGGGTGGGAAATGTGCTGCCCCCTGTGTCCCTTTTGTGCTCTGTGTCCCCCTCTCTCTCCCGTGTCTCTTCTCCCCTCTCCCTTCCCTGTGACTCTTCCCCCCTCTCCCTTCCCTGTGTCTCTTCCCCCTCTCCCTTCCCTGTGTCTCTTCACCCCTCTCCCTTCCCTGTGTCTCTTCACCCCTCTCCCTTCCCTGTGTCTCTTCCCCCCTCTCCCTTCCCTGTGTCTCTTCCCCCCTCCCTTCCCTGTGTCTCTTCCCCCTCTCCCTTCCCTGTGTCTCTTCCCCCTCCTCATTCTCAACCTCCCTCCTCAACCCCACTCCTCATCCTCAGCCTCTCTCCTCATCATCCCTTCTCAACCCCCATCCTCATCCTCAACCCCCCATCAACCTCAACCCCCCTCCTCATCCTCAACCCCCTCCTCAACCTCCCTCCTCAACCTCCCTCCATAACCCCCCATCCTCAACCCCCTCCTAAACCTTCCTCCACATCCTCAACCCCCCCTCATTCTAAACCCCCCCTCCTCATTCTAAAACCCCCCTCATACTACCTTTCTAAATACCCCCCCTCCCCCCCTCCCCTCACTTACCTGCTCCGGCCTCCACTCCTTCCGGGTCTTGATGTGGCACGCATGTGACGTCATTAGCATATACCGGGTGCCAGCAACCAGTATATGCTAATCACGTGGCGCGCATGTGACGTCACATGCGCGCCACATCAAGACCCGGAAGGAGCGGAGTGGAGAGGGGGTATTTAGAGGGGTAGTATGGGAGGGGGGGGGGGGTTAGAATGAGGGGGGTGGAGGATGAGGAGGGGGGAGGGAAAGAGACACAGGGAGTTGGAGAGACACGGGGGGGGGGTTAGAGAGACACGGGGGGAGAGTGACTCGAGTATAAGCCGAGGGGGCCCTTTTTAGCCTTAAAAAAAGGGCTGAAAAACTTGGCTTATACTCGAGTATATACAGTATTTATATATATATATATATATATATATATATATATAATAATAATTATATATATATATATATATATATATATATTAACTGAAAAATTAAATGATGGCTCTGGTGGTTCCTCTAGACATCATCATAATTTGGTGAAGGTTGTGTATGAGAAGGGAATTTATGGAGAGCAGGGCTTGCATTTTCTTATACCACCAACTTCTGGTAAGCGGGCATGTGTCAAATTTTAAGCAATCTAATTATTTAACACATCCGCCTTCCTCTCCCTCTTCCCTCCTCCACAGGATAAACACACCCTCAGATGCTAATGTTGTTATTTTTTTACATACTTAATTTAAAAAAAGCAATTACATCTTAAATCTAAACTACTAGCGCTATGCATATTAATATTTTTCTGACAGTGAAAAAATTGAATTTTTCAACTTTCTTTTAAATTGAAAACAATCTGTATATGCTATTTGTAACCTTTTAATTCATAGACACAATGATTCCTGTGGACTACAGCCAGATCGCAAATATCTATTTTTATTATGCATTGTAATTATTGTTCTGTTTTCTATCATATGTCAGCAGAACCAAAGCAATTTCCCAGCGCAAAACTAGACTTTGTCAGAGATACAGTTGCCAAGAATTTCTGCTTTCAAAATGTTCCAATTCCAAATAAAAAAGCTACGGGAAAGAAAGTCAGCACTCTTATTTATACTATTCTTTTGAAATTATTTGCACATTTAGGCAATTCATGTCCCATTTAATGACAGACATTTGCTTTTGTTTGTTACATCCTGCAAATTACAAGTGGATCTCTAGAGTGCGACAGGGATTAATGCAAGGTGGCATCAAAAGCAAATATGTTGTGAAACAGGACCATTAGATATCACACCTTGCAGCAATCTGGAGACTGTACAAGGGAACTAATCAGATTCCTACAGAGCAGTGAATCAGCGCTGCCTTTACTGCTACACACAAGTTGGTGAGCAGAGAATTGTCCTTTATTTCCACAATTTAACACATTCCTAAAAGTGTTTCAAAGCAATTTACAAGAAAAAAAGTGACATTCATGAAAATCTGCTATTCTCTTAAAGGACCACTGCAGTTCATTATAAAAAAAAGGCACTTGTATGTCAAGTATGTACGAAACTGACCATATGCTGTTTAAGCCATGGACATGCATTTTTTTGGGAAATTCAGAATTTCTGAAGACTCTTGTTTATAACTCCTGGAATCCATTTTGTCTAAATCACTTCCTCAGAGCTGAATCATGAGGATGTTTGTTTTTACTTTTAGGGTAGAGATAGCTGTGGGGATTTAGGGAACAGAGAGCCATTTTAAGGATAATCGGAAAATATTTAAATATACCTAACACACATTCCCTCTCACAGGCCCAAAAACAGACTTTTTTTTACCTCAAATGATGGAACCACAGCTCTTCAAAAATGTAAACGCCCCTCTCACACACACACAACTTCCACCAATGTATCATGGATCTCTCCTAATTAACAAGATGTATACCTACTTAGTTTTCTTTCTTCTTGAGATATTCTTTGTTGCAGTTTTCTGGATAATGTCACAAACTTCTGTCCAAAGTTCTTCAGTGATACTTCCATTTCTAGACTATTCTTTAAATCTATTCTTTAACTCCACTGCATATTCACATGGAGTATTTTTTATTTCTTATCTGCTTGGATGATTCTGAAATTTGCAATAAGAAGCTGATGAGTTTAGTCGCAGTCAACTCCAGGTCTTGTTTTTGTAGACTGTATGGAGCTCCGCTATCTTTGGCTACAAAGTATATAGTCAATCTGATTTCTATGTTGTCCATCTGGTGATGTCCATGTGTAGAGTAGTCTCAGAGGCTGTTGGAAAAGGGTGCTACGACCAGAGAATTATCTTTAAAAAATTCTACTAATCTCTGACCTGCTTCTTTTTGTACTCCAAGGCCAAACTTGCCAACTATTCCAGGTACATTTTGGTTCCCTGCTTTAGCATTCCAATCTCCTTTGATGAAAGTAAGATCTTTTCTTGGTATTATATCTAGGAGGTGTTGAATATTCTCATATAATTAGGCAAATTCAGCCTCTTCAGCATCGATGGTTGGCGCTTAGAAATATGGTGTTACAGTGGTCCTTTAATAAGACAGTTTTGTCTCTGTTGTGTGTATTGGTAGCATAATAATATAAAATATGTGTGGCCAATATCCCTGTGACCACATCACTTATTACTGTATAAACAGGAAAAATGCAATACACAGCGCGACTGAGTAATAAGTGATGTGATCACAAGGATATTGAGCTGAAATGGAAATCAGTGAAAATCATGACAGAAAGTGCACTTAAATATATGTGTAGCACAATAAGAAGTTATAGAATACACATGTATATGGACACAAGCACCACACACATATTCAACACACAAGCTGTTCAGCTCAGTCGTGCTGTGAATTCCATTTTTCCGATTTAACACAGTAATAAGTGATGTGCTCACAGGGATATTGAGCTGGAATGGAAATCAGTGAAAATCATGACAGAAAGTGCACTTAAATATATGTGTAGCACACTAAGAAGTTATAGAATACAGATTTGCATATTTATTTATTTATTAATTTTGGGCTCTAAAAATAGGGGTTGTATTATACATGGAGGAGTCTTATACACAGAAATATATGCTAATTTAAAATTAAACCAGTTGTGTTCTTTAAATCTCAGATAAAGAATGGAGGTAAGCCTGCACTAGGAAGTAACTAGACACCTTGATAGAATCAGATGACAGGCCAACTGAAAGCTCTGCTGAACAAAGAGTATTAGGCAAACGCAGACCCACATTTGAAAGCAGACAGACAACTTGATTAATTTTATTAAGCCAAGTTTTTTTTTTTTTTAATTTACAGTAAAGTATAATACATGTAAGTGAAGTAACAACTGACTTTCTTATATTCTCTGGGAACAGATGCTAATTTTGTTTTAACAGTTCAGCAAACATGTTTGTGAATGTTATAATAGTCTATGGTAATCATATCTTTTTTTTCATATGTCTGTATTTTCAGGTTTTCATTGTTTGCACATATTTTCATTGTGTTGATATTATTGTCTGGCTAATTGCAAACACTTCTTTGATGTATAAGTATTTGTTGTTTTCCTTGCCATCTGCCATAACATATTTTTCTTTGTTTTAATTTATCCTTTTTATGTTTAAATTCTCTAACAATATAGCAAATTTGCCAGTGGAAATAAACAGAGCAGTTATTCTGTAAATGAGTCTGACGGCTGATGTCTTTTTACTTTGCATATAACTAGTTTTGAGAATCTTGGGTAAGATGACAGAATTTACACAGGGATTTATTTCAAGGGCTTTACAAAGCTGTAATAATATGTCCCTTAGATAGGAGACAAAGAAAATGTCTTAGCAGTGAGGCGCTGAGCAGAGTGAGATGAGATAGAGGCTCTTAGGAGGATTGAGGTATGGATGGTGTATGAAAGCACTAAGGAAGAGATGGCTGTGTCCAGTATCATTTCTTGAGGAATCACTATAGTTTAAGAAAAACTTCACATGGTTGCTGTATGCAACACATTAACAACATTAGCAGCTAGGCAAGAAATTAGTAAAAAAATCTGTTTTTTGAAGGCTCTGTAGAGAAATGTTCATGGTAACTACACTTGGAACCAATGAGTGTCTGCTTATCTAATAATATAATGTTATAAAAATAATATAAATAATGTTGGGAGGGTAGGGAAAGAAGATTGAGGGGAGGGGGATCTGTTATATCATTGGAGCTGCAGGCTAATCAGGTAAACCTGGTCATCGCTTGTCACGAAATGTGAGGTTCCCCTGTAAGATATGTTTATTCATGCATATACTAGTTCACTACTTTCTCTCCCTCTAACTCACTAACTCCCACTCTTGCTCACTAACTCCCACTCTGGATCACTAACTCCAACTTGTGCTTCATACCACACTTTTTCTCTTCATACTCATAGCCATCCTTCTCCACTCACCACCACCTTTTCTCCATACTACTCACCACCTTATTTTCTCTCCATACTCATTCATCTTCCCCTCTCCTCTACAAACTTTCTGAATGCACATATTCTCTCCATCCTCACATATCTATATCTCACTCATCTTTCTCTATGTTGCCTCATGCTCTCTTTTTCCTCCAAAATATATTGACAATGCACTCAATAAATTGTATAATGATAAAAGTGAACCACAAGGGCTGGAGAGGCATGTGTTATGCTCCTTGGTCTTATAGCAGAACCCGTGATCCAAAAGTCAAAAGTTAAGCATCCTGTATTAGAAACCAGGCTTTTGTACAAACAGAATATGGGATACAAGTGATGTTTCCAAGAGCTACGTGTTGCATTACATCTTTTGGTTAAAAAACACTGAAGTTATGTTTTTGCAGTAAATTATCAAAGAACTAGGAACAAAAACAGAACATTATAGAAGTAGCGTAAATACAGATTTTTAATGAGTTAACGTTAAACAATTATTGCTTTGTTAAAGAAATCTAACACCGCTGCGTATGTCAGAAACACACATTACAATGATTCATTCTATACACAAACAGATTTATTTTATTTAAAAATAACGATTTCCACACCCCCAGGGGTGCCTACATAGGTACCTGGTACTAATCAATAAAAGAACTACATTCAAGTATGTTTTTTAACCCTATACTAAACTTCAAGCCAACAGCAGCACAGTGCAGACATCAACAACAGCAATGTTCTGAGCTCCTCCTTGTGGTGGGGATTATACACTCCATGATGCTTTGCAGAAACTTTATCTTCTCCGAGATTGCAACAATGTTATAGCTGCCTGTGATTAGCCAAAACGAATTATGAATTTTATGCTAATTTAGCTAGGATTTTTCTGGGGCATTCCTTGTCAAAATCAACTGCAAGAAAAGCTGAAGAAATGTCAGGGTAAGCTTATCAATGTTTATTAATGGATTTTTTTCATGCAAAAATGTTTGCATACACTATTTATTATTTTCTAGCAGATGCATTCATGATCCATTAAACATAAATATGCATTTAATACCAGGAACCTGGGATGGTGAAAAGATCAGGAAAATGAATACAAGGGACAAGATCGCCATTTACTTAAAGTGCTTACACTAGGGAAATCAAATTTTCATTAGATAAACAGAAACTTGTCTGCAGCCCAATCCCTTTATAATAAAATAAACAATTGTTGTTTCCACTAAGGCATATTTCAATATAATAGTTAATAATTTATTAACTTTAGGCCGTTATTAAATCTAGTTCTTCATAGTGGCACTTTGTAAATATGAGCTTCAGATCAGTGGTGTATTTATGTTCCTTGTAGTCTTCTTATCAGCACACATATGAGAGACATTATGTATAATATGAAAAATTACATCATACATGACTTTGCTGACAGCGGGAGTGAATATTAACACATATCTCTCTGTCTTTCTCTCTCTCCCTCTCTCTCTCTTTCTCTCACCATATACATCCACATGTCATTAACTAACATTTGCTCACCCCTTTGGTGACCATCCATCCTTGCACCAGAGCCAATATAAAGCATTTCACATTTCATTTGCGCCCCCCTCTGGGGAATGTCCCCCACTGCAGGCGAGCCATAATTATAAAACCAATACGTTTTGTAGAACTTTTAACTACTATATTGACAAATTTCAAACAAATCCATTCTGCAATTTTTTTCCCTACAAGTGAAATAATATTCCTATTGGAAAAAAAAAATGTTATCACCATAAAGTCATTTGTTTTTGGTAGAACACAATTTTATGAAAGTTGGCAAAAAAAATCTCAATCCCTCCTAGAAATCATCAGATCCTCAATCCCTCCTAAAATACAAAATTTCAAACAGATATATCAAAACAATACAAAGTTATAAGCTCATGACTGTGTTATAATAACAATACTATATATATATATATATATATATATATATATATATATATATATATATATATATTAATGTGTCTTTTTTTTTATTTATATATAAAATATATATTGGCAAAAAACTGCATTGAGGATGTGCAGGATGAGGATGAGACTACTTATGGCTAGAAGAATCACAGGAAATTAAAAATTAAAGGTAGCGCGCAACTGTAACACCCCTCCATCCTATGCAAAGGTTTTTTTCCGATAGCATCAGCCATGACATCATCTATGGCATTTGGTGACATTATTCATGACATCACATATGATATAAATAATGACATCACATACAATATGAAAAATTACATCATCCATGATATTACTGATGATATCATTAAACCCCTATGATGTCACTTAGTACACTTAGGCCCCTTTTCAATTGAGCAATTGTTGATGACTGGGACCCGTAATGTAGCCCGCAAACTAATTTGCAATTCAATTGGAGTTCTTTAGCTACCCGCAAACGATCTGCGGGTTACAGACTGTTAATTCTTAAATATGCTTTAATCTGAAGGGTAAATCAAAATACAGTTTAATATTAACAGTTTAATGGAGATTATACTTTTTTTGATGGCTTACACAGTTAGCTATTAATATGTACAACTCCATCATGCTGATTTATTTTGTTCTATGGCTAACACAGTACTACACTTTGGGATAGTCAAAACACTATTATATTTATTCTTAAAATGTATTTTCAGTCAAGTACATTATCACTAGTTTCAAATATCTTGGATGATGCCATTATTAATATCCTATGTGATATCATGACTTATGTCACCTAATGTCAGAGATGATGTCATGAATGATATCCTCAGGAATACCTTTACAGGGAGAGGGAGGGATGTTAATATTGTGTGCTACCGTAACCTTACGATTTCCTGCATTTTTCCAGTCTTAAGTTGTGCCATTTTGCACTGCAACCTTAACTATAATGCAGTTTTTGCAAACAAATGTACTTTTTTTTTCTCAATTTCATTATAATCAAAATATTTTATTGAACTAACTTTATTCTCTTTATTATGTTTTAATACACATTATTTTAATATAATACACAGATGAAAACTACTTTTTTTCTATTATTTGAATAGCAGAGCTCACATTGTCTGTATGAAGGTGCAGTATCAGGGTGCTTTATGTAAAGTCAGTACAGGAACGACTGTGCTCATACTATCTGTATGAAGGTGTTGTATACAGATGTTGTGTGTAGTGTTAGTACAGGAATAGCAGAGCTCACACTGTCTGTATGAATGTGCAGTAACAGAATGCATCTATGTAGAGCCAGTATCAGAATATAGAGCTCACAATGTCTGAATGAAGGTGCAGTATCCAGATGCTCTCTCTCTTTCTAACCACAGATGTCTGCCATCAACAATGACCTTCTTCTATTACTTGCTATGCTAACAGGATTCAATACATTCATGCCCAATACACATAGCTAAATAAACACTGGACTGATATTTTAGTTAAACTGTCCTGCATGTAACAGTAAAGCTAATTTCTTTGCTTGCTGGACATAGGCTTTTAAAAACTGTATGCAGTTATTTGTTTAATTAGTTTTTACACTGCCTGTTTTCCTCTCAAGCGTATCTCTTCCTACCTGTGTCTATCAGGGGTGTGGCCAGCTCTGTCTTTGTGCTGGCGCTTGGAAGAAGGCTTGGCTGATTTCACTGGACCTGCCCATGATATCATTGGATGCATCCCTACTGCCTGCACAGAGGTAACAGCTCTATTGTAGCAGTTGCCCCATAGGCCTCGGTGACAGTGCATGTGCCATCATGTCCTCTCTACATATTACTCCGCATGACCACTCTGAAGCAGAATCCAGACTGGTCAGACTTTTTTTTTAGTCCAGGACACAGGAAGAGCTGGGCACGATCCTGACGACAATGAAGGAAATCTCGTACCTCTGCCATCTTCCTCCGTTGCAAGTTTATTCCTAATTCTCTGCCCTTAATCTTGCCAATCAACACTACTTCTCATTGTTAATATCAAATCTATCATCCAACCCAAAATATTTGTTCGCCACATTCAACACTCTTCTCTGCTCTCCCCCACCTCCTGCCCCTTCATGTCTCACAGCTGAAGACTTTGCTACCCACTTTAAAAATAAAATTGAAAGCATTCAAATCAAACTCTCCTCTCATCATGGTCCTAACACACCCTTCTATCAAAAAAATGACAACACCCCACCTTTACCCATCCAAATTCCCACATCCATCATGGACTCCTTTGACCCTGTAACTGAGAATGAGGTCTCTAGTCTCTCGCCTTACAATTTCCCCACATGACTCCTTTCCTTTAAAACTTATCCCTCCCCTCTCTACCACACTTTCCCCACACATATTTTCAATCTTTCCCTTAACACTGGCAAGTTTCAATCTTATTTAAAACATGCCATAATTACACCCATTTTTCTGAAACCCTTATCTGACTTCTCCATCTAACTATTCCCAAAATCTCTACTTTCACTGGCTTCAAAACTGCTTGAGTGACTCATTTTACAATTGCCTAACCCAATTTATTTCCTCTAACTCCCTCCATGACCTTCCTTTCCTAACAGTTAACAGAAACAGCTCTCACTAAAGTCACTAATGACTTGCTCACGCCAAGTCAGAGTCACTTCTCTACCTCATCTTCTGGCTGTTAGCATACCTCAGGGTTCAGTCCTCAGCAGCCTCCTTTTCTCCATCTATACTTTCTCCCTTGGTAAAATATTTTCGATATCAATATCATCTATGTGCCAACTGCCTCTCTAATATATCCTTCTGGATGTAAACCTGTCAACTCAAGATCAACATGTCAAAGCTTTTAATCTTCCCACTCTCTACCACAGCTTCCACTCCACATATACCTTTCACTGTTGATAATGCCATCATCACTCCTACACCCCAGGCCTGTTGTCTTCGCTTTCTTTTGAACCCTACCCTCTCTTTCACTCCTCACAAACAATCCCTAACAAAATCACCTAAAAATCATTACCAAAATACATCACTATCTTACACTAGACACAACTGAATCCTAACCCACTCTCTCATCATATCTTGCCTCCGCTACTGCAACTCTCCTTGCTGGCATCCCCATCACCTGTCTTCACTCTAATCCATAATGAATGCATCTGCTAGACTCATCTACCAAACTCAACACTCAGTCCCTGTAGTTCCTCTTTGTCAGTCCCTTTATTGGCTTCCATGGCCTGCAGAATAACATTTTAAATCATGACCATAACCTATGAAGCCCTCAACAATAATGCACCCTTGTATATCTCTGCACTCATCTCTAAATACACCTCCAACCGCCCTCTTTGCTCTGCTAATGACCTTCCTCTTTCCTCCTCTCACGTCCTTCTTCAGGACTTTTCTAATGCTACCCCTATTTTTTGGAACCACTTGCCTCGCTCTATTAGACTTTCCTCCTCCATCATATAATTCAAACAATAAAAACTTATCTGTTTAAAGAAGTTTTTAACCTTCAGCCTTAATATACACATCACATCTATTATCCTTCTATATCTCTTCCATACCATTAAGATTGTAGGTTTGCAATCTTGCTATGTGCTTTAGTGAAAGCACTGTGTACATTTGATTTTAATCTGAAACCGGGCTCATTATTTTTTTTTCTTTTTACATTGTGTTAATATTGTTTTGACTTGAACTTACCCCTGTATAACGCTACAGAATATGTTGTTGCGTTACAAATAAAAATAAGAATCATCTCTTTCATGGGTTTCTTGATTACCCTAGCGAGTTTATCTATAGATCCCGAGAAAGTGGCAGCACTGAAACAGTGGCCCGTACCTAAAGGATACACTGGGCTTCATTGTTTTTTTATAATCAGAAATGTGTCATAGACTATTCCACCATAGCACCCATCACTGCCTTAACCCAAAAAGGTGGATGATCCCAAACACTGGAATCAAGGAGCACTCCATGCCTTCCAAAGACTAAAGGAAGCTTTTACCTTAATTCCACTATTTAAGCATCCAGACCCAAATCTGCCCTTAATGGTTTAAGTAGATGCTTTAGAAATGGTTGCAGGAGCAATTATTTCACAACATAAATCTCCTGAAGGTCCTCTTCAACACTGTGCCTAAATGTCCAAAAAGTTTACCCCTCTTAAGAAGGACTATGATATAGGAAATTGGTAACTCATTTGTTATTGAAGAGTGGTGCTATCTATTAGACAAACCTAGCCACCCCATTCAAGTCTTCACTGATCATAAAAAAAATATTGTACTTTGAGAGACTGCACGCAAGTCAGGCAAATATTCTCTCTTTTTCTCTTGATTGAACAAAGAGGATGCTCTGTCTTGTGACTTTGATAAGGACTCTAGTCCTGAGTCTTCCCAAAACAAGATACTTTCTACATTATGTTTTGTAGCTGCTGTGACAATGCCACTCCTAAAGAGAATCACAGAGACCCAAGAGCAGACACCTCCAGACCTACAGGTACGAGCATCTCCATTCTATATCCTACTAGACTTTAGAGTAGAGGTTCTCCAGTGGGATCATGCATCAACACGGACAGGTCATCTGTGTGTGAGGAAAACCTTAAAGTTTGTGTTGAAGATCTTCTGGTGGCCCTATATGACATCAGAAGTCCAGAATTTTGTGACATCTGTGCCTAGACCAAGACATCAAGAGCAATATGTTTGGGCTTCTTCAGCCACTAGAAGTCCCAGCGAAAACCCTAAACATTCTAAGCAATGGACTTCATTACGGATCTCCCACACCTGAGGTTACTTTAACCATTCATAAACTGGATCCATGGTTCATTGGTCCATTCCTGATAGACTCCAGAGCTGGTTCTGTGGCTTATAAACTGATGCTTCATCCTCCACTGTGCAGGGAGAGGATGGTCACAAGTAGTTTGTGGTAAGATCATTGATTCTAGGTTTTTCAGGGCCAGTCTCCAGTACTTCATGGAGTACTGGAGCACTCATGGGTATGTGCCTCAAGGTGCATTATCTGGAACTGGTGCAAAGGTGCACATATATTGAACTTATACAATAAAATAAAATAAAAACACATCAAAGGCATTCTGTAATCATGAGGAGTGGACCAAGAAGGCTGGATTGCAAATTGGAATTGAAATAAAGGCCAAAGTGTTCATTTAGCTGTTTAAACTTGGCAGACCAGATCCCTTGTGGGCTGTGCTGCTGTATTTTTTCCTTTTCCAAATACTAAGAACTTTTTAAAATAAGCCATGGACTTGCCTGGCTTTTTTGCTCCAATCTCAGCACTTTTAGGCATGCTTATGTGGAATGTACCCTTCCCAATTACCAGGTTTAAGCTCTGGTGTTCTATTTACTTCAAGAGTCTGCATATGTACTACTTAGATAGTAGGGACTAAGCAAATGTAGACTGGTATGGGATCCAGAGTTCGGTTTGCAATATTAGAGTGCAAATAAAATCATGGAAAGAGAAGGAAGGGCTGTGTGAAATTAGGAGAAGTTCAGCAGTATTGGAAAGAGATGTGGTGTCAAAGTTATTTCTACATTTCCAATAAGGGACTATCAGCCGTATTAAATTCCCCCAATGTGAAAACCTGTAGCCTGTAACGGAGTCCGTTAGATTTACGGCTATTAAATTGGTCCCTTACAGCTAGCCTCAAACAATCTGCGGGTTACAGGCGGAGAACCCTACGGGCTGTCGAAATCGGAACTCTGTTGCCGCAAAGCCTTTTACAGAAGTTTTTAGTTAGTGAAGACCTTGCTTTTGGATAGAAGTTCACTACTAAAATCTCCTGTTAAAAAAATATGCTCTGTGCTTATATAGAGCCCTATTCAATTGGCCGAATGGCAATTTAATAAGGCTGTTAATAGCTCTGTAACTCTGCTGAATTTCAAGCCTGCAGGCTTTGCAGGTATACCGGTGCCGCTACCGGCTTGGATTTTAATATAGCACTGTGTGAAGTTGTTCTTTCCTTCCAATTAAATTTACGGATAAAATGTTCGGAAATTCTAAGGAGATGAAAATTTGGAGAAAAAAAATATAAGCAATAATTATTTTTTGGCACACCTTACAGATTCACTTTAAGAACATATTTGTGTATACCTTATTTTGCTCATAAATAAAATGATCAGTTATCAAGTTTGGTGTATTTATTACATTTAAAGGTATACTTTATTCAGACACTTACATGTTTTCTAATCAAATTTACAGTCAAATATTTTAATAAAATGGTACAACAATGCTTGAAGGAAACTGGCATCAGAGTTCTTGCCAGTTTATGCAAAGTAGTCCAAAATGGAAGTTGAAAATAGAAGAAACCATTGACATTATAGGATAGACTTTGAAAGGGCTGGCATTTTAAAATTGAAAATATTTGATAAAAAAATCTAATGTAATTTAATAAGGTGCTTTATTCCAACTTAGACAAGATTGTCCTTTTTGTTTATTGATCAAACAAGTTAGACCTTTAAGTGTGAGTCTAGATCAAGACATCTTTTTCAAATTAATAATTCTGTAAAGACAATTTAAAAGTTGTGTGATTTCATAAATTTGCTCTTTAAAATATTTAATGTAATTTTGCATTCTTCATATTCATTTAATTACTGTATATGCTATGATTATTGTGTTCTAATGTAGTAATTGATATGTGCTAATACTGCCAATTTCTTTACCTGTGATCACCCAAGTTTCCTTCTTTTACAGAGCCAGTCTCACAATTTAAGAAATATCCTTCAGTTTTAGTCAACAATCTCTGAAACCTCTATGGTTTATTTTGTCCAATATGACTGAAAAAAGAAAAAATCAAGGAGTCTGTCCACATATTTATTGCCATATCTTTGAAAGTCAAACTATTTGCTCAGATAACTGGCACCATTAGCAATTTATAGTAACCCTTTCCAATGGTTTATCTTTATTGAATGTTGGGAAGTATGTGTAACTTTAATTGTGTTAATTGCATTCATTTAAAAAAATAAAAATAAATCCTTTTTCCAGTTTTTAAGAAACAAACAAAAAATATATACCGTATTTATCGGCGTATAACACGCACCGGCGTATAACACGCACCTCCTCAACCTCCCTCCTCATCCTCAACCCCCCCCATCCTCAACCCCCTCTTCAACCCCCCTCCTCATCCTCAACCTCCCTCCTCATCCTCAACCCCCTCCTCAACCTCCCTCCTCAACCCCCCTCCTCAACCTAAACCCCCCTCCTCAACCTAAACCCCCCAAAATACTTCCCCCTCTCCCTTTCCCCTCACTTGCCTGCTTCTACTCCGGCCTCCGCTCTTTCTTGACCCGGCGCGCATGTGACTTCACATGCGTGCCACGCCATTAGCATATGGGAGTATTTAGGGGGGTTTAGGTTGAGGAGAGGGGGTTTAGAATGATGAGGGGGGTTGAGAATGAGGAGGGGGGAGGGAAAGAGACACGGGGGGTTAGAGAGACACAGGGGGGTAGAGAGACACAGGGGGGTAGAGAGACACGGAGGGAGGGGGTTAGAGAGACACGGGTCATTAACATTATATCGGCGTATAACACGCACACATCATTTGCCCCCTATTTTCAGGGAGAAAAAGTGCGTGTTATATGCAGATAAATACAGTACTTGAATAGAAATGGCAAGAACTGGTAAAAATAGAATATTTCTGGGGGGAGGAGGCAGTTTTTTTATTTTGTAAACATGCTTTACCATGTTCCTTTAAACACTGATTATATTATACTATTGTTTGTGTCACATGACATATGCACCCCCTAGTTTTTTTTGTACTGGTGAAGAATTGATTAGAGATGCTAAAGGGGGAGACACTGTGCAGGAGAGTGTAGTGAGTCCATTAATAGACTAGCAGGTGTGACACAGCATACCTCTGTTACTCTGACAGACATAATTAATCTAATGACAGAAACATCTGGCGCTGTTATGAATAATGTCTGAGTTCTCTATTTTATATAAACTATCCTGTGTCTGCAAATCTACCCTCAGTGTGCAAATATACACAAACACGGATCTTACCATTATACTTCAGTACTATCTACATATTTGCATTCTCGCTGACACTTTGTGAGCATCTCTTTGTTTTATGGTTTTATTTTACAAGTTGTAAAATGCTTTTTATTGGCAACAGACTTTGAAGCAACAGCATGCAACAAAATTATTCTGAAGCTTGGATCAGAGACAGAAGGTACATAACATTGGTTTATATTTTCTGGAATCTGGTCTATAGATCTGTGCCATGGTCCAGGTTATCTAAACAGTGATTGTTATTTGACAGTGAACACAGACATACATATTGATTTATATATGGCCTCATTCAATTGCTACATTTTAGAGATCCGTGCTCGCAAATGGAGGTCGCTAGCTACTTTGCTATTCATTTTCCATCCGTTTGCGTGCTCCGATTGGGTTACTTGCTTTGAGCTGCGATCCATTGCGATTCGTCAAAATCGCAAGTTACTTCCCTCAAAGCCTTTGATCTTTCACAGCCTCAAGAGTTGAAAAAATGTAACTACAGGTTACTGGTACCAAGGAGGTCTAGCAAAGGTCTTACTTACAAATCGCAGCTTTTGAATTGCAAATATAAATTAAATCCATGATGTGGAACACAATGGGTGACATTAGAATTAAAAGCACAAAATTATCAAGCTCGCACATCGCATAAAAAAAATACTTTATTTCAACCTCCAAGCCCGTAGGACTTTGGAATGCAACCTCTATTTCTTTTCTACAGGCTTGAATAACAAGTTACAGGCTTGGAGGTTATTCAAATCCATAGGTCTTTGAACAAAAATTAAACATGAAATAAAGTATTATATTTTGGTAATGTGCAAGCTTGTGAATGTTGTGCTTTTTAATTCTAATGTCACCCATTGTGTTCCCTATCATTTACAGTGCTGGATTTAATTTATATTTGCATTTAAAGTGCTCCGATCTTACAGTCTTGAACCACGAGTTATGGGCTTGCGTCCTCGATCATGTTCAGGCCCGCAAATGCTACTGATGATGGCAGGGTTTTCCGATTCTCGAGACTAGCGTGTAACTTTCGGGAACGACCAATTGAATAGCAGCGTGAATGTAGAGCAACGCAAAGTCGCAACTTGATCACAGGAAATTGGCTATTTGCAATCGAGTCATGGCCCGGAATTGAATAAGGCCCATCGTGTTTAAGCAGCCATATTTCCATTCAGATATGTATGTTTCGCCAAAAACTTTACCCTTTCTCCTTGGTAAATCCTCATCCCAGGATCAAAACATACGTACACAAGTATGGCATTGCAGTAAAAAGTTGAAGGAGAAATACACCACGGTAAATATAAATTATATATATATATATATATATATATATATATATATACAGTTGTGATCACAAGTTTGCATACCCTTGGCGAATTGGTAATATATGTATATACACATAGACGTACTGATAGAAAACAATTATGTTTACATTATAATGTAGGGAGAGTGCTTAGTGTATGGCACTGTTACCTCTTTGCTTTACTGTAGGATGATGTAGTTGGGCAGGGGAAGTCTCTGTAAGTAGCTGCTGTGTGTCAGGGAGAACAGGAAGTGACAGCTACGCAGCACAGCACAGTATAAGGCATGTAGTGAACATGCAGAGAAGTGTATAGGTCCTGTTCTGTCTTCTTGCCAGTCCTGTTATGTTTCACTGAGTCCTGCTCATATGCACAGCTCCAATCTGTGCAAGATAGAGCTCTGACTTCCTGCTGCACACCGGCTCTTCTCCCTGTCTTGCCCGCTACCACATCATTTAAAGAAACACTCACTTCTGCAAAAATGATGCACCTCTCTCAGGGGGTCTTTTGACGGTTCTTTTCTGCTCCCCATGGCTCAGTATCTAGCCTGCTCAGTGCATCCATGTGTCACCTTGTGTGTCTGTAATAAAGCCAAACATTCAAGGCTATGTAAACTTTTTATCAGGGCCATCTAGGTGATTTCTGTTATTATGATTTAAAAAGGAGCCAAACAACTATGTGATAATACATTACCTCATATTATCACTAACCTTAAAAAAAATATATTTTTTCATGATCAGACATATTTTCAAAATAAATATCACAATTTCACAATTTATGCCAGGGTATGCAAACTTTTGAGCACAACTGTATGCATTATACATACATGCTCCTTCTAGAATGAATGAAGAAATATCCTTTCCTCCTTATGACTAAGTCAATAAATCATTCAATACATGAGGAGATTATGAATGGCACATTGTCAGAATGTCAATTTTCAAACTTTGGTTGTCTGTACAATATATGTATATATTCTTAATCTACCCTCACCTCTTCTCTCCTCCAGCCACTCTTTAATCACTCCTCCATCATCACTCTTTTCTCCATACCCTTATTTTTCTCCTTCATGCACTTACTTCCACCCTCTATTTCCACACTGCCCACTCTCTTTCTCCTTGTCCCATAACCCAGTTGATTAGTGAAGCAATCAGGAGCTTGCTCCATTATTAATTGATATGTATGTCTGTCTATCTAGATTTATTTAGCTTTGTATCTTCTTTTTCCATATACACCTTTCGGCCATTGGTACGCACAAGCCCAATGTGTTGCAGGTAGATAAAATGTACTATGAATGAGACCAGAATTCCTATCTATATCTTCAAGTGTGTTGCACCTGCCAATAAAATCAGCATAATAAAAATGATGGCAACAATATCGCACAATCAATATGTAATATATGTAATCACAGTTAAAAATATTTTGCCATACATAACCATAAGGCTCCAGTGCAGTTCTTAACTTGTAAGCCAATGGATTGGGCAATATTATTGATTATTCAGTATTCTTGTACTTAGTATTTGTAGGAAAGAATAATTTGTCAGGTGGATTAAAGATCAGTGTTGAGATGGAAGACAAATGACCCTACGGATTTCACTCTACACGGAACTTGTAACATAGCATATTTATAACGTATATGAGACATTGACCTCAAGTGCAAAATGGGTTAGCCTTGGAATATCAATAGAGCAATAGTTTAAACATTGTTGGCATCTCAAGCATATAAGCAGGTATGTTAATAATGCATAGCTTAGCAAAAAATGTGTGCAAGTGCAAATGTCCCTTGGAAACCTGTGATAAAGTGGACCCATTACTTCATATTAAATTCAAATGTTAATTTTCCATATATTTGCTAAATTATTTACTGAAACAATTTTGAATATATATATATATATATATATATATATATATATATATATATGCTGAAACTTTTATGAACAAAGCTCTTCTATCTGTTTAGAAAGAAAACAGAACAAAGATTGTTTAAAAAAAGTACAGGTCTGTTAAAAAAGGATAACCAGTACAAAGTCCGTACAAAGATTAAATATAATACAGCTCTTTGGGATGAAATAAAGATATTATTGCTATATCAATACTGAGCTATATCATCCCTTATAAATAGGGCCATCTAACTTGACTATTTTGTCTACCTAAAAAAAAAAGCTTAACCCTTATACTCATCCCAGACATTCACTGATAACACAGTTCTTTATATGTAAAAGGGAGTAACAGGCAATATAGATAAGTGAGGCATGATTACTTTCTGAAATTACATGATAATTATTATTTTTCACAGATGTGCACTGTTACACACAGGGGGAACAATTGACTTTTGGACTATTAAAAAGTATGGCACTAGATCTACAAAATTCTACCCCTTTCTAAAGAATGTTGTCATGACCACTTGGACATTGGGACTATTACGGCCATAATGGCATGAAGGGGTTTATTATGTGTAATACTATGTTGTATTGTTGTGGAATATTTTGTGCATATGTGTATTACTGGGCGCAAGATTGGTACATAGTCATGTTTAGTATTAAACTGTCTCGTTTTCCCTAGGGGTTTCAATAAAACATATTATGTAACTTGTACCAGCCTGGAGCGATCGTGGGCGCTACCAATAACTGCAAGCCTCCCAAGGGATACAGTACAGGTGCTGATTTCTCTTGCTAGAGTCCACTAGGGTTTCCACATAGGGTGGTGCTAGGTTTTGGTATTGGGAAGCTGGTCACAGAAAGTTAACTATTCTCTTAATGTGACATAAACCTGAGTAGGGGTCAGTGTGGAGGGTCATGTATGCAGTTAGATATGGTGTCACCTCAATTGTTCTGACTGATTATCCCCTGGAGGGCTGAAAAAAGTAAGGATTAAAAACAGCAGTCAGCCTGGCTCTTGGCCAGCAGGGGGTACTCTTGGGGAATAAAATAATGTGATAGACTGTTCCCCCACATGGCTAGGGTATGGGATAGGGTGATTTGTTAATCCTATGTTTGTCGAAGTTTGTGGCTTTTTGTGATTGGTTGATGTAATGTTTAAATTTGTTGTGTTTTGGTCAATAAATTAGTTGTACAATTTGAATTTACAAAATCTATGTGTGAGTGTTATTCTCTGGGAAAAGATAATCCGTGCTTAGATTATTTTTGCCGAACTTGCCTGGGGAAATCGCTACAGCCAGTAACTACTACAGCTCCTTCCTGTGTTGTCCTGGGTACTATTGGTGGTCAGTATCCTGACTCTGGTCCATATCCTGCTAGCAGGGATACCAACAGACCCTGCTATTTTACTGGGTATGATTGATCTAGGATCTTTCCAAGTCCAACCAAGCAGTAGACCATGACATGCATAGAATGGTTATATATAGAGTATTTGATAATGTTTTACTACTTTTGTAATGAAGGTCCTCAAGCAGAATAAACTGTAAAAACTGTATGTGTCATGATTATCTACCAATGAGACAAATATATAGCACAATGTGTTCTGTACACAGATATGCATGTAGCTGCAATGCAGATTTCTTTAATCTTTAACAGGAACTTTTGCTCTTTTAAATACATGGTATAAGATGTTGTGTTACATGTCCCTTTAACATAAGCTTTTAATATAAACTAACAGATCTATAGAATTATGGCACCAAGGGCACATTTAAATCTAGCTATTCTTAGACACTATTGCTACTTATATATTGTTTGCACATAGACTATAACAGCAAGAAATAAACTGCCCAGCTGTCTATTTATCTGTGTACAAGGACAGATGAGCTGATTACTGTATCATTGCTACTGATGGTAGTCCATGAAATCATTTATTGGGATGACCTCCATTTGAACACATGCAACTACTAAACCAAAACTGTCCAAATGCAGTCGTAAAGGGCTGGAGCCGGGTGGAACTTTTAGGATATTCCTGTGAATAGATAATTGAAACTAAATAATTGTAACATTTGTTTTCAAACTAGATACCTGGCATGATACTGGCTCACAAGAACTGAACCTGGGCATCAGTGTACTAAATAATATAATCATAACACTTTTGCAAGTTAATTCTCAATCTACTGTGGCACATTGTGCATTATTGTGACATCTTCAAATGCGATTTACTAAACCTCATATTTTACAATAAAGTAGTAAGTATCCACTCCATATAAGAATGTTGTTCTGTTGTTCCACTCCATATAAACCCATTTTCAAATCACAAATGGAGTAGCTCATTTGTGTTTTAGGGGTCAAGCATGGACAATTTAACAGCTGTTTTCATCGGAACATGTACAATTGTATGTTAAAACATATGCAGTGATATATGTGCATGTGTTAGATTCCAATCATACACCATCAAACATGCAATATTGGTTAGCAAAGACTCAGTGGTTGAGATTACATCTTTACTGCTAATCATTTAACACTAAATCCGACAAAATTATTACATGCTCGTGCATTTCATCAGCACCACACAATATTCACTTTTGTTTAGAATGCCTGGTTACCATATCATGAATTAAGTAAAGAGAAAAATTAATAAAAAATAATTTTGTATAGTTTATTTCACATTATATTACATATAATGGTTGTGGCAATTACGAGTTGTCGTGGCGCAATGTTAAAATGTATGGGCTTGAGCATGCAAGGGAGTGTGGGTGGAAAGAGACACCAGAGTGAAGGGGGGGGGCGGGGGGAGAGACAGTGAAGGCGCTCATCGCTCACATTGTATGGCAAACAGCATTGCCAGGCTTTACATTTTATTGCCATCATTTTTAACGGGCAAGTCGCTAGTATGAAATAAAAAATATATTACATATATTATAAATCGTAATTTGTATTATTATTTCCATAAACCCATTAATAATTATTAATTTACATTACTGTTCTGTTGACCTAAGTTATATTTAGTTGTGTATATCCTATATTATTGGTTGAAAATGGATAGTGTAATTTAAAGTAACTAGAAGATATACTGCTATTGCATGTATCAGTGGTGAAGCTAGAAAATGGAAGGACCGTGGTACCAGTACACCCCAGTACCATACATCCCATAACAGCTCCCCATCCTAGGACCCCCTCCCATAACAGAACCTCCTCTATGGAGTGTAGGCAAATGGTGAAGGGGCTTGTGGGGCTTCAATGAATCTGTGAAGTATATTATGGAGGGTCACCCAAGATGGGTCAGTCAAATCGCCATCCACTGGAGAAGGCAATTAAAACCCACTCCAGTATCTTTGCCAAGAAAACTGTATGGATAAGCACAACCAGAGACAAGATGTACATGGAGTGCTGAGATCCATAGGGTCCCAGTGTCCCTCCTCAGTCTCCTTGTCACTTCACAGTCCCCCTGTGCTTCCTCACTCCCCTGTCCCTCTTCAGCCCCCCTGACCCCAGCTCCAAGCATTTCCGTATGGCTGCCACCTTCAGGCTGCATTAGGACGTGAGAGTAGAGAGAGGAGGAGAGCTGAGGTGGACTAATCCCTGTTTGCTTCTTGCTCTGGTGGGAGGGGGGGGGGGGGGGGGGGGATACGCTAGGATAAGCCACTGTAGACTCTCACAGCTCATGCTCCTGCTATTTCTATTATATGAGCAGCCAACTTCACATAGCCCACAGCCCCCTAAGCATCCATCCCTGCTTAGCATCTAGCAACCATCCCCAGCTTTAGTTCCAACTCAACACTGAACCTTTCTCAGCCTCTCATAGCACCCATCCATATCTCCTTTGCTCCCCACTCACAGAACCCACGGTGGCAGGTTGAGTCTGGGCGGGGGCCCCCTACACTAGAGAAAAAAAAGTCAAATGCAAAAATATATTACACAACACAGGGCCCTGGTGAATTGCACCACCTGCACCACTGGTATCTCCGACCCCTGATCAGCATTGAGGATAGTTAAAAGCAAGATTTGTCTTTATTAAACTTTCAATTAATTTGAAATGAGCCTCGTTGAGCTTGTTTATTAGGCACAAAATTGAGTTTGCAAATTGAATGATGACTCGAGATGCTTGCTCACAGGTTACCCCAGGCTATCTTATCCGCAACCCTTTAGTATACTCCTCCCCATATTTTTTTAGATACAAAAAAACCTCTATACTGCTTGAGCTAAATATTGTACATTATACTGAAAAGTTCTGCAATGACTGAACTAGAAACTAGCCTTGAAGCTCTATTGTAGTGCTCTTACAATAGGGTCTCATTTGTATATTTAATACTTATTTGTAGTAAAATCAGTAGTGAAACAAAAATGTTTCAGTGTAGCTTTGAATCTTACATTTGAGCTTTAGTGTTTAGTGGTGCAATCTTTGCAGTTTAAAAGACCGGGAAAAGGATGAAAGACATTAGAATTAATTGCACAACAGTCCCAAGCTTGCAAATCTGCAATAAAAAAATATATTTTTTACGTTTTATTTCCATCTTATATTAATCTCAGGAGGCTCAAGGAGTTAATATATATCAGGCCACCCACATGGATTAGAACAGTATCGTCATTCATTTGTATTATTTTGTACATTGCCGGATTGCGAGTCCGATCGCATATCGTACTTCTTAACGCTAATTGATTGTGGTTTAACCTCCATGTTTCTGTTTTAATATTTGTATTGAAGACATAACAGGTATAAATTAATAAAGAGAGTATGCAGTATCAGTTTACATAACACATCAGGGTATTGAATTATACATGGATTTGAGTATATTATTAATTGTCAACTTTCTGATGTTTTACGCATAAATGAATAAAGGAAAATGTCCATATTTGCTAAGAAGTCCTTGTCTTCATTATTTGTTTTTTTCTGAAAGAGAAGTTCAAGAGCATAAAAGAAGTAACCTAAAATAAAAAAAGGAGAAACAAAAGGGGGATAGATAAAAAAATAAAAAGTGTAGGGGGGTTGGGGGTGGTAAAATGGAATGGCGTGGTTAACTTACCTTCAATCTTTTTTTCTTATTTATTTCTTATTTATTTTTTTCAGCGGCCATCTTCAAGGTCCAGGTCCCTCCAGGTCTCAGCACCCAACCGTTGGCGAGGGCAGGTAGAAGCATAATTATTTACCTAATAGAAACACTGTTTGCGGAATCGAATAAAGTCACCTTTAGATTGGCAGCCCCTGAATCAGTTCCCGCTTACTAGAGGGTTAATTATATGTATTCTATGTGTAATATGTCCTATGGAGAACTTTAATAGAGACCTCCAGGAGATTATAAGTAAGTGAGCCTCTAGATAGATTAGTGCAGGCTTCCTGTCATAAATTGGTGTCAAAAATTTTATGCAGGTTTTGTTCCCATCACCTATAATAGTTGTGAGCATGCGGGTTGTTGCTAACGCTGCGGGATAACGCTGCAAAGCGAGGGCCTCAGTTGCTGGCATAGAGCACCAAAGGCTGACCCCGCAACATTTACGGACTTACGACAAACAAATACGAGATGCGGGACATAGAAAAAAAACCATTATGACCTCACAAAAATACTATTTTAATGGCCGACCCGCTCGAACCTGAAAACATTAGAAACACAATAAATACACACAAAAAATACATAAAAAACAAACCCACAGCAAGGGGGGGGGGGGGGGGCACCCAGGACCTCTCCAAGTGAAGTTACACCTCCATTTAAGTCCAAATTCCAGAGCTTAGAGACCCGAAAATCTCCTAAGCGAAAGAAAAAATGGCCTCCGAAAAAAACGAAAACGAGTCTACAGGACCATAAATACGCAAAATACCACCAAGCCCATACGCATTTTCCAAAAACCCGTACGAGCTACAAGATACACCATTAGCAAGGACGCTACATCATACACAGCCACGTACCACATACACATTCGCCGCCATTTTACAACACTAACTTACACAATGCGGAAGTACACATCAATCCTAACAGCTTCCCCTCGCGCACGCTCCCTATTTACACTACACACTGCACACATTGCTGACACTTATACCTCAGCTCCACAACAGTGGAGCAACATCAAAACAGATGGTCAGGTCTTCAGCATAATGCTTCCTGCATATATGAATTCCAAATAGGTAAAGTATATTCCTTTATTAATGTATTATTTATTTGATTACCATACACCAAACAGCATTAGCTCACTTACAATTTCATTGCCGTTATTGTTTGATGGGCAATATTCTAGTTTAGTTATAAAATTGGGTTTTTACTTTTTGTTGGGTTCATTAAAAATGGAGTATAGTGTACCTAAGGTTCCCTTAGTTAAAGGAAGGTTCTTGCACACCATTGACAGACAAGTCGCTATGTGGTCCTAGCTAATGAAGTCAGCCAGGGTTTGAGTTTCAAGTAATTCAGGAGTTCACTGTGCAGGATGTTATGCTGAGCCCTAAATTGTTCATGAGGGGTAATTTTATAATTTATGAACCAGTTTCCTATTCTGTTAAAATGTTTGGAATTCCACCAGAATCTGGATTCTGCTCTAAAGTCAGTAGCTATGTTGGGGAAGGAGTTGTGAGAACAATTGGTGTCTTGAGTTAGCCCAAGCCCAGGTTGATAGCATAAGATTGATCATTGGGTTGGGGTGTTGTTCTTTGATGTGGACTGTTCCTGGTTTCCAGATAAGTGTATCCCAGGTTGTAGGTTTCAGCTGCCAGTTTTCCATGAAAACCCAGGCTGGCTGATGCTTATTTGTCGGATGGACAGGAATACAATTTGGACCTCTTTAAAAAAATAGAGCTGAAGGTTAGGGCAGGAGAGTCCCCCCCCTGGATTTTGTGTCTGAACAATACCCTTATAGTAATTTGTGGTGGCTTGTTTTCCCAGATGAATCTAAATATCTGGTTTTGTAGCTTCTCTAGATCTTTGAAGTCAATAGGTATGGCTAAGGATCTGAACAAATACTGAAGCTTTGGGAGGATACTCAGTTTGACCGTGGTTATACGGCCTGTCCATGAAATGTGGTACTCAGACCAATTTTGCATATCCATTATCAATTTTTTCAGTAGAGGCTTTCCACATTACATTTACCCCAAGGTATCACATATATAGTTGTGAGCATACAAGTTTTTGCTAACGCTTGCATGCTCACGTAGCGAGCCCCCGGCCCTCGCTTCGCGATGGTCGCTCCTTGCCAGCAACTGAAGCCCTCGCAAAGCAAAATTTACGAGGGTCGCAGTTGCTGGCAAGGAGCGCTGAAGGCGCTCCTTGCCAGCAACTGCAACCCTCGCAAACTTTACATCGTAACGCAAACAAAATACGAGACACGTTACGACCCATTACGACTTTGCAAAAAACGTCTGCAACACGCACACATCAAAACATCAAAAGTCCAACAAATACACACAACAAATACATGAAAAGCTTACCTACAGCAAGAGGGAGCATCCAGGACCTCTAAAACTAAAGTTACACCTCAATTTAACTGAAATTAAAGCAGTTTGGAAACTTCTCTAAGCGAGAGAAAAAATAGCCGCTGAAAAAAAGGAAAACGAGGCTACAGCAGTCTAAAGACGCAAAACACCACCAAACACCTACGTATTTGCCGAAAAACACCTACGAGATTAGGAAACAAGGACGCAACCCGCGCAACACCAAAAACATTACAAACACAACAAATACAAACAACAAACACATAAAAAGGTTACTCACAGCAAGAGGGGACACCGAGGACCTCTGCAAGTGAAGTTACACCTCCATTTAACCACAAATATCGGAGTTTAGAGACCCAAAAATCACCTAAGCAAGAGGCAAAATGGCCGCCGAACAAAACAAAAATGAGGCTAAAGGTCCCTAAACACGCAAAACACTACCATAAACACGCAAAACACCACCAAACAGCTACGGATATTATGAAAAAGCCCACCAAACAGCTACGGATATTCCGAAAAACTGGCACGACATAGAAAAAGAATATTACGAAAAACTCGCATGACATAGAAAACGAACGACGCTACATCAGCCACATTATATACACCAAACATCCTTAGCTCACTTACAATTTTATTGCCGTCATTTTTTGATGGGCAATTCGATAGTTTACTATAATTTTTAGGCCACAAAAACCTGTGTTCCTTTTTCAATATTTCTAGTTTGGCCTGGGGAATCCCAACACCTAGTGCTTTCGTCTTTTTTAAATGAATATGTAGGCCTGAGATTAGGCTAAAGTTGTTAATGTTAGTTATTAAGGCTTTAATTGAAGTTTCAGGTACATACAAGATCATCCGCAAATAGGGAACATTTAAAGTGCTGGAGCCCTAGTTTAAGGCCCAAGATTTCCGAATTGGACCTGATGGCTTGGGTAAGGGGTTCTATGGCCAGTGCAAACAGTAAGGGGGATAGAGGGCAACCCTGCCTAGGGTCATAACATGAGGTGAAGGGCCTTACAAAATAAGTAATAATATTGCACTGGGGCCCCTTTCAGAGACCGATTGCAGCACCGCTTCCTTTTGCCACTGAGATATATTATGACCATAAGACAGAAGCACTATGCTACTCTATATATCTGCAACATAAGGAAACAAAAGTAAACATAAGCTGTAAAGTTAAGACCACAGTGATAATATTTAGAAATACAAAAATAATACAGTCTCTATTTTATTATATTTTTAAATGCATTTGCAAACTGATGTGGTATCTAGCATTTTGTCTTAGCAGAACAATTTTCTGAGGTGGGAGAAGTTGTTTATTTATTTATTTGCTATCTAAATACATATCGCCCACTATCATGTTTAATTAATCAAAAGACCAAATAGAAAAAATAACCACAGTGGTCTTTTACATAACAATAGGATTATTTTCATTATGATAAAACATTTTGTGCCTTCTTGTAAAATCAAGTACTAATCTTTGGCATAAATTGTTGGAGCCCCATTTAATTGAGCAATTGTAAGTTCCCGGAGCCCGTAAGTGAGGCCGTAAGTTAATTTTCTATTCAATTGGCGTCTTTTTGCGGGTTACGGGTTACGGCCTTGAAAACTTTGCAATGGTTAACCCGGAACTTACAGCCTCCCTAAGCCTTTGATCTTTCAATTCCGCAATAGTTACAATCGCTAAAATGGCATATCGCTATTCAAATGCTCCAATTTCCCAAGGCCACAAATGTTTTCACACCCGTAAACGGAAAATGTAGGAGAAAATCCTAGGAGTGCTAGAGAGGACCTGCAAGGGGGTTTAACCCCTGTCCATAGCACTGTAAATGCAAATAATGAATCAATACTGTAAATAACGGGGAAAGCAATGAAAGACATTAGAATAAATTGCACAACAGTTTCAAGCTCGCAAATCGGCAGTAGAAATACATTTATTTTAATGTTTCATTTCGGGGCTATATAGATCTCGGGAATAAATGAGTTACCGTATTTTTCCGTGTATAAGACGCACCCATGTATAAGACGGAGCCCAAAATTAATAAATAAATAAATATGCAAATGTGTTTTTTTATAACTTCTTTTTGTGCTACACATATATTTAAGTGCATGTCATGATTTTTTACTGATTTCCATCCCAGCTCAATATCCCTGTGACCACATTATTTATTACTCAGTCGCGCTGTGCATTCCATTTTTCTGGTTTAACACAGTAATAAATCATGACAGAAAGTGCACTTAAATATATGTGTAGCACAATAAGAAGTTATAAAATACACATTTCTATGGGCACAAGCACTGTAATAATTACCAATGCATTTCCAATACGTGTGATCATTTCTCCTGCCTTTTCTAGTGGCCAGATGCAGCATTTCAGTACCAGACCAGGGTATGTAATTGCAACATTCTGTGTATAAGACAATGCCCTTATTTTAAACATAAAACATTTGGTAAAAAAGATTGTCTTATACACCGAAAAAAAACGGTAATACATATCAGGCCACCCATATGGACTAGAACAGTATTGGCATACATTTATATAATTTCGTATTTTGTGGGTTTGCGAGTCCCATCACATATCAGACCCCAGAACCTAGTTGTATTGACATGTAACCTCCATGTTATACTGCCGTAATAATGGCGGTCTCCTTTTCTATTGGCTGTTTCGAAATGAGAGGTTACAGTCTTGCTTAATTGATCATCTTCCCGCCCTGAACTGCTACGGACGAGTGCATGGTTTACGGAGTCGGCTTTCAGCCCGTAACTTGCAAGCTCCTTCAATTGAATAGCACTGGAATTGGAGACGAACGGGAGCCTGCAGCACACCCGCAGGCATACGGCCTATATCCAGCGAGATGCAGGCTTGCAATTGAGCTCTTGACGTCCTGTATGGGTGCAAATTTTGCCCATAAGGTAGAGACAGCTCAGATACTATATAATATATGTACATTTTGGTGCAATAGTATCCTGAAATAGGTAATGCAACCGATTGTTTGTATTACTCTTTAAATATTAAAGTATTTTTGGTAATTTAAAATTAGAGGAACACATGGCACGTGGAAGACTATATGCTCTCTATGACTGTAAATGCTTTATGATCCTACAAGAGGTTCTGAGGAATTGTGGGACCCTTTTAAATACAGAGGACTAACAGATTCTGCAGCACTGTACATTACTGGATGACAGATATGATTTCTGTAGTGCAATAATGGAGACATGTTCCCAACAAGCATAGTGCTAGTACATTAGACCAAACAGTAGTTATCACTTCTATCTGTACATATTCTGCTGCTCTCTGTGTACCATAACACGCTAAATTAAATAAAAGATGCAATCACCTACATAGTAATAGGATTGTTACCTTTATTGCGCTGCAACTAACAGACATTTACTATTATAAACATAAACAATATACAATAATAGACATCAAATAATATGTAAAGGACTACTAAAGTATCACATTAAAAAAAGGTTCTTATGAAGAACATGACTTTAGACATTTTAAGATAAATAAATAAGTAAATAAATAAAAAGCGTCTTTAATTTATAACTATTTTATTCCATTTTGCTTTAATGGCAGCACACATTCGGCATGTTCTAAACCTGGAAAGGATGGGAGGAACTGTGAATTCATATAAGAACTGCATTTACTTCTGTTGAATGACTAATACTGTAATTAGCCGGTTGATAATAGAACTAACTAGAAGCGTAAACTCCATTCAGATAATCTTCCCTCTAGCAACAGGCAGACTCGCAGTCTACGATGGAATCCTCCATGACACAGGGAGAGACAACTAAATACTAGATTCTCTTTAAAAATGTTTTTAAGCTCATGGCTTACAGTTATTAATGTTATGACTCTGTTGAATACTTCACAACCCCTTCTGATTCGATACCTAGTCCAGAGAAGGGGCTGGTGTACTTCAATGAAGTTGTGAGCTATACCATGTATGGTCACCCAAGATGGGCAGGTCATAACAGAGAGATCAGACAAATCACGATCCACTAAAGAAGAAACTGGCCACACACTCCAGTATCTTTGCCAAAAAAGCTTATGGATAAGCACAAAAAAAACAAAAAGAGAGGTGGGAGGGACAAGCGCAAAGCCAAACCAATCGTGAAATATGTACATCAATGTTTATTATAGCAAATAATTAAAACCATTACACTCACATTCAATATGATATCAATTCACGTGATATACGAGATGTCACAGATATTGTCCTGTCTTACTGATGTTGCTTGGTGTTTTTAATCCAGACGGCCCAATGTTTAGTGTCTCAATAGTCCAATATCCAATATATCAATTGTTACAGTGATACTTTTACAATTAGAGATAAAAAACAAATAGAAACTGTCTTAGTGCTTCAGTGTACACACACAGATCCAGACCTCACTCCCCAGACTGAGACATCTATTGTTGAGGTTAGCAAGCCTCACTTAAGATGCTCCAATATCAGTGAGTTTAGGATCAGCACAAATGACAATTCATATAATGTTTGCTCTAATCTTATAATGGTGGATCCAATTAAACCAGAGAGAAAATGTGCCTGGCTTGCTACAGTCCATAGTGTCACAGAGAGTTGGACACGACTGAATGATTAAACAACAACAAATACTTAAATCATGTGATGTTTTTCCAGAGACTACAGTAAAAAAAATGTAATGGCCCATTTTACTAGGACTTACTGGGAAATATTTAGCAAGCAGGGATAAAATTAGGAAAAATTGGGTTAAAACAAGTTAAAAAGTAAAAAATTGTTAAAACAGAAAATATCTCAACTTTCTGTGTTTTTTTCTGTAGGAGCTTTCTATAAGGTGAGGATAAACTTAAACTTTTCTAAATAGCCTCTATAGAATATAGGAAATGGTGATATTTAACTCAATTTTTTTTATCCCAATTTTTTTCCCTGCTTGATAAATATGCACCATTGTGTACACATTATTGTAAAAAAAAGGCAAACAATGTAATTCTTCCTTGGTACTAAATTGAATCCCCATTCCATTAACCATCAGCAGCTTATTAATATGCCTTTAACACAATTTGGGATATTTCCCCTTTCTTAACAACGTTCCTGTAGTTCACATAGGAATATATGAATAATAGGAATTGCATTGAGTAGGCCCATTGTGTTGGATAGAGTAATGCCATTCCTCTAAAAGCAATTCTCGTATTTGTGTAGACAGAGATAGTACAAACAGATTGGATGGGAGGTAACTGTCCAAAGGCTCTCCCAAAGGATAAGTGCCATATGGCAAATGTGGTGTGAGTGTTAAAATGAATATTGCTGTTTTTATATTAACTATGTAGGTGTTTTATGTCATTTTGTAATTGTTTTGTATTACATAGGATGGAAATGTCATTAAGATACCATTTTTTAGTAATGTTATATCATCATGACTGTATAAGAATGAAGGACAATGATAACATTCATGCCATAGTTGGTGAAGAGTTGATTCAAGATGTCCATGCTACTGATCTTTCTACAGTGGTCACCTGTATTTTGGGAAAAATATTTGGAAGTGGATAAAAGCCAATAGACAAGGGATGCAATGATGGTTGTGAGACACCCCAAATGAACGAAACTGACAATACCTGCAGTTTTTTTTATTTGAAGTGATGCTGTAGTCCCAGTATTTAAAGGATCATATGGCATTTTTTTATACAAAATTCTTAGATAGAATCAGTTTATTTAGACACATGCTAAAATATTCTTTTGTGTTTTACCAAGTATTTAAAGGCTCATAAGAAAATACTATTAACCATATTATTCCTATTTATTATTTTGAAACACGAAGAGACATATGTATGTATAGTTATCAAATTGAGCTTTTAATAATTACTGTATTATAATTCAGAATTGGGTATATATATATATATATATATATATTTTAATATATATATATATATGTATATATATATATATATATATATATATATATATATGTTTATATATATATATATATATATATATATATATATATATATATATGTAGTTGTTCTTTAGTCATTCAGACATGTCCGACTCTCTGTGATCCTATGGAATATCTATCAGCCACTGTCCCTCTGACCTCCCTCTTGCTCAGGTCCATTGCAATGACCTTGTCTATTAATCTCCGCCTCTGACATCTCCTTCTTTGTGTGCCTTCAATCTCTCCCAACATCAGAGTCTTCTCTAGGGAAACTGGTCTTCTTGTTATATGGCCACAAAAATTGAGCTTCAGCCTCATGATCATACCTTCCAGTGAACAGTTTGGCTTGATTTCCTATAATATTGCTTTATTGGATCTTCTTGCAGTCCAAGGGACAGTTTTCTCCAACACCACAATTCAAGGGCCGCAATTCTACGGCGTTCAACATTCTTTATGGTACAACCCTCACATCCATATGTTGCTACTGTAAATACAATAGCTCTAACTATGCAGGGCTTTGTTGATAGTGTAATATCTTTACTTTTTTTTTCGTAATCAGTTTTTTTGAGTGGGAATCAGAGAAGGTTTGTAAGAAATTGCAATGATATTTTGTACATACATCCAAATAACATAGTATAACAGTCTCCAAACAAAGCAACAATGCCCATATGAAAATGAAAATAGTGGAGAAACTATTACTTCAGACTAGTGCCTCCAGCTCCAATCCTCCAGCTCCAAGTTTTTTATTTTACTTTTTTGTAGATATATTCCTATAACATTAGAATTAACATAGAAGGGAGAACAACACAGCAAACAATTAACTGAGCTCTACTTGGGGTTTTTGCCATATAGAGATTGATAAACCCACCTCACTTCAAGGATCTTCAGATCCCAACCGGGTCACTGGAGCTATCTCGCCTCCTTCTCCACACTTGCCATAGCTTTCCTCACCAGAAGCAAACACCTTTTAAATGTAATGGCTGCAGTAACCATCTGCAGAGATCTTGGAGCCCAGGAAAATTACATTTATCACTGCCTCCACTTCATCCCAATCTATTTGCCAGGATTGAAATTGCTGTTTGCCATGATTTTTGTCTTTTTAACATTGAGCAGCAGGCCAACTTTTGCACACTCTTCTTTCAGACTCATTAATAGGCCATTTAGTTACTCCTCACTCATCCATCAGAGTAGTATCATCCGTGTATCTGAGGTTGTTTCTCCCAGCAAGAATAATTCCAGCTTTGGATCAGTCTGACCTTATGTGTGATGTGTTCTGCATATAAGTTGAATAAATAAGGGGAGAATATACAACTTTGTCACACTCCTTTCCTGATCTTGAACTAATAGGTTGTTTCATGTTCTGTTCTGATTTCTCAGGAGGTGGATGATATGGTCTGGTACTCCCATCTCTTTAAGAACTTGCAACATTTTGTTGTGATCCACACAGTCAAAGTCTTTAGCATAGTCTATGAAACAGAAGTAAATGTGTTTCTGAAAGGTTAATGTTATTACTCTGTTGTAAACTTCACAGCCCCTTCTGGATCACTACCTTGTCGTGGTTAAGGGGCTTGTGTACTATCACCCAAGCTGGGCAGGTCATAGCAGAGAGGTCAGACAAATTTTGGTCCACTCCAGTATCGTTGACAAGAAAACATTAATAACGAGCACAACCAGAGACAAGATGTGCCTGGCTTGCTACAGTCCATAGGGTCACGGAGAGTCAATACTCTCTTGCAGGCTTGTTATCAGCATGGCTTCTTAGGGCCCATCCCCCTTCACTCTCCAAGATGTCTGGCTCCAGCTCATTGGACAAACTATTGAGGTCATCACTGCTGTTAAGGCCCTTCCTGGATAGATATTGGCCAACATTCAATTGCAAGTCCACAGTTTACTTTATATTGGCTGTAAGTCTGCAGGCTTGAAATTTGCAACAGTTACAGAGCAATTCAATTCATCAAGCCCACCTAAACTGTAAACCATGCACCCGTAACTAGCATTTCAGAGCATGATCATTATCAATTAAGCAAGGCCTTAACAACCAATTTAGAAACAGCTAATAGTAAATGAGACCGTCATGATGACGTCAGTAAAACATGAAGGTTAACCGTCAATCAATTAGTGTTTAGAAGTCCGATATGCGATCAGACTCGCAATCCAATGTACAAAATAATAAAAATGAATGATGATACTATACTATTCAATGTGGGTGGCCTGATATATTAACTACATGATTACCGAGATTGATATAACACGGAAATAAGACGTCAATATAATAATTTTTGTTTGCAGATTTGTGAGCATTTACAGTGCTACAAATAGGTGTTTAACACCCTTGAGAGTCCTATCAGGTACTCGTAGGATTTTCTTCTACATTTGCCATTTACGGGTGTGAAAACAATTTTGAGTTTGAGGAATTGTAGCAATTGAATAGCGAAAGACTTAGATGGGTTGGAGTTACGATTTCAACAACCACAGCAATTTTCATCCTGTAACTCGCAAATCATTTGCAGGTAGCTAAAAGACGCCAATTGAATAGCAAATTACTGGCAACATTACAGGCTCCAGTAATTAACAATTGCGTATTCCTGCCACCTCTTCTTTATCTGATCTGCTATTGTTAAGTCCCTGCAATTTTTGTCTTTCATCACACCCACTTTGGCATCTTCTTCTATCTCTTTAAATAGTTTATTATAGAATGTTTCCTCTTCTCTTCTTGCTATCCTCTGGAATTCTACATTTAATTAGACAAATCGTTTCCTGTCTCCACTACCTTTCACTTTCCTGGGCTACTTTCAAAAGCCTCATCAGACAATAAGTTTGCCTTCTTAATGTTCTTTCGTTCTGGAATATTCTTTGCTGCTGTTTTGTGGATAATGTCAAAAACTTCTGTCCAGATTTCTTTAGGCATTCTATCTACCATGTCTATTCTCTTTAACCTGTTATTTACCTTGGCTATGTGTTCACAGAGGATTCTATGTATTTCATATCTGCTTGGTCTGATGATTTTTCCTGTTTTCCTCAGTTTAATTCAGCAATTTGCAATGATCTGAGCTCCAGGTTCTCTTTTACTGACTGTATAGAGCTCCTCCATCTTTGGCTACAAAGTATGTAGTTAATCTCATTTCTATACTGTCCATCTGTTATGTCCATGTGTACAGTCAACTTTTATATATATATATATATATATATATATATATATATATCTTTCTAACTTAATTTTTAGCAAAGTGTATCAATTGTAATCTGCATATCTTGCATCAATAGAAACATTTGAACAGCAAAAATGACTGTTCTATAGCATAGACACATTAAACAAAGGAGGGATTGTTCCTACTCCTCTGTTATGGCCTGTTACATAATACAAAGTGGCAGGGAGTTTATGGAATCTATTGCACAATCACAAACCTGTGATTTTATAAGCATCACAGTGAGATAAGATTCTCACTGTGAGAATAGATGATACCTCATCTTCATGAAATGCTGAAGCTAAAGAATCACATTGATCTTTATATATTTTTGTGTTCTGATATAATTTACACAATTGAATTAATCGTTGGAATGAAACAAAATGTTTGTCATTGAGAGATTATTAGCATTAATTACTGTAAGCTTTAAGGCTTTGGATCCAGTGTCTTGACTGCTGCCTCCTGCACAAAAAGAGACTAGGCTTGCTCACTGTGCCAATGATCTCTCATTTACAAAAAAATATCAATCTTGGTTTGTAAGTGTACCAGAAAGGCTGACTGACAGCTCAGTATCACAAACAACAATGTGCCAGTCGGGACTGTGAAGTATTCTCTTTGCATTGGACCTTTATGCTAAGAAATTCCCTGTACTGATGGTACCATGTGCAGCTCCTGGTATGTTCACTTAGCTATAGAGATGATTGTTTACTGTACTGTGATACTGGGTGCTTTACAGTGGCGTAGCTAGAGCTTTTGCCGCCCGGGGCTATCCCTAAGTTTGCCGCCCCCCCCAGGTGAGAGTATATATATATATATACAGTGGGGGAATAAAGTGTTTGATCCCCTGCTGATTTTGAACCTTTGTCCACTGACAAAGAAATTATTTAATGGTAGGTGTATCTTAACAGTGAGACAGAATAATAAAAAAACAAACAAGAAAAACGCATGTCAAAAAAGTTATAAATTGATTTGCAGATCAGTGAGGGAAATGAGTATTTGATCTCCTATCAATCAGCAATATTTCTGGCTTCCGGGTGTCTTTTATACAGGTAACGAGCTGAGAATAGGAACACTCTCTTAAAGGGCGTGCTCCTAATCTCAGCTTGTTACCTGTATAAAAGACACCTGTCCACAAAAGCAATTAATCAATCAGATTCCAAACTCTCCACCGTGGCCAAGACCAAAGAGCTGTCCAAGGATGTCAGGGACAGGATTGTAGACCTACACAAGGCTGGAATGGGCTACAAGACCATCGCCAAGCAGCTTGGTGAGAAGGTGACAACAGCTGGTGCAATTATTCGCAAATGGTAAAAACTAAAAATAATTGCCGGTCTCCCTCAGTCTGATGCTCCATGCAAGATCTCACCTTGTAGAGTTTCAATGATCATGAGAATGGTGAGGAATCAGCCCAGAACTACACAGGAGGATATTGTTAATGATCTTAAGGCAGCTGGGACCATAATCACCAAGAAAACAATTGGTAACACACTACGCTGTGAAGGACTGAAATCCTGCAGCGCCTGCAAGGTCCCCCTGCTCAAGAAAGTACATGAACAGGCCCGTCTGAAATTTGACAATGAACATCTGAATGATTCAGAGGAGAACTGGGTGAAAGAGTTGTGGTCAGATGAGACCAAAATCGAGCTCTTTGGCATCAGCTCAACTGTTTGGAGGAGGGGGAATGCTGCCTATAATCCCAAGAACACCATCCCCACCATCAAACATGGATGTGGAAACATTATGCTTTGGGGGTGTTTTTCTGCTAAGGGGACAGAACAACTGCGGATCAAAGGGACGATGGATGGGGCCATGTACCGTTAAATCTTGGGTAAGAACCTCATTCCCTCAGCTAGGACATTGAAAATGGGTTGTGGATGGATATTCCAGCATTACAATGACCCAAAACACTCAGCCAAGGCAACAAAGGAGTGGCTCAAGAAGAAGCACATTAAGGTCCTGGAGTGGCCTAGCCAGTCTCCAGACCTTAATCCCATAGAAAATCTGTGGAGGGAGCTGAAGATTCAAGTTTCCAAATATCAGCCTCAAAACCTTAATGACTTGGAGAGGATCTACAAAGAGGAGTGGGTCAAAATCCCTCCTGAGTTGTGTGCAAACCTGGTGACCAACTACAAGAAACATCTGACATCTGTGATTGCCAACAGGGGTTTTGCCACCAAGTACTAAGTCGAAGGGGTCAAATGCTTATTTCCCTCATTGACCTGCAAATCAGTTTATAACTTTTTTGACATGCGTTTTCTTGTTTTTTTGCTATTCTGTCTCTCACTGTTAAAATACACCTACCATTAAAATGATATATTGATAATTTATTATTCAGTGGACAAACCTTCCAAACTTAGCAGGGGTTCATATACTCCCCCCCCCCCTCCCACCGTATAGTCCCACATTTTTAAACATGTAAGATATTTGTATGTATTGTTTTATAAGTATTTCTGTGGTTATTCAATGTATATTGTGTGACCTGGTCTATGGAGGTGTAATTATTATTTGCAAGACAGACCTAAAAGGTCCTTTGTGGAGCTGACATGACGCCTCATGTTTTTCAATGAAGGCCTCTTGTGGAACGATGCAAACAACCAGCTTACTTACGAACCAGTCAAGTATTTTGCAACTGCTCTGAGTAATTTGGTTAACTTGGCCTTCTGATCTAGTGACTTAACTTATGTTACCAAGTAATAGTTTTATTGGCACTACTGTTTAATTCGTTTTTGTTAATGTTTAGTTACCAGTGTATTTTTCCTATAAATATTCTTTACCCTGTTCAATAAAGAGACCTTCTGTTTAAGACGTATTCCTGGACATATTCCTGGATGCTGAGGTTCTCATGCTCTATTTGTGGCTCTCCAATTTGATAAAAGGCTACCAAAATTATGCTGTCTGTTTCAGTTGGGACATAGAAAGGAACCCTGTACATGGATAGAGTTGAACACTGTATAGTGACACTCAACATTGCAAATGTCAGTGTTCATTTACACCAGAAAAATGTTCTCACAAAAGTCACTAATGACTTGCTAACTACCTTTGATACAGTTGACCACCATTTTCTTACCTTAATTTTCCACTCCCTTGACTCCGCCCTCCCATGGTTCAAATCTTATTTAGAAAAATCTCAAACATTTAGTGTCTCCTTCTCAGCCACCTCTTCTTCTCCACTCTACTTGACCTGGGGGTTGAAAATACCTGTAGGATTTTGTCTTTAATTTTGGCCACTCTGAATTTTTTTTTCAAGTAAACTTCAGTGATATATTGTTACGGTAGCAATGTCATAGTTATAGGACAAGTACTCAAGGCATTTGAGGGACATTTCAAGCACTCAGATGGCATTTCCATCATATGTCTATGATGTGTATCATATATCCTCTTCTGGATCACTACCTTGTGGTGGTGAAGGGGCTTGTGTACCTCAATAAAGCTGTGAGCTAAACCATGTAGTGTCACCCACGATGAGTAGGTCATAGCAGAGAGGTCGGACAAATCTCAGTTCACTGGAGAAGGAACTAGCAACCCACTTCAGTAGCCAAGAGTACACCCAGTTGTGGATGTGTCTGTAGGGGAAGGGAAAGACCTCTGCTGCAAAGAACAATTCATCATAGGGACCTGGAATGCTATGAAGCAAAGCAAACTGAGATGTCAAGGTTAAACATTGATATCCTGGGAATTAGAGAACTCAAATGGACTGGAATGGGACATTTCACATCAGACAGCCACCAGATCATCTACTGTGGTCAAGAATCCCGCAGAAGGAATCTAGTAGCCCTCATAGTCAATAAAAGGGTGGCCAAAGCAATGCTCGATTACAACTCAATTAGTGAGAATAATTTCAATTCAAAATCATGGAAAGCCTTTTAACATTACAATGATCCAAGTCTATGCTCCAACCATGGATGCTGAAGAGGCTGACGTTTTTCAGTTCTACAAAGATATTCAACATGTCATAGATATAACACCAAGAAAAGAAGTTACTCTCATCATCGGAGATTGGAATGCTAAAGTTGGGAACCAAAAGACACCTAGAATAACTGGCAAGTTTGGCCATAGCAAACACTCTCTTCCAACAACCTGCAAGAGGACTTTACACATGGACATCACCAGATGGTCAATATAGAAAATCAACTTGTTGTACTTTAACTTTGTAGTCAAAGATGGAGGAGCTCTATACAGTCAGCAAAACCAAGACCTGGAACTGACTGTGGCTCAAACCATGAGCAACTTATTGCAAGAATTGAACTGAAGACCTAAAGAAAAGAGGGAACATCGTCAGACCAAGCAGATACGAAATAAAGAATATTGCCATGGAAGATAGAATGCCTGAAGAACTTTGGACCAAAGTTTGCGACATTATTCAGAAAATCGCAACAAAGATTATCCCCATAAGGTTCAAAACTTAGAAGACAAACTGTCTGATGAGGCTTTGAAGGTAGCCAAGGAAGGAAAAGCAAAAAGGTAGTGGAGACAGGAAAGGATTTATCCAACTGAATGCAACATTTTAGAGGATAGTAAAAAGAGACAAGGAGACATTCTAAAATAAGTGATGTAAAGAGATAGAAGAAGATAACAGAATGGGAAAATCAAGAAATCTCTTCAAGAAAATTGGGCATTTGAAAGGAACCTTTCATGCTAAAATGGGGCGTGATAAAAAACAAAAATAGCAGGGACCTAACAGAAGCAGATCAGATAAAGAGCTGGCAGGAATACACTAAAGATTTATACAAGAAGGATCTTGATGACCTAAAAAATTTGTCCAAGGGGCTGGAGCAAAATATCTTGAAGAGTGAAGTGTGATGGGGCCCAGGATGTCTTGCAGGAGTTGATGCAATCCCTGCTGACCTATTCAAAAACCTAAAATGTTGCTGTGAAAGTATTGTTTGCCTTATGCCAAGAAATCTGGAAAACTCAACAGTGGCCAATAGACTGGAAAAGGTCAGTCTACATTCCAGGCTCCATTTATTGAACAATTGAACTAATTTCACAATCAAGCAAGGTAATGCTTAAGATCCTACAAGCTTGGCTCCAACCATATATGGACCAAGAAATACCAGATGTGAAAGCCAGGTTCCGCAGAGGAGGTGGCAGAAGAGATCAAATTGCCAATGTCTGCTGGATAATAGAGAAAGAAACAGTGTTCCAGAAAAAACATTTATTGTACTTCCGCTTCATAGACTATTCTAAAGCATTTGACTGTGTGGATCACAACAAAATGTGGCAAGTTCTTAAAGAGATGGGAGTACCAGATCATCTCATCTGCCTCCTGAGGAATCGATATATGGAACAAAAAGCCATAGTGAGAACCGAACAAGGTTGTATAGTGTCACCTTATTTATTCAACTTATATGCAGAGTATATCATGCGTAAGGCCGGACTGGATGAATCCAAAGCCAGAATCAGTATTGATGGAAGAAATATCAACAACCTAAGATTCTCAGATGATAGTACTCTGATGGCTGAAAGTGAGCAGGAACTAAAGGGCCTATTGATAAGGGTGAAAGAAGAGAGTGCAAAAGCTGGCCTGCTGCTCAATGTTAAAATCGAAAAGATCATGGTAAACAGCAATCTCACATCCAAAAAATGGAAGAAGTGGTGGCAGTGACAGATTTTATTTTTTGGGATCCAAGATCTCTTCAGATGGTGACTGTAGCCATGAAATTAAAATATGTTTGCTTCTGGGAAGGAAAGCTATGGCAAGCTTGGACAAGCTACTAAAAAGTAAAGATATTATATTATCAAAAAAGGTCTGTGTAGGAAAAAGTATGGTATTCCCAGTAGTAACATGTGTGAGGTGTGAGAGCTGGACCAAAAAGAAGGCTGGCCGAGGTGCCATAACATCACAGATAATCGGACACAATTAAACCAATGATGTGTGTTGGGGAAATGATACAAATATTCTTACATTTTTAGCTTATATATATATACAATTAGCACTCTTTCCAGTTAGTGTGATATTTATCTTGGATATAAGCATTAAACCAGTAATTTTCCATTGTAAAGCATTAGTTATGAAATAGTTAAGTCTACGTGACCCCTGACTTAACAATTTCATTTACAGACAGTACACAGATTTTTTGTCATAATCGCTTGTGTCTCTTCCCCTCTCCCTCCCATGTGTCTCTTTGCCCCCTCTCCTTCCCTTGTGTGTATTTCCCCCTCTCCCTCCCCTGTTTCTCTTCCCACTCTCCGTCCCCTGTGTCTCTTCCTCCTCCTCTCCCTCCCCTGTGTCTCTTTCCCCCCTCTCCCTTCCTTGTGTCTCTCCCCCTCTCCCTCGCCTGTGTCTTTCCCCCTCTCCCTCCCATGTGTCTCTCCCCTTCTCCCTCTCATGTGTCTCTCCTTAGTTATTAGCTAAATGGTAATACTTTTGTTGCATTTTCCAATTCTTATTATTGATTTTGGTCTATATGATATTTTTACTCTTCAATTGTAATACTTTTATTTCTTCTGCTATTTGTATTAATGGAGTATTCTTTTTAATGTCTTGTAGGTTGTATAGCTTAATATAAATATCTCTCAAGGTAGCTCCCCTAGCTTTGTGTCATGCTGCAGACCATGAAATAAGCAGACCTCGAATTACCGCTTTATGAGCATTCCATAATGATATCCTAGATGTAACTGAGTCTTTATTATTTGCAAAATAATCTTCAATCTGTTTTTTTAATTTATCTCTATCTTCAACTTCTTTAAAGAGCGTAAATCAATTTTAAATCTTGGAATGGAATTTGCTCTTTTTGGAGGATTTAAATATAATTTGATACAGGCATGGTCCAACCAACTTATAGTGTCAATGTCAATTTTTTGTGCCGTGTCCAATGTTTTTTTTATCTAATAGAAAATAATCAATTTGAGTATAAGTTAGATGTCTAGCCGAATAGAATGTGTAGTCTCGCTTGGTTTAAGGGCCCTTCATCTATCATACACATTGAATCTAGTTAATATTCTACTAAAATTATTTGATTTCCTTATGTAATCTTTATCTGGTTCCACTTTTACACTAAATTTCCTATCTAGGTATGGATCATGGCATATATGTAAATCTCCTGCTATAACTAATCAGCCTTTTTGTATTACCACTATAGAATTCAAAACAGTTTTAAGGAAGGAGGTCTGATTCACACATCTAGCCTTCTTTCTATATGGGGCGGAAATTTTCTTATCATATATTGATTTAGGCAGTTTTGGTTCTTTAATTAATACTCAGTGTGCAAATAAATAACATTGGGGACTGCATAATTGAATGTCTTTTATATGGAGAATTTAAACCTCTTACATTCAAAGAAAAAATTCTTAATTTCCATAAGACTTTTAATGATTACTCCAAATATTTGTTTTTCCTCTTCTCCTCACCCCACCAGGTTCTTGCATAATTATCTTATAGTGCATAGGACATCTTAATATACAAATTACAAAACACAAAAAACAAAAAACATAATTTATTCTTAAAATCAAATCAAAGTTGAGACCCAATGTCTCAATATTTTCTCTATGTTGTGGGAGAATTTCCCTTATCAACATATGGAAATTATTCCTAGTCCGGTGAGAGAAACACTGAATCAGGAAGCAACCAAAAGTACTAATGGCAAAAGGTATTACAATATTTTTTATTTCTATGACTGGCCAAAACATATATCTTATAGTCAACTCATCTATGGTGAGAGGATTGATTTCGCTATTCCAACTTGGTACCTCAACCTGGGGTCCAAAATAGCCCCAATTCTGAGTACAACTGGCCCCAAAAGACAGGGTAAAGGGTGCAAGGGGGTGATACAGAGGGAGGAGAGTTGAGGCAGGCCTTATATTTTATTTATTCTCAACTTTCTCTTCCATTGTGATTTAACTTAGTGTTTAATCTATTAATTTAACCTCTATTGATTGGTGTAGTAAACAGTGACTTCAATACCAGTGTCTATTCTATTCTTTCCCTTAAGCTTTCTCCCATTGTAATGGGGTCAAAAGATCTTTTTTGGAACTGGATTCAATTGTTAGATTCCACTCCCTCAAAATATTTTCTCCTTCTTCAGTTGTGTTAATAATTTTCTTTTGGTCTTTATAGAAAACAATTAACTTTACGGGAAATCCCCATTTGTATTGGATTCCCTCCTTTCTAAGTGTTAATGTAAAAATTTTAAAAGACCTCCTTTTATTCAATGTTGTACTTGTTAAATCAGAAAATATAAGTAAAGTTCCATAAGGTGCATCCAATTCTTTTTTATTTTTAACTGCTTTGAGTATATCCTCTTTAAATGTATGGTAGTGTAATCTCAATATAGTGTTTCTAGGTGTATCTTTTGGACAATTTTGTGGGAGTGGGATTCTATGGATTCTGTCTATTACATTTTGACCACCATTTTTGTCATTAACCAAATACTTAAAGAATTCCAGCATATCATTTCTGAGTTCCTTTGCCATTACATTTTCAGGTATTCCCCGAATTCTGAGGTTATTTATTCTCGAGAAATCTTCTAGTGAGTCTGTTTTATGTTTCAAGAGCTTAACCTCTTCCTTCATTATCTTTCATCTCATAATGCCTCAATTCTATTCTCTATCTCGTCTGATCTTTTATCAAGATTGGATATGGCTATTGTGTTTCTGGCAACCATTTCAGATATTTCATCTCTTAATGTGGATCTAAATTCATTTAACAGTGTTTTCATGGAGCAGATAGTTAAAGTATCTTCTAAATTTTCATGGGGTCCCTTCCCTCCAGGTCGCTATGTTCTAAGCAATCACTGGATACATCAAAAGATGAGGCATCATGGGCTTGATAAGTATTTTTTTCCCGATATCTTTATCTCTATGGGAGAGAAACTAAGCTACAGTCCTTGCAGTACTTTTCTTCTCCTTCTCCCTCCCCTTCCCCTTTATTAAGGCCTGATCTTTTTTCATTATTATTCCAAAATGGAAGGGATTCTCCCTAGAGGGTAAAGAGGTCAAAGAAAGAAAGGAAACTGTAAGGGGAGGACCCAGTTCTCACTTATATTCAAATTACCATTGCCTTCTTAGAATCTTGTTATCTTATACAGAGGTTTATACTAAGTTACCACTTTATATTCACTTTAGCAGACATATTCATGCTCATAACAGTTCTGTATAATATACAACAAGTTAACCTCCAAGGTTTCTTTGCAATACAGTGCTCTTCACTCACAGTGATAGATATAAAACAAGAAAAAGAAAAAGAAAAATAGACAACTTCCCCCTCCTTTTTAAACGTTCAAGGGTTTTATCCCATCTTCTCTATGACATAGAGAGTTCTGTTGAAGAATAGATTGTGTTCTCTTTTTAAACCTCAGTAAGTGTCTTATTATATTAAAGTTACAATACAGCGTTTATAAGCATTTGTAATGCTTTCACTGACTTATCTTTATCCCCACGTGGCAATCGATGTATGAAGCTTACCCCACCGATACCATCCAGAATCAGCTCACACTGCCACTGTGGGGGGAACCATCAGCTTCACGCTTGCCTCCAAGAAATCTCTTATCTCCAAGAAATTTTTCAAGAAATCAGGGGGTTATATGGAAAAAGAAAAAAAAACAAACGAATAGCTGTTTTAGATTATCCCACTTCAAGCTTCTTATATTCCTTCTGCCTTCTCCTTTCCCCTATAGTGGAGGATCATCACTTGGCAGCTCTGGTCTTACTTAGAGACGTCTGTTATCAATTAGTAAGTGATATGCAGTTCCGTCAATGCTTATAGAGGTCTTATTGACAAAATTCCTCATAATGGGACATCTTTAATTTCCTTTTGGAGGGGAATACTAAGTTCAACTCTCCTGCATTTTATTAATCTTCCTTAACCATCTTGCATGTAGCGGCGTATAGCAGCTTAGGCAACGTGGCCTTCCCCGTAGGCTTCCCAATTCTGGGCTACTATAATATCAATAATACTCAAAAAAATGATCTTAGTTTATTTTTTAGGCCTGGGTGTTATTACTTAAATGCGAACCAAAATATTGTCCTGTGGATCCTATTTAGGAATCCTTGACCAACCAACCAAGGTTGTACAGAAACACCTTTTATGCAGCCTTTATTTTAATTATTATTGCCACATACTAATTTTAAAAATTCAATCTTTATTTGTACATTTTAAATGTTGTTAAAAATGCAACGATTAAAAAAAATCATGTTAAACCCAAGGCCCAAAGGATTAAACACCATTCACTCAGTTTAAAGCCAATTACACCTGTTTCTCCTGCAACAAGATAATAACCACTGGGAGTAATGTCTAGCCTGATGAGTGGTTTGCTAATCATACTACAGGAAGAGCAGATGTGTGGTGGTACTATGGAGGACTAAAACGCAGACAAGTGTTTCCGCCCAACTGACAAGGAACTTGTGCATTAATACAATTGGTGTTGCCCTTTTACCGGCTTCCTGAAAAAGAACTAAGTTTTACTGCAACACACGATACAAAGGCCTTGACCCAATTTAAGAGATCCACCCCAAGTGGCAACTTTGATGACAGAGTCTACATCGACTCCATCGGAGTACCTGTGCACTACCAGACAAGTTCAAGACCAGAAATTAAATTGCAGCAGGATTTGAATTTATGTTCACCTGATGGGTGACTATAAATGAGAATGTTGACTGGATAAATTATATCTACTATAACCAACAAAGATTTGTGAACTCTACAAGAGATGCGGTACAAGGTTTGACTGAACAACTAGATAAAACAAGTCTGATGACATGGCAAAACCGCACAACCCTTGACATGTTTCTAGCAAAAGCGAAGGAGGTGTTTGTAAAATGTTTGGCACTGCCTGCTGCACCTTCATCCCTAACAATATGGCACCTGATGGAACGTTGCCAAAGTCCTGGAGACATTGACCGTTCTGTCAAATGAACTAGCAGAAAATTCAGGGATGGAAAATCCATTCACTAGCTGGCTTCAGTCGTGTTTAAAAAGATGGAGAGGCATAGCCCTCTCTGTGATGACTTCAATCGTTGTCATGCTTGCCATTTTGGTCACTTGTGGTTCCCTGCGAAAAGGGACTGATACAGAAATACAGAAATGGATTGACACGATCATCACCTAGAAAGAATACCTAAACTTTTATAATTCTATGCCGCAAGCTTGCCTAAGGACATGGAGGAAAAGGAATACAAGAATCATGCCTAAAAACCAGGCCCATCCCCAGCGCTACGGAATATGTTGGCATGTTATAAATAAACTATAATAATAATGAAGGACATATTCAAGCTCTTGCTCATTGACATTACAATATGCTAATACATATACCTGGACTTTTATATCTATCGCACAGCTATCTGGACTGTCTCTTGGTAACATACAACAGCATATGTGGATGTTTTCATCAACCCCATTGGATTCTTTCTTTGTTCCATGGATTTCGTCAAACAGGTGCTCACTTGTCTTCCTGGATGCATTGTTTTACCATCAACATTTCATCTTTTCTTGCTCCTGCTTTATAATCACTAATTGTGAAGCTTTCATTCAACAGACTATAATAAATGGACTGTGAAACTTCTGCTATCTATCCCATTATTGAAAGATTCTTTATATTATTCCACGAATCATATCGGATTAATAAACTTGCGATTTTCTAATGTATATATTGATGTTCTCTTTATAATTATGTTTTCTTTTGAAATGTTCTTGTTGGGAATGCATTAAGGTGCAAGGTGCAAAGGACTCTGGGAGATAATATCTAATATCTCCATGTTGTAGGAAACTCATCTGACTGTATTTTTAGAGACCAAGAGTCTCTCTAAATGTCAGTCTCAAGACCTTACCTCTACTTCCTAATAAGTTGATATTTTTACTGTTTAGCTATATGTGAGAAAGTTATGTTAAAATTATACCCTGTCATATTTGTATTCTTTCCTTTTGATGACAATTTTCATTGTCATAGGGGGGAGTGTTGGGAAAATGATACAAATATTCTTACATTTTTAGTGTATAAATATATACAATTAGCACTCTTTCCAGTTAGTGTGATATTTGGCTGGGATATAAGCATTAAACCAGTAATTTTACATTGTAAGGCATTAGTTATGAAATAGTTAAGTCTACATGACCCATGACTTGGCAATTTCATTTACAGACAGTTCACAGGTTTTTAGTCATAATAAATATGTTTTCTTCACTCATCTCCAAGGTCAAATAAGTGTTATGTACTGCGCACAAGTGTATCATATAAAGTAGACATACGCACAGATATTACCAAAGTATGTGTTATATTCTTATTGGATATTATATATAAATAAAATATAATTGGCTGTTAGTGGGTTATATCATGTTGCTAGATGGATTGTTTCATTGTTATGTAAACAATTATAAAAGGTTGTTGCTGGTTATATTTCTGTCAGTAGCAGTTCAGTGAGTGAGTAAGTGGCAGACATTTTGGGCGTCCTTGCTACTAAGCCACATCTTTTCTAAATAAACTCTAATAATGAGAAAATTACCAGTGGACTCTCTTTTTATTACCATGACTGGGGATCAAAGTACAAAGTAGTGTGAGTATAAGTTATTTTTCTACGACATGTGTTAGCTCTGTAGTGATTTACGAGTGAACTACACTTGGTTCTTTTCTTACGTTGCCATTGAATGGAGGCCTATAACACCAAGTAGTTCATTTTCAAAAGTTGTTCACTTAAAGCCTCATTCAATTGAGCAATTGTAAGTTACAGTAGGCCGTAATGGAGGCTGTAAGTTATTTTGCTATTCAATTGGCGTTTTATTTTGAGCCGCAAAGGGGCTACGTGTTACGGGCTTGAAATCCTTGCAGTTGTTAAAACGGGAACGTACAGCCCATCAAAGGTTTTGATCTATCACGTCTGCAAGAGTTCCGATCGCTAAAATCGCTATTCAATTGCCACAATTCCTCAAGCCCTCAAACGCAATCAAACCCGCAAACGGCAAATGTGGGCCAAAATCTTACAGGTTCCAAATAGGATCTGCAAAGGGTTTACAGACTATTTTTAACACTGCAAAATACAATAAAAACCCACTGATAAACTTTAAAATATGGCCAAAGCAATGGAAGGCATTAGAATAACTCGCACAACAATTATCAACTAACAAATAGCTAAATCTATTTAATTTTTTTCATATGTTGTAATGGTCATGCATCTGCCAATATAAAAAGTCATACTGCAAGATGCTGAAAGTAATTAAAGAGACACTACATGATTAAATTGCCACACAAATACATGCAAAAGGCTGCCATATTAACCCTGCTGTTTCTCCTGTTCAGGGTAGAATTGCCTGGTATTTTGGGGCTGGGTCAATCTAGTGAGTGGGACCAGCCTGATATACTACAGGATTTTTCTCCCTGTGAAGGGCACAAGTGAGCTAAAAGTTGTTGCTCTCAGAGTACAATATCATGTCCATAGAACTAACCTATTAAGGTTAGTTCATTCTCTGATTGAGCACCTCTAACTTTGATTTTTATTTATGCAAATGACCCTTAGGGATTAGTCTTCCTACGGTTGATGGGGGACTCCAGATGTGGACCCCCTTGCTCACTGTGCCTTAGGGAGTTCAGCTACACCTCGATGACAAGGCCCAATGAAGGTTGAAATGTATATCTGGGGTTTGCTGTTTCTCCTGTTCGGGGTAGAATTGCCTGGTATTTTCGGGTTGGTCACTCTAGTGAGTGGTACCAGACTAATATACTGCAGGATATTTCTCCCTGTGAAGGGCACAAGTGAGCTAAAAGAGGTTGCTCTCAGAGTGGGTTATCATGTCCATAGAACTAACCTATTAAGGTTAGTTCATTATCTGATTGAGCACCTCTAACTTTGTTTTTTGTTTATGCAAATGACCCTTTGGAGTTAGTCTACCTAAGGTTGAATGGGGACTCCAGATGTGGAACCCTTACTCACTGTGCCTTAGGGAGTTCAGCTACACCTCACTGACGAGGCCCAATGAAGATCAAAACTTACATCTGGGGTTTGCTCTTTCTCCTGTTCGGGGTAGAATTGCTGGGTATTTTCGGGGCTGGGTCTCTCTAGTGAGTGGGACCAGACTGATATACTACAGGATATTTCTCCCTGTGAAGGGCACAAGTGAGCTAAAAGAGGTTGCTCTCAGAATGGGTTATCGTGTCCATAGAACTAACCTATTAAGGTTAGTTCATTATCTGACTGAGCACCTCTAACTTTGTTTTTTGTTTATGTAAATGAAGGGCACAAGTAAAGGGTTTACCTTTCTATAAAAAATAATAAAACTGGTCTACAAAACTTAAATTTTTTTTTGTCTTAGAAGTCAAAATAGGTGAACCTCATTGTATTTTTTGTGCTCAATACAAATATCTTTTTAGAAATTCTCTATCTTGTAAGGATTTTGAGAGACAGTGATTTTAAGTTTACAGTATTACATCTATTTACAATACATACATAGTAAAGGACTAACTCCCCTGAAAGGTAGATCTATAGGATTTTTCTCAGGAATATCCCTCATAAGGGTCCAACAAAGCATAGCATTGCTGGACTCCACTTGCCCTGGTACTGCTTTTCCATATTGAAAATGTCCTGGTGGAATTGTTCACCATGTTCATCGCTGACTTCCACAAGATTTGCTAAAAAGCAATCCAGGTGCAAATCCAAAAAATTGATTTATGAAGACATGTTACATCCCATTGTGAAATTGTGATCATTCACTATTTCTTTGTAGATGTCTGCTTTATGATTCCCTAAGAAGTTCTGACAAACACTCTTGAGAGATTTCCATACAGCCTTTTCAGCCTGGTTCAACTCACTATCAAAGTTCTCATCTTTAATCAGTTAAAGATGGAAGAGGACTCCAGTGGCAACCTGTGAAGCTCTGGTGAACTCCATGCCCATGAGGTTTAAGGCAGTGCTGGAAAATAAGGGCGGCCACACAAAATATCGACACTTTGGGCCCAATTTGGACATTTCCACTTTCCAGTACTCACTTTTGTTTCCAACGGTTTAGACAATAATGGCTCTGTGTTGAGTTCTTTTGAGGGGACAGCAAATTTACGATGTTGGTCACACAGTGGAGCCGTCACACATGTGATCTTCGCAAAGCGAGGCGAAGCAGGCGTGCAGCACTTAGGCTGCAATGAGCGCCAAAGGCATTGCAGCCAGCGGCACCATCACACATGCAAGCCTCGTGAAGTGATTCAAAACAGCCCGTGCAGTACTTAGGCTGCATTGTGAGGGTCGCAACTGCATGCCAAGCTTGGAACTCTAAAAACCCTAAAAACAAAAAAAAATATTTAACAAACATAATAACACACTCACAGACAGCACAGGGGGAGAGCCAGGAAGCCTGGGAGTGAGGTTGCAAGCGATTTTGAGCCTTATTTGGGAGTTTTCGTCAAACCAATATTGGCTAAGTGAGGGAAAAAATGGCGGACGAAAATCGTAAAAAAATTCTGAAACTGCATGAAAACGAGGCTGAGCAAAGCCAGACACGCTGGACTTAGAAAATACACGACTGCAAAGACACTAACACTTACACCAACAATGCCAGGCACACAAAAATTAAAACAAACGACCTTCAGTGCGTAACACGCAAACATTCAATAGACACTCAGAGGAGAAAGACAGAGGAAAGGGACAGGTGGAGATGGTGGAAAGAGATACATGGCATTCCCAAGCACAAAACTTGCAGGTTAACGAAACCTGCCATGAGCGGCCTGTACAGTAGGCAGGAGGAAATGCTTGCAATGAGAGCTGAAGGCGCTTATTGTGAGTCACGAGATGAGCACTGCAAGCGGGAAAGGCTGGCAATGAGCCCTGAATGTGATCAGCGCAAAGCAGGAAAGTTGAAGTACACAAGGGAGATGTTAGTAATGAGCACCGAAGGTGCTCATTGTTAGCCACGCAATTAGAGCCGAAGGCGCTCAGCGCGGAGCTCGCGATGATCGCTGAAGGTGCTCAGAGGATCAAAAGCCTCACATTGTGTGGCAAACAGCATTGCCATCCTTACAATTTTAATCCCGTAATTTTTGACGGGCAAATTTGACGGGCAATTTATATATCACATATTATAATTGTCCTGCTACGAGTCGTCGTCACGCTGTTTGCGTGGTCCGTACGAATAGCGGGCTTAGCGATGAGCGCCGCAGGCGCTCATCGTCCGGCGAGCCTCGCGAAGCGAGGCGAGCCGTTAAACCGTTGCACTTTGGCAATGAGCGCCGCAGGCGCTCATTGCAGGCGGGCCTCGCGTAGCGAGGCGAGCCGTTAAAACGTAGTAAAAAAATACGGCCGCAAACCGCCTATCATAAAAATTTAAATTAACAATAACTACACACACCACATACATAAAAACCTAACCGATAGCAAGAGGGAGCATCCACGACCTGCAGAAAGCGAGTTACACATTGATTTACCTTAAAATACAAAAATGTAAACACAAAAAAAAAAATAAGCGACAGAAAAAATGGAGGCCGAAAAAAATGAAAACGAGGCTACAGCACTCTGAGCACGAAAAAGACTGTTAATCCCTGAAGGCGTAGACACATTACGGATAATCCGTGACGGCGTATAAGACACATTACGACATCGCAAAAATCGGACGCAACCCGCGGACAAGAAAAAAGATAAAACACACTACATACACAGAACACATAAATAAAAATGTTACCGACAGCAAGAGGAAGCATCCTGGACCTCAAAACAAAAACTATCGCCTTCATTTAAAGCAAAATAAAAGAGTTTAGACACTTTAAAAAAAATAAGCGAGAGAAAAAATGGCGGCCGAACAAAACGAAAACGAGGCTACAGCACTATAGCCACGGAAAACACTTACGGAAAATCCGATAAGACGCACACCACACATTTCCGGATTAACACGGAGTTCCCGTCTTTGTCTCGCGTAGACTCCGATTTCCCGCCTTTGCCTCGCGCCGACTACGATTTCCCGCCTTTGCCTCGCGCCGACTACGATTTCCCGCCTTTGTCTCGCGCCAACTCCGATTTCCCGCCGAAAACAACACATTGGTCTCGAGCAACAGCGTATTTCCCGCCGAAAACAATGCATTTCGCTCGCGCACCCGTATTTCCCGCCGAAAACAATGCATTTGGCTCGCGCAAAAACCTATATATAGGGCACAATTGACACATTACTGACACCTTTTACTGAGGTGATGACAGTGTGACTGGACATTTTCGGATGCTGGAAAATCGAAAGAGATTGATAGCTCTTCAGGATACTGATTCAGGAACATTGAATTACAAAAGGTACATTTTAAGAAGTATCATTAATTAATTACTATATTATTAGTTACTTAATAAGGACAATTATGTACATTAAATTAATAATTGGTTATGTATTGTGCATTAATTATTAATGTACATTACATTGAATTATTAATTAATAATGTACATTAAATTAATAATTAATTGATTATATATTGTGCTTAAATGTGTGAAACATTGTAAATAATATTTATAATGTATTTTATTTAATTAAGAATTAATAATCAATAAAATATAACCAATTAACTATTAAATTAATGTACATTATTTCATTAACAGAAATATAATATTGAGCTTAACTGTGTGAAACAATTGACAATACTATTGATAATGTACATTAAATAATTAATGAATTAAGCATTAATATAAAAGTGAGTTTGCGTTTAAGAATGTCCAGAAAAAAGAAACACATTTATTCATGAATTAATAAATAATGTACATTAAATTTAATTATTAATTAATAATGTACATTCTATTACAAATTAATTGGTTATATATTGTGCATTAATTAATTGTAGATTACATTACTAATTAATTGGATATTGTAATTACCTGTGTAAAAGAATTGTAAATAACGTTTATAATGTACTTTCTACAATTAATTAATTATTACTAAACAGTAATATCAAAAATGTTAGCGTTTAAGAATGTGCAGAAAACAAACACATTGATTCATTAATTAAGAATGTACATGATTTTAATAATTTAATTCTCAGATAGACTCATGTTTATGTTTTCAGTTTAAATTTAATTAATAATGTACATTAAATTAATAATTGCTTATATATTCTGCATTAATTAATAATGTACATTAAATATAATTATTAATTAATAATGTATATTACATTAGTAATTCATTCGTTAGATATTGTGCTTACCTGTGTGAAAGAATTAAAAATAACATTCATAATGCACTTTATTTAATGAATTAATTATTAATAATGAGTAATATCAAAAACAGTTTTGTATTAGATTACTATAGGAACATATTAAAGAATTTGCTTTCAGGTTTTTAAGGAATAAAAATATATGTCTCTTGATTGATGTTTATTTCATGATATGGGTGAAGTGAAATAATACAAAGATTCTAAAATTTAAATTACAGATTATTGATCAAGGAAAGTGAATAAACACACAGTGTGACGTTTGCAGCCTTTGAACAACATCAAGACCGTCTTTGCAGGTAAATATTTAATTTGGTCCTGACACATCAAAACAGCATATGTTAAAAAAAATTATGGAAAGTTGAATAGACAATACGAAGCAATACAAACATTTAACAAAAAGAAGAAGCACTTGCCAAAAAAAAAAAAAAATGTATGCAGTGAAGTGAATCAAGAAGGATTTAAAATGAATTGAAAGATGAATAATTGATATAATAAATATATATGTCCAGTTATTACCAATTTAATATATGTCAATAAAATACTTTGAAAAATTGGTTTCATTTATTTCATTGGAAACAAGGATAACGTTTATTCATCAACTTTAATGTAACAGTCAAAAAAGTAAAAAGACATATGTACACAAAAATAAGAAGAAAGACTAATTAATATTTATATTGACTATTACAGATTAAAAAATGGAAGATAATGGAGAAGACAAAATGGAACGCAAAAGAAGATTGGCAAGGGAAAGGAAGCAAAGGTGGAGAGATGCTCATACACCAGAAACTTCACAACGCTTGAGAGAAGAAGATCAACAGAGACTTTTAAATAAAAGAAAGATTGCTAAGAAAGCCAAAAGTGAGTCTGTTGGGCCTTGCAAAAAAAGGAAAAGTAAAAAAAAACATCTATGTGAACCAGTGTCTAATGATTCTATTGTGCAGAATGACTTAAATGTAGACACACATGACAACAATGTACATATAGAAAGTGGGTTTGATATATATGTGGAAAAAATGCATGACAATGTGTTCAATACTGCAGTACATGTAGATACTCATTATTGTGGGTTACTTAATGTGCTTTGTCAGTTTTGTGGGGCCTATCATTTCATAAAGGAAAGACCTACTGATGGAAATTTCATTAGTTGCTGTCAGAAAGGAAAGGTGAAACTTCCACTAAGACATCCATTTCCATATTATTTAGAATGTATTATGAGTGATCCAACATTTCAAAATTATAATAATTTCAAACAAAACATCAGGTCTTATAACAGTGCAATTTCATTTGCTTCAATGGGTGCAACTTTAGCAGAAAATGTACCAGGACATGGTCCTTATTGTTTCAAAATTCAAGGTCAAATATACCACCGAACTTCACATTTACACCCACAAGAAGGAGAGCCAAGGAAATTTGCACAGTTGTATGTCTTGGATACGATGGAAGCTGTGGAACAAAGAATGACACTACCAGAAAATAGACAGTGTTTGCGCATAGTCTTTGAACAGCTGGATAAAATTATGCAAAACAACCCATATAGTAAAGCATACAAACAATTAGCACAGCTGGAAAAAGAACAACAGGAACATGCTGAAAGACATCTATTGCCTATACCAAGAGTAAATATGGTGTTAAAAAGAGATCGCAACACTGATCAAAGAAGATATAATTTACCGACAGTAAATGAGGTTGCTATGGTGTTTAAAAATGAGGATGGTGAACCACCTTTTCAGCGTGATATTAGAATATATCCACGCAATGAAGAACAACCATTTATCAACATCAATATATTAAGTTGTAATTTAGATCCAATGACATATCCCATTTTCTTTCCAAATGGTGAACCTGGATGGGAACCAAAATTAAAATTGGAAACTTATCCCAATACTAAACTTCGAATTAGATCTAATATTTCAATGCTGGAATATAAAGTTGCACAAACTGCTATCCGTGACTGCTTTAATCCAATTTTACATGGAGGCAAACTCACTCAACAATGGATTATTGATTCATATCTACAAGTTGAAGCCAATAATTTAAATTTCATTAAATTTCAACAAAATAAATTACGAGTTGAACAGTATTGTGGATTAATGGATTATGTGGCTGAAATAGCTGCAAACAGAGACATTCCAGCTGGAAGAGCAATTATTTTGCCATCAACTTTCCAAGAATCTCCTCGCAATATGCGAGAAAGGTATAATGATGCCATGGCTATTGTCACAAAATTTGGAAAACCAGATTTATTTATTACATTCACATGTAATCCACAATGGCCAGAGATCAAGGAAAATTTGTATTTGGGACAAACTACATCTGACCGACCAGATTTAGTGGCAAGAGTATTTAAAATCAAACTGAATTCATTAATACATGATATCACTAAAGCAAAATTATTTGGACAATGTATGGCATTTGTTTACACTATTGAATTTCAAAAGAGAGGACTGCCACATGCTCACATACTTTTAATACTGCAGGAAAAAGATAAGTTGAAAACTGCAGAGAGAGTGGATTCAGTCATTTCTGCCGAATTGCCAGACCAAGAAAAATATACAAAACTTTGGCAGATTGTTACACATAGAATGATTCATGGCCCATGTGGAGAGATGAATCCTAATTCACCATGTATGGAAAATAAAAAATGTACAAAAGAATTCCCAAAACAATTTCAAATGCAAACTTATGCTAATTGTGATGGATATCCTTTGTATAAAAGAACACAAGGAGAAACAGCTATTATCCGGGGCCAAAAGGTTGATAATAGATTTGTTGTTCCATACAATCCACATTTGCTCATCAAGTACAATGCACACATCAATGTAGAAGCTTGCACTTCGATTAAATCAATTAAGTATGTGTATAAATATATATACAAAGGATATGACGCAGCTACTGTTGTTGTACAAGGTGCTGTAAATGAAAACGAAAATCCAATTGTACACGATGAACTATCAAATTATTTAGATGCTCGCTATGTTAGTGCTCCTGAAGCAATGTGGCGCCTTTTGAAATTTGAGATGCATGATCGGTCACATGCTATCTATCGCTTAGCTGTACATTTGCCTCAAAGTCAGATAATTTGCTTTACTCAAGGAAATGAAAGACTTGCATTATGTCAAAGTGAAGACAGAGATACCACACTTATAGCATGGTTTAAATTAAACTGTCAGGATACGCAGGCCAGACAATTTTTATACATAGAGATACCATATTACTATGTATTTGTAAATGGTCAATGGAAAGAACGAAGAAGAGATGCACAAAAAATTATACCACGCATTTATACCGTCAGTCCAAGGGATATTGAACGTTTCAGCTTAAGATTACTTCTGCTACATGTTCCCGGTGCACAGAGTTTTGAGCATTTACGTACAGTCAATGACATAGTTTATGATACATTCCTATTAGCTGCAAGACAGCAAAATTTCATAGCTGATGATACAGAATGGGAGAGGTGTCTGGAAGAAGCAGCGCTATGTCAAATGCCAAAGCAAATGAGACAACAATTTGCATTCATATGCATATTTTGCAATGTACCTGATGCTTTCACTTTGTGGGAAACATTTAAATTAAACATGTCAGAAGACTTCTTGAAACGTTACAGAGAACCAATCGCTCTGTTAAAAACATTGTTGGAAATTCAAGAAATATTGTTTGCTCATGGATTAAATTGTTCAAGTTTTAATTTACTGGATCCAGGACTTATAGATGACATTAATTTTGATGATTATGACACTGAGCTACAAAAACAAAAAACACAAGAAAAACTGGCAACATTAAATACTAAACAGTTAGAAGCATTTCAGGCCATCACAAATGCTACAGATGATGAAATGGTCAAAGACCGGTATTTCTATCTAGACGGCCCAGGTGGATCTGGAAAAACTTATCTTTACAATTGTTTGATGAGTTATATTCGATCACACAGTCAGATAGCTATGCCATTTGCAACAACTGGAATTGCTGCACTTTTGTTAGATGGTGGTAGAACTGTTCATAGTGGATTTAAGCTGCCAGTTCCCATTTTGGAAACATCAGTGTCAGATATTCGACTCAATTCTATACAAGCAAAAAAATTTAAACTAACGAAACTAATTATCATAGATGAGGCAACAATGATGTCATGTCACGCACTGCAATGTATTGACAGATTCTTAAAAGAAGTGATGGATAATAAGTTGCCATTTGGTGGAAAGGTGATGCTGTTAGGAGGAGATTTTCGGCAAACATTACCTGTTGTGCCACACGGAAATAGAACAGAGATCATTGAAACATGTATCAAGACCAGTAAACTGTGGCAAATATTTACACATCTCAAATTAGAATTAAATATGAGATCTGAAGGCCAAAAAGAATTCAATGATTGGCTTATTAAAATCGGAGAAGGAAAACATCCAGAAATACAGCATTTACCAAATGATACTATTGAAATTCCATCAGAAATGGTTTGCAACGAATCACTGATATCAGCCATATTTCTAAACACTCTTAATAACGAGGATTACTCAGACATTGCAAACAAAGTGATATTAACATCAAAAAATATCGATGCCTTGAATGTAAATAATGAAATTTTAAAATACATCAATGCACCACAGAAGAATTATTACAGTGCAGATTCAGTTCTGGCTGATGATAAAGAGAGTTAATCGAATTTTAGTATCGAATTTATTAATTCCTTAACACCATCTGGAATGCCACCACATATTTTACAATTGAAAAAAGGTGCAATTGTCATGTTATTGCGAAATATGAATCCAAAAAAAGGACTTTGTAATGGCACCAGATTAATTGTGCATGAGTTAAAAGATCATTTTATACATGCAGAAATTATAACTGGGACCCATAGAGGTGACCGAGTTTTTATACCAAGAATTGATTTAGCTCCAAGTGAGAGTGGTTTGCCTTTTGTCCTTCAAAGGAGACAGTTTCCAGTTATCATGGCATTTGCCATGACCATCAATAAATCACAAGGCCAAACTTTTAAGTCTGTTGGGATTTTTTTAAAGGAACCAGTTTTTGCACATGGACAACTCTATGTTGCTTTTTCAAGGTGCACCAATCCAAACGAAATTAAAGTGACTGTTGACGAAAATGAAAGTCAGGGTCATTTATTAGACGATGGATGCGTTTACACAAAAAACATTGTGTACTATGAGGTGTTGTAAACATAGAGTAGAGTAGTTTCATTTCTATGACAACATTTTAAGGTACTCAATATTATTGCACAAAAACAACATTTCAAGAACAAACTATATACAATGGACAAAAAAATCCATAGAGAACAGTGGTTTGACTTCCAGTACAAAATGTAAGTACTCTGGGACTCTTTAAATAGGGGACCACTATTTCACTTTGGAAACTCTATGTGATATTTGCATAAAAGACAAACAGAAAATAAAAAAAAAACTTAAACATCCTTAAACATATTGAAATGGGTTACAAGTTTCATGTTCATATGATTGGTCCCACAAAAAAAAAGGTAAAAAACTGTTTGTTAAAGAGATATGTTATAGGCAAACATGTATTGTTACTATATAGTTGAACCATTTCATAAGATTTGGAAAAGTATTGATTCAGGGAGTAATCCGATCGCCAGTTAATGGGGTCAGGAAGGAATTAATTTGTTTCCCTCTAAGATACAATTGCAAAAGTTTGAATGGGGTTTTTTATTGTTTGCCTTCCTCTGAATTCAATGCTAATTTAGTTTAACGAGAGTTTAACAAAAATGTTACAAATAAAACAAAAAATGTTATTTGTAAAAAAATGTACTTACTCTAAGTTAATATAGTCTGCAGTTACTAAGTGATAAATATCTATTTAAAAGTGTTAGTATTGTTAAAAGAAGGTTGAAAGATTGTATAATATACAAGTTGCCTGTTACAAAATTTCATGTTACACTTTACAATATGTATGCATTAAAAAGTACAATATGTATGCATTAAAAGTAAGATATTATTATATTGTTTTTAAAAAAAAAAAATGATTATGAAATATAAGTTGAAAGTTACAAAAAATAAAAAGTTAAAAAAAGAAATGTGTATTTCTTTTTAGAAACAAAAAAGGGACAAATGTAGTAGACTCATTTTGTGTTGCAAATAAATTTCACAACATTTAAATTTTATTGACCGTCATTTTTTGACGGGCAAGTCGCTAGTATATATAAATATATATATATATATATATATATATATATTTATAGAGAGAGAGCTTTATAGGTTTTTATACAGATACTTTTTGCGTTTCTTTTATAGAAGTAGAGAATGAGCCATGAGCTATAGAGCCATTCATTGAAGCCCAGTCTTCCAATTTCAAGGGTTGAACACAGTTTGTTCTCCCTTGCCGCTGTGTACTTATAGTTTAGTAAATAGTAAATATGGAGTTTTTTTTAGGTATGTGTAGTTTAGATAAAGAATGACTTGGCTGTGGTTTGGATGCATAATTGTGTGTTGAGAAAATGTAATAGATGTGTGTAATTGTATACTTCGTTGAAGTTGCCATTTTCAAGGTGAATAACCTAAAATACAGGCATATTGGTATTAGTCTTTTTGTAGTTTTTCCAGAAGTTAACTAAATTAAAACAATGGATTAATAAATGGAATACATTGCTTTGAATGTATACTTTGTCTGTCATGTATCTCCATACAAATATATGCACCGTGCATAGACAAGGACATTTTCTACACATTTAAACATGTTGAACCTCATTTTTTCCCATGGAAAAAAAAAACAAAAAAAGCTTTTGTTATATTTAAAACTGCGTTTTTTAAATTGATGACAGAGTTTATATCCATTCAATTATCTTCTTCTTGTACACGCTGTGACTTTCCTAATAAGGATAACATTTATAAATGCCCTTTTTTGTGCCCTGATTTTAAGTTGATATGTAACATAGTGGATGTGTGGAAATTCCTATACCAATTAATGCAGGTCTTTGGCATGATAAATCTAAGACATTTTTACTGTAAGCTTCCTGGCAGAGATACAATAAGTAGCTAAAAACCTTGTTTGGGACCATCCAGTTCTAGTAAGTGGGACAGGTAGATTAAGGACATGCCTGGGGAGATAGTAAAATACTTGAAAGTGTAATTTCCAAACTGGGAAATGGAAGTGAATCAATGCCTGGCAGTAACAGAATGCAAATGCCTCTGAAAAGCAAGTTCAGCTAACTATTAGATCCCATTGGACCAGGTCTGGCGAAGCTTCCTCTTAGGTTACGGGAATGGAGCCCTACGGCTGTATCTTGCTAACTTTGTGATTTAAGGATCAGGTCAGAAATATGAGTTCAAGAATATTTTGAATTGTATATAATTAATCCTATGAGTTTCCTGTCAATTCTTCTTGCTTTGCTTTTAGATGTATATGGGACAGATGTTTATTATGGTGTATACTGAACTCACATACATAATTATTTATTAATTGACCAAAGTATAAATTTATAGGCGCTCTTACTTATCCTTACTTTTAAGAAAATACAATACACACCACAACATTTTTAGAGACTTATTTAAAGGAATCTGTCACCCCAAAAACACATTAGTTTAACCGTAAAGTGCATTGAAAATGTGCTAGACATTTTTCTATTAAGTCATTCCTTAGATATTACACATTGGTTTTGTGGCTCCATATGCTATTTAGTAGTTCAGAATGCTTGATGTTATCCTGCAGGAGATATAACTACATGATAACATTGTTTTGCCATCACATTAACAAATAGACTGTGGTAGTAATTAAGGGAAATCAACTAATTACTGTTTAGAAGCCACTCATTTGTGTATTCATGTAAAACAAATAATGCTGACTTTTTAGAAATGGATTTGTTTAGAAAATATGGCTAATACACTGTACCAGCTAGCTTTTTAGAATCTGTTTATTACAACATGAAGCTTTTTTGGTTTAAAATACAGATGCTCCCTCACTAAAGTTTGAACAATCCCACATATTTTTTGAGTGGTTAAATATAGCTTTACATGACAGAGAGTTCTCACACATAATGCAGAGTATTCACACCAAGCTTTAAACAATTTATGCCTAGTCTACACTTTACTGAGTATTCATAATGAGATTCACACTTAGCTAAGCACACTCATATGTCTTTACAGAATACTTAATACCCCTAACTACATACAATTAACCCCTAACTACATACATTAATATCCCTAACTACATACATTTAAACCCCTAACTACATACAGTTGACCCCTAACTACATACAATTAACCCCCTAACCACATACAATTAGTCTTCCCCGGCATGGCTGCTCTAAAAAAAAAAAGGAATAACAGAGCTCCTCCCTGGAGGAACTCCCCACCGCAAATGAGGCTTCTTGCGCATGCTCCAATAAAAAATTGGAAATGGCACCTTCTTATTGGCTGAAAACGCTGTCAATCATATTTCAGCCAATCAGAAGGAGCCAATGTGATAGCCAATCAGAATGGGATACACCCCCTATATCCCATTCTGTTTTGTCAATCATTTTTAAACTAATCAGAAGGCACTATTGCCTTCAGCCAATCAGAATGAGATACACCCCACGGTGTGTATCCCATTGTGATTGACTCCAAGCATCTGTGTCTTCTGATTGGCTGATGTTACTGTCAATCAGATTGCAGCCAATCAGAAGACTCTGATGCTTGGAGCCAATCAAAATCAAGGGTGTATCCCATTCTGGTTGGCTGAAGGCAATAGTGCCTTCTGATTGGTTTACAAATGACTGACAGGTCCATCAGCCAATCAGAATGGGATATAGTGGTGTATCCCATTCTGATTGTCTCACACCTTGGCACCTTCTGATTGGCTGAAATATGATTGACAGCATTTTCAGCCAATCAGAAGGCGTCATTTCCATTTTTTTGCCAGAGCATGCACAAAAAGCCTCATTTGCGGCCGGGAGCTCCTCCATGGAAGAGCTCCATTATTTAGTAAAATTTTTTTAGAGCAGCAGAATTTTTCAGAGGGGCTCTGCCGGCGAAGACTACCAGGAGGACGGTGGCATCGCGAAAAGGTAAGTGTACTATTTATAATGTTTATAATTATATGCTGTGCTTATTTTTTTTTTTTTTAACCATTCTTTTTTTATTGGTCGCTTTTGAAAAAGAAAAGAAATTCAACATTGTATCAGTATGCCATGATTCGCAGATCAGGCAGTTTCCATCTATTTCACAGTTTGAACAAATGCAGACTCTAACTCAGTGAAATAAGAATTAGTCATAAATCCAAATCTGTCCAATTTCTCTGCCGGGGCTCGCAGGCCCTCTCATGTCATAAGAGCATAACATACAGTAATCATATTCCATTTAAATCTTCATTTAAAGTTTGTGACCTTCACTCCTCTTTTTCCTTTTTCTGTTCCCTTTTTCCTAACTTATCCCAGCTAGCTAGACTAGTTTTTGGAGCCATCATGAACCTACTTTTTTTATTCATATTCCTGAAGCTCCTTGAATTATCAGATTATCCCTGTCTCCCTCCCCTCTTTTCCCATTGAGAACAAATTAAACTTGAATTAAATATTCAACCGTAACTAAACTGTTGGCAGCTATTATTTGTCCTGAGAAATCCGACTTCCACCCTTCCATGTCAGTTTCCCCTCTATTGTCTTACATCTTTGGCGCAAGGAATTCTTGGGCGTTCCCCAGTCCAGCTTCCCAGTCCTCATCTTCCCCTCCTTCTCTCCCCGGGACATCAGACCCCTTCCAGTTATCTTTGTTGTTCTTGATAAGTGACCCAGGGTTCCCAAATTGCTAAATATTTGTCCATAGTGTCTGCTAGTGTGTGAGATATTCTTTCGTATAACATAATTTGATTTAATTTACTGGTTATCTCTAATGGTTCTATATGTTCTGCTTTCCATCTTTTAGCTATGCAGTTTTTAGTCGCCAGGCATATAAACTGCATCATTTTGTTTTGGGTAGCTTAGGCTTCCATGCCTAGTCCTAGTAGACATACCTCCATCTGAGCCTCTAGATCCATTTGAAAAACAAGGGATGCTAGACGTGTACATTCTTGCCACATCCTTTGGACTTTGGAGCAAGTCCACCACATATGTATGAGTGTGCCTCTTAGATTGCATCCTCTATAGCAATTAGGATTTTGCCCCCCATTCCATTTTGCAATCCAGTCTGGGGTTATATAAGCCCTATGTAAAATTTTTAGGGATGTCTCTAGCAAGCTGTAATTTAGCGAGCCCCTAGTTAATTCTTTCCAGGATCTTTTCCACTGGGTTATTTCCCAGGTATATCCCAAATCTTTCTCCCATTCTTTCATAAATTTATCCTTGGGATCTGTTTTTGGTTTATTAAATTCTGAATAAAGCATGCCCAGTATTCCTCTTGTTAAAGGCGTTGTGCTGCATAATTTTGAGAACCAAGTAAATTTCGGGATACCCCATTGCTTGGCTAGGGAATTTGCTAAATGACTGATCCTACAAAAATTGTAGTGTTCCTCCAGTGGAAGATTATATTTATCCCTTAGATTCACATAGGAGAGAGAGCCCCCCTCTGTTACCCAGCTCCCAATTCTGCCTAGGTCTTTTGATGTCCACCATTGCTTTGAGCGTTCAGATAGGGGGGTCCGAAATTCCGGGTGCGGTATTAGGGGAGCCAAGGGAGACAGCCCCCCCAAAATCCCATGGTGTGTCTGAGCCCATTTGCAGCACTGTAATGACAACCTGATTATCGGGTTTTGTAGCCGTCTTAGCGCCGCCAATGGATCTTTTAGCCATATTACTTGGTCCCATGTGTAAGGTTGTAATTCCTGATCCTCTATATAGACCCAGCTTGGTTTATGATCCCGTGAAGGGATCCTAGGGATAACTGCCAATTGAGCTGCGCAATAATATTGGATGAGATTAGGGCACGATAGGCCCCTCCCATCTTTTGTGTCTAGTCATTATCTGTTTAGCTATTCTATGTGGTTTGTATTGCCAAATGTATTGGAAAATTACTTTTTGGAATTGTCTTAGCTCTTTTTCCGGGCATCTAACTGGCAGGGATTGAAACAAATAGAGAATTTTCGGTAACAGATTCATTTTTACGGAATGTATCCGTCCTAGCCAGGATAATTTGAGTTTGGACCATGAGTTCATGTCATTCTTTAATTGTTTGATAAGAGGTTCATATTTGAATTTGTAGAGATCCCCCAAGTTTCTTGTAAGATTGATCCCTAGGTATCTAATATGGGTCTTTGGCCAAGTGAACCGATAAATTTCTCTGAGGAAAGTCTCTTCTCCCTGAGTTAAATTCAATAATAACACCTCTGTTTTGGTCGTATTTAGTTTAAGGCCTGAAATTGAACTAAAGCTGTCAAGTATTTCAAACAAAGCCGGGATCGAGGATAAAGGGTTGGTGAGAGTACAAAGTAAATCATCCGCAAACCAGCTACTTTTAAACTGAGATGGGCCAGAGGTTGGGCCAGAGGTTCCACTACCAGGGCAAACAGTAGCGGAGAGAGTGGGCAGCCTTGTCTAGTGCCCCTCTGTATATCTATAGTTTCATTGTTCTGACCTGACACTTTAATTTCCGCCTTTGGTTTTTTATAAAGTGTTCGAAGCAGGTTTACAAAAGTGTTTGAGAAACCAAACTTTGCTAGCACTTCCCAATATTAGGACCACTCTAGAGTGTCGAAGGCCTTTTCTACATCCAGGGCCAACATGCACAAAACACAGCGTTGTTGTTGGGCTATATGAATTAGGTTAGCTACTTTGCGAATATTATCCCCCGCTTGCCTATGGGAAATGGCTGTGCTTATTTTTTAACAATTTTAATGTTTTTTTTTCCTAGGGGTTCCGGACCTACAGCTATCTAGGAAGGGCCCTTATGCTAGGGACGAAGGTAAGAAAACTGTTGTCGCTGGAGGGGCATTTGGGCAAGGTTAGTTGTATTATTTACCCTATTCTAGGTTTAGTAAGGGGGGTTGTTTTAGGTGACATTTAGGGATTGTATGTAGTTAGGCTTTTAATTGTATGTAGTTAGGGGTTAACTGTGTGTAGTTAAGGCTTTAATTGTATGTAGTTAGGGGTTTAATTGCATGTACCGGTAGTTAGGGGTTAACTGTATATAGTTAGGGGTTTATTGTATGTAGTTAGGGGGTTAATTGTATGTAGTTAGGGGTATTAATGTATGTAGTTAGGGGTTAATTTTAATGTAGTCAGGGATATTAATGTATGTAGTTAGGGGTTAACTGTATGTATTCAGAGGTTAAATTGTACAGTATTTTTTTATTGTATGTAATGTATGTTTTATTTTATGTAATGTATGTTTTATTCTATGTAATGTATGCTTTTTTTATTTTCATGTAATGTAGGTTTTTTATTTTTATGTAATGCAGTTTATTTAGTTTTTTAAAAATTTATTTATTTATTTTTATTTTTTATTTTATTTTAATTATCAATACAAAAACGTAAAAGTAAGAAATACATGCACATATAACGATGCCACATATCAATATCAATTTAGAGAATAATGTGCATATATATTAAAAAAACAAAACAAAAAAAAAACACCATACACTCATGCATTCATACTGAAGGTTCCATGATTTGATTAACACAGTATACTGAAGGAACATTCTTTACTGTGATTTATCCAACAATCTATACCGGTCCCATTTTGACCAATTAATAAAAGACAAGCATTTCTAAGAGACTAAACAGTTATAATTGAGCATCAAATCCCTATTCAAGCTGATAACATTACTCAGTTCCCTGATTGTTGGAACAGCAGATTGATTCCAATATTTCACAATCAGCCATTTGGTCACCAGCCGAATATGACAAGTCAAATATCTGTCTGCATATGGCAATTTCTTAAGGTTCATATGGAAAATGACTAGTTGTGGAGAGCATAGAATTTGTTAACACATCACCTTATATAATAACTGGCAGATTTCTATCCACAACTTGTGGATTTTATTACACTCCCAGCAAAAAGGGGCTTCAGTACCTCGTGAACCACATTGTTTCCAACAGAGGCCTTCCCCTTTTGGGTCGATTTTGGCCATTTTAGCCGGAGTTAAATACCATCTATGCATTATTTTAAAAGATAACTCTATGTATGCTGTATTAACCAATGATTTCTTGACCATTTTTATAATTTCCCTCGTGGAAACGTAGTATCCTCTAGGTTCATTCTGAGGTCCAATTCCCAGCCTTTAACTTCTAAGCTTTTAGACAAGGAAGTTGATTCACAAAAAATCTTACTACATTTAGAAATAATATGTGACATTTCTGCCTTTATAATCAATTCTTCTATTTTTGTTGGGGTATTCATTCCAGAGATTGTATATCCCCTTCCGTACAGAGTTTTCCTCAAACTTTCATAATTGAGCAAAGAACATTTTGTAGTCTCAAATTTCAACTGCAACTCCTTTTTTTTTTTTTTTGATAATGTTGTTTTTTTATTTTCAGTCATGTCCTTTTTTATTTTTGTAATTAGGTAAGTTTTTTATTTTCTGTAGATCTATTTTTTTTATTTTGTGTAATTAGTGGGGTAATAGGGATTGAATTAGGGGTTAATAGTGTAGGGGTTAACAGGGTAGGGAAGGAGGGGGTTTATAGGATGGGGTTTACTGGGTACATTTGGGGTAGAATAGGCCCAGTTAGGGTTAAATAGGACTAGATAGGGTTACATGAGACTAGACAGGGTTAAATAGGTCTAGATGGGGGTTAAATAGTACTAGATAGGGTTAAATAGGACTAGATGAGGTTAAAAATAACCAGAATAGGTTACATAGGACTAGATGGGGTTAAATAGGACTAGATGTGATTACATAGGACTAGATGGGGTTAAATATGACTAGATGGGTTTAAGTGGTTAGTTATATGGTTAAGTAACTATGGTGATGGTTAAATAGGGTTTATCAGTTAGAGGGGTGTTAGTTAGAGGGGGGTTAATGGAATAGTATAGGGTAGGATCGGGGTTAATAATTTAAGGTAGGGGTTAATAGGATAGGCGTTTATTGGTACAGTAAGTGTTAATGGGGTATAATTAGGGTTAACAGGGTATAGTTAGGGTTAATAGTGCAGTGTAGTGCTTAGACTTTGTGTCATGAGGGTCCCCTAATATAGGGGTTAATTAGTGTCCCTAAGGGTCTGTATAGACCCTTATACAACTGATGGGGTTAATTAGTGTCCCATAAGGGTCTGTATAGACCCTTATGAGATTGAGGGGGTAAATTAGAGGCACATTGTGGGTCAGTATAGTCCCCCATGAGTGATAGGGTTAATTTTAGATGCCTGTGGTGTACCTATAGTACACCTGTGGTAGGGGTGTATTATTTTATTTTCAGGACCAGCAGCAGGAAATTTGAAGGGTAGTGGGGGTCCCGATTGTGACCTCCGCTGCAAGGGTTAATGTAGGGGCACTGCGTTGGCGGAGTAAATTTTAGGTGCCAGGAGGTACTTACTGTACCCCCACAGCCGTCCTTGACTAATTGTGTGCCGTGGGCCCTTTAAGGACCCGTGGCGGGAAATATTTAACTTTTAAATGCAGCGGGACCCCCGCTGCACGGGTTGATATGTGGACACTGTGGGGGTTCCAATGGCAGAGCTTGTGATTTTAATTGGGCTCGTGTTTTTAATCGGGACCACCGTGGCAAGGGATGACGTCGGGAGACTGCGTGTAATTACGCAGGCTTTCATTAGCCATGATGGCAATCTGTTTTGCCATTGGCTCATTCTAACCCATTTTTATGTGCTTGCTTAATTGATCTTAGCACGATCGCGCATCCAAAGTGCACGAGACTGGTTTACGGGATAGCCTCTCTCGCTCGCGGCTCGCAGCCCCTTCTAATTTAATAGCAACGTAACTCGCACATAAATCCTATGATCTGTCATGCCCATAACCGCTACTTGTTCAATTCAGCTATTAAATAGCAATGTGGTCACTCGCGAGCAAGCACGTAACACACAAATGGAGCCCAAAGGCATACGTGTGCTAGAGAGCACCTGCAAGGGGGCTAAAGTCCAATACGTATCTACTGTGTAAGCAAATAAAAACACACTACTGTACATTTATTTTAAGGGAAAGTGATGTTAGTTCTTAGAATTAATAGCAAATCGGCCCAGAAAAATATTATTTCATGTTCATATTATGTGTTATATCGATCCCTGCAATCAGTGTGTTACGCCATATACTGTAACCCGCATGTAACAGAATATCATTACTTACTGCTTTATTTATATTGTATTTTATCTGGCCTGTGGGTCCAATCGCAAACTGTAATTGAAACACGTAGGACTTCAAAATCTACCCTCCCTTTTTTCAGTGACGTAACACTAACAATCTCTTTTTCCATTGGCTCTATCTGAACCCGTAACTACATGATTGCTTATTTGTTTGCGTTCGAGCAGGCAACCCCAACAGCCGAGAACTGGTTTACGAAATAGCCTCTCTCGCTCGTAGCTCGCAGCCCTTTCTAATTTAATAGCAGCGCAAGTAGGCCAAATTTCAACCTTGCAGTCGTTACGTGCTTCACGTTGGAGTTGCAAGGCTGGAATTTAATATGGCTATTAAGAATTAGCATCTACCATCACACAAATCTTACTAGACACACCATACTTTACACAATGCAGAGTATTCATGCCTATCCTAACATACAGTACTTCCGAATATTCAAACTGAAATATATACAAAGCTAAGCTCAATAATATATCTTCACAAAAATGTAAGTACTCACTTCTATTCTCACTCACTGCTCACACTAACATGATGGAAATGGCCAATTTAAATAAGATTTTTTTCTCTCAGAGCTTTGGGCCTCCATTCCATGGCTTCTGTAAGAATTCTGTGAAGGCTGACTTGCAGCTATGGGAGTCTTGATAAGCTAAGTACAGAAGCTATTCTATGGCTAATGGATTCATTTCAGTAGTATTATTTTATTTTCTGTATTTTGTGTTATGGACCCCTATGGTAGTCGGAAGGGTGGCATTGGTATCCATGAGGACCCCCATAGTATAGGGGTTAACTTTAGACCCCATGTTGGTCTATGAGGACCCCCATAGTTATAGTTTAGTATATAATGGAAGTCCATTGAGACCCCCATGGTATAGCGGTTAATGTTAGGTGTCATGGGGGTCCATAGAGACCCCCATGGTAACAGGTTACTATTTTGTGCCATGGTGGTCAATAAGGAGCCCGATAGTTATACTTTAGTTAGGTGATCTCCTGACTTAAAGGGCCTAGCGTGCATGAATGAGGAATCCGGGTGTTGCTTAGGCTCATAGAAGATAGCATCCTAGGGATCCCTTGGCTTATAGGAGGTAGCAGATCTGAAGTGGAATCCCAAGGGATGCCCCGGCTTATAGACTGTAGCAGGTATAGACGGGGGATCCTGGGATCCCCTAGCTCATAGGATGCAGCTGTACTAATCCCTTAATTGTGTCAGATATGAGCAATAAAGCCTGAAACCAGACACAATTAATCAGTTAGCTTCTTAATAGCTACGGATTTGAAGAAACCAGGCTTCCTGCCGGCATTTTTTGTGAGGTTGAAAGTATCTATAAGCGTTTTTTACATTTGGGGCACTCAGAAAGACTTCTGAGTAAACTTCAGTGAGATCAGACATTACGGGAGGCATGTGATAGTTATGGCATTCGGAGCATATAGGGCATTTAAAGCACTCGGTGGCATTTCTCGGAGATTAAATTTAGGTGTGTGGTGGTGATTTAGGATTGCAATTCAATTAGCTCAATTCTCATGGGAGCCATGTAATGGAGGCTTTAGTTATTAAGTATCTGAGAAGGTTTGTGAAAAAGTGAGGAAAGCTGAGAACTCTTCTGGTGAAATTCATTTGATGCTCTGAGGCTAAAATCAGTAAACAGAAGTGCAGGATATTTTACAGTTTATCATATGTGAACATTCATTGTGTGTCTGATATTTTAAAAAAGCACTGTGTAATATAATACAAATTAATTTAATATTCCTGAAGTATAAATGGGGAGAATTAAAGGTTATATTCGCTTATGGGAGTGCTATGCAATTAGTGAGCTGAGACCTATCCAGTTGATATAATATTCTACAGCTTATTCATCAAAGTATGAAAAAATATTGCTAACTTGAAAAAGAGGCACCATAGTAAAGCATAGGAATTAGAGAAATAAAATGTCATAGTGAATATAGCCTGTGCTCCTGTACAAATGAAATATGTAGAATGTTATGTTCTTCAAAACACAATCTACAGATTATCTTTGGAAAAGACCACAATGTTGACTTATTTCTGTTATCCTATTTTATGAGGGAGAAGGTTTAAGATGCTAATTTTGTTATCATTATGAAATCTTTGAGTGCATTTTAAATATAATTGATGGAGCTATTAACTCCAATAAACTTGTGTACTACATATTTTTTATTTAATAAATGTATTTACTTTTGAAAAAAAAAATATATGCAGTTTTTGTTGCCTATTACCTCCTACTATTAAGTTAAAAAATATTGATATTTCCACAGCCATTTAATTCTGATAAAGAATGACTTGTGCATTTTTATCAAGCTCTGTTAAAAATGGAGACAAGTAAGGATGTACAGAGCTAAGTAAAGTTGAGTTCAAACATAAAATATAACTACTTGCTATGTTTTCTATGGGACCTATTTATCAAGCTGGAAAGACTTTAAATTTGATAAATATTTTAAAGGGTAGATATAAATATGAAAAATAGATTTTACGGAAAACCCAGGAAGTGGGGATATTTAACTCCATGCATTCCAACCGCATTGCTTGTAATAAAAACTCAGAACCAAACTCATTGCATAATAAAAATACTGAAACAATATTATTTATATTATTTATTTTTAATAAGCTGCCCTTCTTTATCTGGCTGTTAACATGGAAGATGAAGTATTATCAATTGCATTACAGCTAAATAAATTGAAGTGTTTTCTTGGCAATTTGTTGAAAATCCCTGTCTTCTTATGGTTCCCAAGAACCCAATTATAGCTGGGACCTTTCGCTCTTTGCCCTGGTAATTAAGGAACTGCTGTTGTCATTGATCTCATTGTGCCTCGCTGAGGTCATGTTATGTTTTAGGAATCACATAGGCTTGGCGTAGATGTCTCCGGTTCATTAAATTCTTACTTATTTATAATGTATAAAATATAATCTGTCTGGGGACATCTGCAGTGAAATAATGTTCTGTGTCCAGGAGATGACTTCTGCTTCCATCAATCTCCTCAACACTTTTGCTGTTTCATACAGGAATTAAAGTTCTCACCGGATGGAGTGTGGGGTGTCCCAGAATGTGAGAGAGAGAGGAATATAAAGCCCTGTCGCACTTGGTTTGTGTGTAAATCGCATGCTCCTTATGGCTCTATCTTCAGCAGCAAATTGGGCAGTAGAATCATATTCGTGACTCAAATTGTGTTAGAGTTGCTTTAATTTTACAATTTTATTGCCATTTCTTCCCTCAAGCTCCATATATCAGGTTGTTCCGTATAAGGATATTTGTTCCAAATTCCCCCAGGGAACAATCTTTTTTGTCCTTCCATCACACACGCTTCATATTTTATACTTGACGCTGACTTGCACAGTAACACAGATTCTCTTTCTTCCCAATCAACAGCTCCCTCTCTCCCTCCCTCGCTTTCTCTCTCTCTCTCTCTCTCTCTCCCTCAGTCCTTTCTCTTTACGATCTCCATAAAACTGTACCTGCAATGCAGTATCAAAGAGAAGCACAACAACACTGCCTGCAGCAAGGCCAGGTGCGCTAGGAAGTTTTAGCACAGCATTTATAATCAGAGGAAGGGGATACTCAACTGGTGTGATCACTACTGCACAGTGGAGGATAGATCATTGGGGTGTGAGCTTGAGATTGAGGGATGGGCAATTTACAATCAACAGGGGAGCAGTAGAATGTTAATTAAGATCACTTTTCACTCTAATGTAGGCTTTGTATTTAGGGAAAGAAAATCTGTATGTGCTAATTCTTTAATGTAACCTATAGATTTTTTTACCAGATAGTAGTAAATAACATCTTGAATTGGATTATAGTGCAAATACTGTTTAGAAATGAAGTTGAAAAGAAAGCCTAGCTTTCAAGATGCAACTTTCGTTTTAACGTTGAAAACAATACTGATTAGATGTTAACAGCTTTGTTAAATTGCGATTTGTCCAATTGAATAGGGCTCTATATAAGCACACAGCATATTTTTTTACAGAAGTTTTTAGTTAGTGAAGAACTTGCTTTTGGATAGAAGTTTACTAACTAAAAACTTCTGTAAAAAAAATATGCTCTGTGCTTATATAGAGCCCTATTCAATTGGCCAAATTGCGATTTAATAAGGCTGTAAATCTAGGTGCAAACAAGTTAAATATATCAAAAAGCAGCAGCACAATTGGTAGATACGAGTGAGATGAACTAAGCATTATTAGGGTTGTAGTGTGCAATGTCTATGGGATAAAATACTTGCAATGCGATCATGAGTTACCTGCCCACAATCACTAGGGGACAGGCAAAGCTGCAAAACCGGCCTTAGAACTCCATTGGTTTTAGCACAGCTCGAACATTACGACCTCTAAATAATGAAAGTTACACAAAATCAATATTATATTAGACCTGGAGAGCTGAATCACAAATAAAGCCTAACCTGCAACTGAAAAAAGTATCACTTTTCTCTCAAAAATATTATGAGTAGTAAATTGGACTTTTTTCAAACACTTATTAGGGATGTAACAGCAATAAAACAGACAATATTGTATTTTAAAAGCACAGGAAGGCATGGAAAGGCACTACAATTAATTGCACAAACCCACAAATATGCAATAAAAAAATATTTTTTAAAAGCATTATTTCTGAATTAATATTGATCCCAGGAGTCAAGGGGTTAATATATATCATATACAATATTACTTATTGGCACTACTTAATTTGTAACCTGCAATTGGAGACTAAACATTAATGAGAGGTAATAAGTTATGTTTACCCATGGGGCTAGCACTTTAGCCTTGTGGACAATGCATTAGAGCATCTGGTTTAGTCCATGTGGGTTTCATGATATGCATTAACCCCTTCAGTACCGATATCAATATTACACATAAATAGCAGTTAAAAATATTATTCTTAATTGCATATTTGTGAATGCAATTAATTCTGTCTTTCCATGCTTTCCTATGCTTTTAAAGTACAGTAGTGTGTGTTTAATTGCTGCCACAGATATCAGAAATGGCGAGTCCTATTTACTACCCATAATATTTTTTTCATACTTTTTCTAACTTAATTTGCGAGCTAGATGTAAAATTCTAATAAAATATGGATTTAGTGTAACTTTAAGTATGTTTCACTTGTAATGTTTGAGGTGTTATAAAAGCAATGGAGAGGCTAGCCCTAAGTTGGGTCTTTGGCTTGTCAGTTGTGGGTGTGTAACTCGTAATCAGGATGCGAGTAGCTAATAGAATATGTGTCAACTTTATTTACAACTTTAATTATGTATAGCGTTTTGGTCTGGGCAATAGAATAAAGCCTTCAGTGAATCTACTCTAATGTGGTAATAGCCCATGTTAAATGGTTATGGAAAAGGTACCAGTAAACACAAATATTGAGAAACTTTCAGTAGTGGTGATGGGAAGGGCCAAACAAGTGTGTTAGTAATGGGATAGTGTTAAGTGTTGTATTGCACAACTGTATCTTCCTTCTCTTTATAAAGTAAATTATGGGTTATTACTCCTTGCAGCTATCCAAACTGGCACTTAAAACTACTTTTTGGCTAAAGAGATATCAAAACGTCATAGTACTGTTCCAGCTAAAAATATGACAGATTCGCATATACATATTTTGAATTTATTGTGATTAAAAAGTTGATAATTTCTAAGAAAACTTAAGCTGAAATTTACAGATTTTACCTTGATCTGCAAATCCTTCTAATCTTTTTTTCAAACGTTTGCATACTGTATAGTTGATTCCCCCTGACTCTGCCAGTAAATACGCAGAATCAGCTGCTTCTGTTTCACTTCTTCAACAGTCTGCAACAGATGGGAAGAGCTCCAGCCCAAACATGGTTAGGAAACTAGCTATTGTCTGCATAGGTTTTCTCTTATACACATCTCATTTTAAAACCATAACATACTGAACAGTTTTTACTGATCTTCATTATTTAAAATACATGAAATCTGGACTATTACAGTAGACCCTTAAATGGCCACTTAATTCAGCACAATTTGGACCACATCACAGTAAAGATCTCCTAATAACATGTTTAAAATCCTTTATGAATTTTTGAAATACATGTATTTTTCTCTGAGAGTTCAATACAGTAAAATCTGTGTTTACATGTGTCACTGACATGTCCACTCACAGACATGCAACTTCAGCTCTGTGTGGCAGGCAAAAGAAAAAGAAAAAGGAGTTAACCATCAACAAATCAATCTGTGCAGAACATGGACTGTTGAAAACCCCTAAACGGGACAGTTGTGGGTTTTCTCATCAGTGCACTCCTGGGTTCATGGAAAAAACTGTTAAAAATCAGTGTCCTCACCACACAAATCTATTGTCTCTTATTAGTCATGGAACAGTCAGTAGGCAGGGAGATTGTGTTTGTAAACAGACTTAAAACTTTAGATCTTTTAGCTGTTATTAGTGTAATTAAAAAATAGATAACTTTAAATAACATTTATCTTGTGCTCTTTCACACCATGAAGAGCCCTTACAGTGAGATAAACGGACATTTAGGTTTTATATAAAAAATAATGTGAAAGAAAGCAGAGTATGATTTCAATTTAGATTCAATATTAATTATGTGTCAGTCATGATACGCAATGCATATTGTATTAGATAGAAGTACAGGTAACTAAGTTTGTGACAATATTGTAAGCCATATTATGGCTAATTTCCAATGTGAAATTATATTTGTGCCAAATCGATTCATTATAATCAAGGCCTCCATCGATACTCATCTAATGATTAGCCTTCCCAATCATACATACCGTATATACTTGAGTATAAGCCGACCCGAGTATAAGCCGAGGCACCTATTTTACCACAAAATACTGGGTAAAATGAGTAACTCAAGTATAAGCCGAGGGTGGGAAATGTGCTGACCCCTGTGTCCCTCTTGTGCCCTCTGTGTCCCCTTCTTGTGTCCCCCTCTCTCTCCCGTGTCTCTACTCCCCTCTCCCTTCCCTGTGTCTCTTCCCCCTCTCCCTTCCCTGTGTCTCTTCCCCCCTCTCCCTTCCCTGTGTCTCTTCCCCCCTCCTCATTCTCAACCTCACTCCTCAACCCAGCTCCTCATCCTCAACCTCCCTCCTCATCATCCCTCCTCATCCTCAACCTCCCTCCTCAACCCCCTCTTCATCAACCCCCTCCTCAACCCCTCCATCCTCAACCCCCTCCTCAACCCCTCCCTAACCTCAACCCCCTTCTCATTCTCAACCCCCTCCTCAACCTCCCTCCTCAACCTCAACCCCCCTCCTCATCCTCAACCTCCCTCCTCAACCCCCCTCCTCATCCTCAACCTCCCGCCTCATCCTCAGCCCCCCTCCTCATCCTCAGCCCCCCTCCTCATCCTCAACCCCCACCCTCATCCTCAACCCCCTCCTCAACCTCCCTTTTCAACCTCAACCCCTCCATCCTCAACCCCCTCCTCAACCTCCCTCCTCAACCTTAACCCCCCCATCCTCAACCCCCTCCTCAACCTCCCTCCTCAACCTCAACCCCCCATCCTCAACCCCCTCCTCAACCTCCCTCCTCATCCTCAACCCCCCCTCATTCTAACCCCCCCTCCTCATTCTAAACCCCCCCTCATTTTACCCCTCTAAATACCCCCCTAATGCTGTGACGTCACATGCGCACCATGTCATTAGCACATACCGGGTGCGGCACCCGGTATATGCTAATGCCGTGACGTCACATGTGCGCCACGTCAAGACCCGGAAGTAGCGGAGGCCGGAGCAGGTAAGTGGGGGGGGGGGGGTGTATTTAGAGGGTTAGTATGATGGGGGGGGGGGTTAGAATGAGGGGTGGGGGTTGAGGATGAGGAGGGGGGAGGGTTAGAGATACACGGGGCTAGAGAGACACAAGGGGGGGTTAGAGAGACACAGGGGGGGTTAGAGAGACACGGGGGGGAGAGTGACTCGAGTATATACGGTAAACATTTTGTTCATCCACCTCTGGCCCCTCCAAGAAAATCCGAAATTTTTTAATTTGCAATGTATAATCAAACATTCCTAGACAGACTTAAAGGGGTTAAATATCCTTTTCACATTTTTCTTTTGCAAGCATCTTTTGTTACCCTATTCTTGTGCGTTACCCTATTCTTGTAAACACACAGCTTCTTGGGGGTAGTAGGAGGTGTCAGAATAATTATCCTCAGCATATACATACAGTAACCAAACTCAACAGGCGCAGATCCATCTGCAGTATGTGTTTGTTGACACTGGCTACATACTTACAGAATCAGTTTGGAGGTTTTGTGGCCCTTTTCTTTAGTGGACACCCTAAACACGTACCCCTAATATATATATATATATATATATATATATATATATATATAAATCTATTGCCTATATATTTTTTATTGTGATCATTATTTATATTCCATTTTTTTTTCCCATTTTTCTATTTTTCTATATACTTTTTTCACCCACTTACGTATTTTTTCACTATCTTTGATGGAGTTACAGTCCTATGATTGTCCTAACAGATGTATGAGGACTTTACCAGAAGGATATTGGGATGTATGAGTAATACTGAATGTTACTTACCTGATATCCTTAACCTTATAAGTCTACCATTATTATATGGAGACACATTTTGTTATTATACCTATCCATTTCCCTTGGTATTCCTGCTTTTAGAAAGATATATTTCTTTATTTTTTTTCTTTTGCTATTTATTACTATAGGTGTTAAGCGCAATTGTTTGCTTTTTTCTTTCTTTACAAGATTATATATATATATATATATATATATATATATATATATATATATATACATATTACATAGTTACATAGGCCCTCATTCAATTGCAATTTGGATAATTGAATAGGGGTCTAAATAAGCACATAACATATTTTTGTTAAAGAAGTTTTTAGTTAGTAAACATCTATCCAAAAGCAAGGTTTTCACTAACTAAAAACTTATTTAAAAAAAATATGTTATGTGCTTATTTAGAGCACTATTCAATTGGCCAAATCGCAATTGAATGAGGGCCATAGTAATTAAGGTTGAAAAAAGATCATCAGTCCATCAAGTTTAACCTTTTAAAAACTCTTCTGATCTGCAATAAATGGATTCATTATTAATTCATTCGTTTTTAATGAATTGTTAAATAATTATTAATCAAAAATGTATTTATTTATTTTTTAAATTAATAATGAATCCAGACGAAGACAAACAGAAAAATAAAAACCCAAGTGAAACTTAGGCAATTGTCTCAAAGGGAAAAAATAATAATTCCTTCCTGACCCACATATTGGCGATCGGATCCCCCCCAGGATCAATACTCTCTCTGTAATTATCCAGGAAAACCCTGAATTCCCTTTTTAATTAGAAAAAATTCCAGTCCCCTTTTAAAGTTATCTATCGAATCCGCTGTCACCAGCTCCTCTGGTAGAGAATACCACAGATTAACCACCCTTACTGTGAAGAACCCTTTTCTTTCTTCAAGGTGGAATCTTTTTACTTCTAACCACAAGGGATTTCCTCTTGTCAGTTGAAAACCTCTTGGCACAAAAAACTCCCCTGACAAATCTTTATATTGTCCCTGGATGTATTTATATAAGGTATTCATATCCCCTCTTAGATGCCTTTTTTCTAGTGAAAATGAGCTTAATTTGGTTAGTCTTTCCTCATAACTTAGACCCTCCATTTCCCTTATTAGTTTTGTTGCCCTACACTGTACCTTTTCCAGCTCTAAAATGTCCTTTTTATGTAGTGGGGCCCAAAATTGTACTCCATATTCCAAATGAGGGCGTACTAGAGATTTGTATAGTGGCAGAATGATATTTGCTTCCCTTGTTTCTATACCCTTCTTAATACATGCTAATATTTTACTTGCCTTTGCAGATGCTGCTTGACATTGAGCACAGTTACCTAGGTGGTTGTCCACAAGCACTCTCAAATCCCTTTCAATATCTGATACCCCTATATTTGCTCCATTAAGATGATAAATTGCATGGCTATTTTTCCTTTCCAAATGCATAACTTTACATTTATTTGTATTAAATCTCATCTGCCATTTAAATGCTGTTTCGTCAATTTTATGTAAATCTATTTGGACGGAAAGCACATCATTATCTGATTGAATTACCTTGCACAACTTTGTGTCATCAGGAGAAATGGAGACACTACTTTCCAGTCCCACCTCTAAGTCATTAATAAATATGTTAAAAAGGAGAGGACCTAATACTGAACCCAGAGGAACCCCATGTAACGGAGCTGGAACACGAATCCAATATCTCCGCTGGAATACGGTAAAATACCCAAGAGGCACTACAGTTTCACCATTCCCCACCTCCCATATTGGACGACACACAATTTGGGGGTCAAATGAATACTGACTTTATTTTGTTATGTGCAGAAATATTTATACACATCTCTTCCCACAGGCAATCCACATCCCCCATAGTTGGCCACACAATACACATAGAGAGAGCAATAGGTGAGTCACACCTCCCTGGCAACTTGATATAATCAGACATTGATTAAATTAGCCGTCTTTGTTCTTATCTGAGAATGAAAACACTTTTTTACAATCGACTCCCTTATCTCTGAAGTCTCTGTAATAGGATTATCTATTAGCCTAGGTCTGCAATAGTCTGGCTAATATTCTGCAGAGCATAAACCAACATACATATAATATAACAGTAGGATCATATTTTAACCAATAATTAAATAACCATAAAACAGGGTAAAACAGTGATGGGTTCCGTTACACACCTCCCCCGTGACCATAAGCCGGCATACACGGTCTGATCCCAACGGATCGGCCTGGGGATGTCACGGACAAAAGTATTTGTTGGTCAATTCTCTAGTTTGACAACCCATCAGCATTACTGCAATTCACCTTTACTCACATTTCACATATCCCCAGATAGCTGGGATCTGAGCGCACAAAACTACCGAATAGCTCTCAGATCCTCTTCACACAGTTCAATTGCCATGTAGCTAAAGTCTTTCCCATAGTCTTTCATCATATGAATGGGCTCCATGGCATAGTTATCTGGGGTATCATCGCTGGCACAGGGCAAGTACCGAATGACCCCCCTGTATGTAAAGGGCCAGAATGAGTGACATACACTCTGGTATGACCAAATACTGTGTTTGAAGGGCAATATGTCCCAGGGCCATAGTCGCAAGGGCAGGAGGCTGGCAAACAGTCCTCTCCAAGACAAAGTGGCAAAGGCCACTTCGTCACATATCTCCCCTTTGGGGGGAAGTCTAACCAGGTACCTGGATATTTCGCTGTGGTGATGGGGCAACATGCTGAGGGGACTTGAGGGGCAGAGGCCAGCGGCACTCTGCCCTGATGCCAGCTCTTCTGCTGGTATAACCTGCAGGACATCCTGCTCTGTACAAGGGACAAAGGGAGGGCAGAGGCCGACTGCACTCTGCCCCGCTGTCAGCTCTTCTGCTGGGGTACTTTGGACGTCTTCCGGCTCAGTAGCCAGGGAAAGGTGGGGGTCAGTGGGGGTTAACATTTCCTCTGTTAACCCTGGGGCCACATTAGGAGTTAGCTGGGGAGGGGAATTTGTACTTACCCCCTCCTCTGGTTGTCCCAGTGAGAGTAGTTGGGGATCTGGACAGGCTGTCCAGCATCCCGGTAGGTCAGGCACAGAGACCCTGGTCCCATCTGCGCCGTCTGGGAGATTGGTGTCTCCCCTTGTTAGGGTAAGCTGTCGCTGGGGGGAGAGGGTGACATCTTCAGCTCCCTGGGGTTCACACTGCCGCTGGGGGGGAAGGATGACCCCTTCGCCCCCCTGGGGTACACACTGCCGGTGGGGGGGAAGGATGACACCTTCGGCCCCCTGGGGTACACACTGCCGCTGGGGAGGAAGGATGGCACCTTCTGCTCCCTGGGGTACACACTGTCGCTGGGGAGGAAGGATGACACCTTTTGCTCCCTGGGGTACACACTGCCGCTGGGGAGGAAGGACGGCCCCTTCTGCTCCCTGTGGTACACACTGCCGCTGGGGAGGAAGGACGACACCTTCAGCTCCCTGGGATACACACTGCCGCTGGGGAGGAAGGACGGCCCCTTCTGCTCCCTGGGGTACACACTACAGCTGGGGGGGAAGGACGTCCCCTTCGGCCCCCTGGGGTACTCACTGCCGCTGGGGGGGAAGGACGACACCTTCGGCCCCCTGGTACTCACTGCCGCTGGGGGGAAAGGACGACACCTTCGGCCCCCTGGGGTACACACTGCCGCTGGGGAGGAAGGACGGCACCTTCTGCCCCCTGGGGTACACACTGCCGCTGGGGAGGAAGGACGGCCCCTTCTGCCCCTGGAGTACACACTGCCGCTGGGGGGGAAGGACGGCACCTTTGGCCCCCTGGGGTACACACTGCCGCTGGGGGGAAAGGACGACACCTTCGGCCCCCTGGGGTACACACTGCCGCTGGGGAGGAAGGACGGCACCTTCTGCTCCCTGGGGTACACACTGTCGCTGGGGAGGAAGGACGACACCTTCAGCTCCCTGGGGTACACACTGCCGCTGGGGAGGAAGGACTACACCTTCAGCTCCCTGGGGTACACACTGCCGCTGGGGAGGAAGGACGACACCTTCAGCTCCCTGGGGTACACACTGCCGCTGGGGGGGAAGGACGACACCTTCGGCCCCCTGGGGTACACACTGCTGCTGGGGAGGAGAATTAGTTGGAGTATTCCACGTGGAGTGGTTTCTGTTTTCTGGGACAGTCTCTCTGCATGTGGCCCTGCTGGTTACACGTGTGGCACCTGATGTACGGTGGAGGGGTTTGGTAGTTCCCACCACCCGGACGCAGTGCTGGGGGGGGGATTAATGGTGAAAGGTGGGTTAGCAGCTCCCAAGATGGACCGCTCCCGTGCCCGCTGCTTTTCCATGATTTATTTGTGTACATCTGTCATTAACCATTCCAAGGTTTTTATGGGAAGCGTACCTGGGAAAAAGGCCAGTCTGCTTTGGAGTTCTCTTCCAAACTCAGTCTGTGGGGCAATAAGAGGTACTGTAACCATGAGTTCCTTTCTGTCTGAATCCCTGTAGTCCGCGGCCGCCTCCTCCTCCTCATGATGGAACGCTGTCCGAAAACTAGCCGGTTTCATCGTGCTGTAGCCAGGGGCGCTGTACGGATAATAGCGTTGCCCTCAATTTGTACTCCACGGAATGGTGTCTCCTGTAGCTGTCCTTCTGACCGTGGGAACAATTCCGCCACTTGCCACCAAATGTAACGGAGCTGGAACATGAATCCAATATCTCCGCTGGTATATGGTAAAATACCCAAGAGGCACTACAGTTTCACCATTCCCGACCTCCCATATTGGACGACACACAATTTGGGAGTCAAATGAATACTGACTTTATTTTTTTATGTGCAGAAATATTTATACACATCTCTTCCCACAGGCAATCCACATCCCCCATAGTTGGCCACACAATACACATAGAGAGAACAATAGGTGAGTCACACCTCCCTGGCAACTTGATATAATCAGACATTGATTAAATCAGCCGTCTTTGTTCTTATCTGAGAATGAAAACACATTATACAATCGACTCCCCTATCTCTGAAGTCTCTGTAATAGGATTATCTATTAGCCTAGGTCTGCAATAGTCTGGCTAATATTCTGCAGAGCATAAACCAACATACATATAATATAACAGTAGGATCATATTTTAACCAATAATTAAATAACCATAAAACAGGGTAAAAGAGTGATGGGTTCCGTTACACCCCACTTACCACATTAGTCCAATCTGAGTATGTTCCATTTACAACAACCCTTAGGTAAATGGAGTTAGGTACCAAGGCCCCACTGTTGAGAGTTTTTTGGGGTAGGTTTCTTAACTTGTGCATAATCCATCCCATAGTATGCTTGAAATACAGGCATGTGTTAAAAGGAACTGTGTATACAGTGGTATTGGCTTAAAGAGTAAACATGTATGTGGGATAATTTGCATGTCCCTGCCCAGCTTCCCAGAATGCCGTGCAATAACTGTATTTCTCAGAATTCTGAATAGGAAATGTGTTTTTTTAACTTGTATGTAGTCGTCCAACTGTGAACTTAAGTGTATTATTTATTTACTACACATATATACACATATATATATTTACCCTTCTGCACCAATTATATTTGTATACACGCAAGTGATTCTAGTTCAGGACAGGAGTATGCTCTGAAAAATTTGATAATATATAGGATATGATAAGATGATAAGATGAATATTGGAATAAGAAGTCATGATTTGAAGTTGTAGGGTAGATGATTCAGAATTAGTATGCAGAAGCAGAGACAGTGGAATCGCTTTCCACTAGAAGTGGCAAGCACAGATATTTAATAAAATTGAAGAATGGATTTGATATGTATAATGCTACTGAAGATGAATTTAAAAAATAGACTGTACAAGTTCAGGTTCCAGGGAATATCAAGGCTGAATAGATACATTACTCTGGGAATGCCCAGTTTTTTTTACATTGCTTTATATTGAAAGACATTATATATGTGTAATACAGCATGCATAAGCTTAAAGGAAGCCATGTTTGATAATGGCTACGGAATGAAGAGCGAGGCAATTGTGGGCATATTTGTGTGTCCCAGCTCAACCTCCCAGAATGCAGTGTAATAACTGTTTTTCTCGGAACTCTGAGCTGGAAGCAGGTTTTTTTAACTTGCTTTAGACATTCAAATGTGAACACAGATGTACTTTGTATTTACTATATATATATATATATATATACAGCAATTGTTTTACATATGGTGGGCTAAGAGTGATAGAAGCCCTCCACCGTAAAAAGTACAGTAGTACAAATAAGGAATAGTACATTAGTGATTCCACTTGAATGTTTAAAAATAAGTTGATAAAAACTTATTTCCTGCTCAAATTTCTCAGAAATACAGTATATGCACTGCAGTCTGGGAAAACTGGGCAGGGCATGGAAATGAGGCCACGTAATGCACCATCACTCTGTCAATCCAAACCATTTTAAACATGGCTCCTTTTACGCATATGCTTACTGTATTTCACAGTTTTAGACATAGCAACGGATGGATTTTTCACAAACCAGGTCACTTAACCACATACAGTACTGTTTCACGGTTACTGCCGATCCTCAGTATGGTGTGGTTTGTGTGGTAATCGTTGTAGAGAGTAGTTCTATACAGCAATTGTTTCACATATGGTGGGCTAAGAGTGATATATGTATTTTCATTTGCATGTCCCCGCCTTTTAGACATGCAAATGGGCTTATTAATGTATTATTCGTTTTCTGAACTCTGTACGGTGGAGCGCTTTTCTCACTCTAGTGCTCACCATACACTAAATGATTGTTGTGGAATACCCAATCCTACAAAATCTATTGCACAAACCAGAATCTACCTCATACTGATGATAGCCAAAAGCTTGAAACAGGCCTGTATATGAGTGATTCTTGGTATGTGTAAAATCCAACCCGGTGCTTAGCTTAAAAGCTGTTTAATACGGCGGGCATATGCTTTAAGGGAGCAATGTATAAAGTTGCTATTTTTGGATTAAAAGAGTGAGGTACATTGTATTGTCATTTTCATGTCCCTGCCTTTTAGACATGCAAATGGGCTTATTAATGTATTATTCGTTTTCTGTACTCTGTAAGGTGGAGGCAGCCCAGGCACGCCGGGTCTGATGCAGCGCTGCGTGACCCGGCGGAGCCTGGGCGATGCGGATTGGCTGGGGGGAGGAGGAGGAGGAGGAGGGACTTAAGCCTGTTTCTCGGGTTTCCTCCTCACTCCGCGCCGGCCATTGAGCTGATTCCCTCCCTCCCCTTAAATGGTGATCAGATAGGAAAGTAGCAGATAAGGAAGTAAGGTATGTCTAGAGGGCAAGGCTGGTTGAGCAAAGTTCAGGAAGCTTAAGCTATGTTTAAAAAAAAAAAAAGGGGGTGGAAAAGAGTTGAAGGGTTAGGATTCTGTGAATTCTAAGTTAGGATGCAAATAGGAATGTCTTTGGTTGGCGGGAGGTGAGGCACCTGGCCCACGGGCTTAAGTGGGCGTTGCCCTGCCTCATGGGCGTGCTTAGGAAAGCACTGGAAGGGTCTGGGCGCGAGCCCAGGGCGTGAGGTTACTGACCGGGCCGGGCTCCTCCTCCGGGATGGATGTTATTTGAGCTGTGATTTAACAATGTTAATTATGTTAATTGGTTATTTGTTAATGGTTGCTTTAATAAAGCTGTGGCCCGTATTTTTCCCAAGAAGCGCTGTTTCAGTGTGTTTATTTATTCTAAAGCCCAATGGATCTTGCCAGGGTCAAGTGCTCACCATACACTAAATGATTGTTGTGGAATATATATATATATATATATATATATATATATATATATATATATATATATATATATGTACACACATATACACATACATTAGATAGAGAGCCCCAGGAATTATTGTCAGTGATATGTCTTTAGTAAAAGGCATGAGACTGTGCTTAATTAATGGATCAGAAATGCTGCTTGACCTGTAAGTTTCAAATAATGAAGACCTCCACTGTGTCACTCTCATAACTGTTTCATCAAATGCAGTAATGCTTACAAATATATAATCAGTGAGAATCACTGCAATTCCTTAATAGTCTGACCACTTAATAAAAAATCTTATAGCACATGAAAGAAATTAAGAGTTACAGTTAGTTGGTAAAGCGTCAAGCCAGCATGTGATACTTTGCAATTTTCTGTCTTCTTTGGTTGTATTTTATCTAAAAAGAAAGGAGCTGTTGGAGTCTGAGAGTGTTCAGCCTAATTAGGCACCATGTTCATTGTCATGGGGGTTATAATGTTCTGTTGTACAACAAAAGTACCTATTTAGCAACAGATGACTATATATGAACCAACAGTTTTAAGATTAACTATTTAAAGCCAACAGTTTTTCTGCAATCCACATTACTTACATCTTCTGTGTTATTAGTGGGCATCAAGTTGGTTTAAAATACATACAACAAAATATATTTAACCAGTAGGGAAGGTGGGGGTCGGTTAATAGCTGCAAGTGGGGTGTAGGCCATGGTGTACATGTCTAGTTTTTATTATGTCTCGTATAAAAACATTAGAGAGAATTTTGCACACCAGAAAGCATTTGGCTTGCTTCCCTCTCCCACGCACTATAAGATAAATGGCCACTTCATTTGCTTTCTGCATTAATCCAAAACATTATTAATTCCAAGGTTGTGTGCCGGGATGAGCTATATCTACAGTGCAATATATTGCGATCACATAATATATATGGCATAATAAGCACTGCAGATATACAGCTTTGAAAAGTTAACACTGGGAGTTTTTACTTAAGATGCATGAATCTCAAAAAAGGGTGTTTTAAAAATGATAAAATATTTTTTTATCTGTATGAAGAACCATTAGTTGATCATGTTTAAAACTGCTTGCCAAAAAATATATTGAGGAATAAAGGACCACCAATAGTTTTAATTAAGTACCGCTGTGGTCACAATTATTTTTTTTCATACAAAAGGCAAATGTCATAATTAGCAGGCATTCATGATACTTGATGATAGTTGTATTTGTGAGAGCAGCGCTCAGGAGCGTAGCAACTGGGGGGGGGGGGAGGGGGTGCCTAGGAGGGGGACAAATCCCCCCCAGATTAAATGAATAGTGGACACAAAAATAGGAAAATTCAACTTAATCATGCATCACCAGATTTGGCCACTATAGCGCTATGGAGCAGTATGTCTTTCCCATGAAAGCTTTGACCCATAATTTATAAAGTTATAAAGTCTTTATGTGCCTTAATTTAATTTTATTTGCTGTATTTCAATAATAATATCAATACAATACAGAGTTTATAGTATAGTATGGCATATAGTACAGTAATAGTTAGGCCTCTTTTCATAGTATCTCTCAGGCAACCAGAAACTACATTTATCTGGCATCTACTAATCCCCATGGGTGCCGGTTAATTGAGAGTCTCAAATATATATATATATATATATATATATATATATATATATATATATATATATAATTTTAATTGTATTGGGTGGCTAGGGGCATTGAGAGCAGGGCCCCGGTGCATTGTCTTGGGAGTAGAGTATCCCTCCCAGATTTTTCTTGGGCTCCTACAACCATGACAGTAATTATAGCTTAGAAGTCAATTTACTGTTTCTCAACATGAGCAGGGGGCTATCCTATTCATGAACACTATCTTTACATAATCTTCTTGGTTTTCTCTAAAATTGATTTTATGTTCATGGCTTAAATAGCCAATAATCTATTTGTTGGTTACATACTTTACTAACCTAAAGTTTTTTATTCCTCAATTAATCCTTCAAACATAGGAATGGTGATGTAATAATATCCAACCACTTATCCCATTGGTCCCTCCTATGAACAGGCCAGGAAAAAAGCAACATTTTATGTAAACCTTGTACAAACATTTTTAGATTATTTATTGTTTTCAACGCAATAACATTGAACATTATACAACTTCCTTTGTTTGGATCTGCACCTCTGAAAGAAAGAAAAAAATATGTTAAAGACATTTGATAGATACATTTATATACATTATAGAGTTAAATTATAAATATATTTCAAAGAAAAAAAGTATTAACAAGTGGTCATGTTTTGAAATGATGGTAACAAGAATTTAGAAACTATTAGCCTTATTAAATTGTCATTAGGCGAATTGAAAAGGGCTATATTATAAGCACATAGAATATTTTTTTTCCCAGAAGTTCTTAGTTAGTGAAGACCTTGCTTTTGGATAAAAGTTCACTAACTAAAAACATCTGTAAAAAAGATATGCTCTGTGCTTATATAGATCCCTATTCAATTGGCCGAATCACAATTTAATAAGGCTTTATATGATAAACCTTCTTAAAGATGAATACATGTAATGACTTTCCAACAGGTGTTGTGAGTACAAATACTGGAAGGGAATTAAAAGGTTGCTGTTCTGGAATTATAACAAGACCAATGACCAAGCAATGTATAACAAAGGCATTGAGATAATATAAGATAGCAGGGTGTTTTCCAAAAAAGCAGTACTAGGTGATACTGGATAAGAGAAACTAATTACTATAAGTGTCCATGAGTATAAAAAAAGAAATTTGTTATAGAAACTGTGTACATCTTGTTCACCTGGACTGATGAGAACTATTGGACCAAATAATCAATAGGTTCCAAAGAGAACTATAAACACATCAGGACAAACACTTACAACCTGGAGCATGTATCCTAGTACACCAATACTGTATCAAAGAATGCAACTTATATATATTATGACTTATATATTAAGAACAATGTCACAGAGTCAATCTCATTTGCTTCTGTCTGCTTATGGCAAGCCCCCAAACATGTTTATGACAACCATCAGGTCTTAGGTTCCTGGGGCTATCCATTTAACCAGCAAGTATTTTTAACTTTACATAACTTATGCTGGATAGTCCAAACCATGACTAGTATCCTCTTTCAGATTTATGCAGCTGGCAGAGGAAATGGTGAAATTATAATTGTAATCTATGCTGACTGAAGCCCATTAAGTTATCCCCTTCCCAGTTAATCCTCCAGCTTTCCCATTGCTACGGCCCTATCATAAGTTTACTAAATATACACACACACATCGATGCATAAGCTAAATAAATGTGTGTGTTTACATATAAATACATTGTAAGGTACCCTTACAGACAGAAATATAACTTCAGATATTCATTCCTGTCAATATGGGCACACTATTTTGTGATACGACACCAACGACTTGTCGCAACCTGCAACCCTCTGAAAATATTCTGCCCCAGGCCTGTACCTTGTTGTCCTGGGCAAAAATACAGCAGTCAAGATATGTTAGAAACATAAAAATATGTTTTCAATGTGCATGCTAGATGGGGATGTCGCCCTTATATCCTGCTAAATTTAAGATTCCTCCAACAAATCAGATATTAGATATCTATAATAACAGTTACGGTGTCTTACATGTTATCTTTATGGTTGGACACACAGCTCTCGCTTCTGGGATTACCTTGCAAATCTTCCCTTTACCTTCACCTGCAACAAAGCCAAGTGATGAGAGAAAGCTCAGCCATCTGCTACATGCCCCATTTTTCTCCCACATGACTTTTTTCTCCTCTATTTTATGGGTTGTAATAACCTTGATGATGTTTTTCTTGATCTTTTGTTCTAAACTGTATTCACTGCCTGTGCCTTATATGATCTGATTACATCCTTCTGCCTATTGTGCTGTGTTTGCAGATGTGTATTTGTTATAAATAACTGATGATAAGAAATAATAAAACCTTCATTGGAATTCAGTGGCGATCCACTGAGCATTTTAACCAATTTAAACATTTATTGCCAGGCACAGTAATTATATTGCTTTTGGAAAACAGTCTTACACTGAAGTGATCACAGAATAGTGCACATTAAAATAATGCAAACGCAAATACTTTGTTTTAATTGTGCTTCATGATATGCCACATCTGCTCATAATAAAGCAAATATCCTCTCAAAAAACAACATGCAATGTTATACCTTGCTTTACTCCAGAATCATTAAAGGGCCAGCGTAGTAAAATGTATATAGGCCTCCATTCAATTGCAAGCCTGCAACTCAATCGCTGTAGGCCATATGTCTGCGGATGTTTTGCGGGCCCCCGTTAGTCTCTGATTGCGATGCTATTCAATTGAGCAAGGGATCGAGTTACGGGCCAAAGCCTCAAGCCCGTAAATTCCTCTTGTGGTCGCAAACTGTTAAGGGGCTGGGATCGGCCGTTATGATCCATTTGCGGTATAATGTAGTGCGACACAGCCTCTCAGCCAATTGAAAGTGGTCTAGCCGCAGATGATTGACAGAGGGAGATTATAAAGTTGCGTTCCACCCGCCCATGCGTTGAATGTGTTGTATTTTCTGATGAAGGAGCACACAGGTCCCGGAGTTGGTGGTTGGTTTGAGTTAGAGAGAGAGTAGGAGAGTTTGGAGAGAAGTAATTTGTGCTTTTGTTCATTTATATTATACCATTTACTATTTTACACTTAATCCCTGATTACACATATTTACAGATTACACATAATTGCAATACACATAATTTAAACAACACACATAGAGACATATAGAGCTAGATCACTCCATACACCCCCATCCCACCCCCCACACCCCATCCCCCAACATTTATTAACTACACAAAATACACATTTTTTTTCCATCATACATATACAGCCAAACTTTGATTGATTTATCCTTATTTTATTTTGGGGATTGTTATGGAGGGAGGAGAGAGGAGGGGAGAGAAGTGGAGAGGTGGGAAGGAGGAGAAGAGGAGAGGTGAGGAGGAAAGAGAGGAGAGAGAGGTGGCCCTGGGTAGTAGTGGTGAAAAGGAGGAGGAGGAAAATAGTGGTGGAGGAGAGGAGGTGGGGTGTGGTGGAGGAAAGGAGGAGGAGGTTGAGGAGGAGGAGAAGGAGGAGGTGGTGGAGGAGCAAGAGGAGAAGGAGCAGGAGGAGGAGGAGCAGGAGAAAGAGAGGAGTGTAGAGGAGGAGGTGGGTGGTGGCAGGGTGACCCGAGCAGCAGGAACACCTAGGAGATGGCCAGAGGGGAAGAGGCCTAATGCCAGGGGGGTGGTAGTTCGGGGGAGGGACAGGCCTCAGGGCCAGGTCAGGGAGGCCTGTAATGAGTGGGAGAGGGTCGCCAGGGACCGTCTGAGACAGGTGCCTCCCACTGGAGCTTCAGGCCTGGTGGCCCAGCAGGACCCAGCCTCCATGTCAGGTGATTATCACATACACCAACATGCCACCACATGTACATCCCACACACTACACATGTACCCGATGGCCAAAAAGGACACTGACATGTCAGCTCACTGGAATTAGCAAGGGATAGATAGATGCGTCATTAAATCCATGAAGCTAACAAATAAATTACTGTCATTCCTGGGCACAACAATAGTAATCAAGCAATAGATAGTTCATGTATTGGTGTGCCCACTGTAGCCTATGCAGTTACAGACTGCAGCCGGAATTAAGATAGCGTTAGGAGCCAAGAACGATCAAGACCAAGAGCCAAAGAATAGATCACATCTAGCAAATGATAGCTAATCTGAGTTGCAATTAGGAGTATCAGCATGGCAGATACCGGTGCAGGTGGAGGAGGATATAATATGACTGGTGGGATCACCATCCGGCCCTCCAGCCACACTGCCGGGATTCAACCCCACTATCCCCCCTCCAGAGACTGAGCATATCGCCAGGGCCCTCCCACTGGAGTGATGACACCAGCCAGCCACTACCTCCTCCCCAGCACAGCAGTGAGCTGGACTGGCTGCCACCACCACCACTGGGCCCAACCACACCACCTTCAATACTGCAACACCCTCCAGCTGGGCTCTAGACCCTCTCCCACACAGCCATCTCCTTACCACGCCATGCAGAGATAAGGTGCAGCCTGGCAAGGCGCAATAGGGAGATGAGGCATCATCTAATGAGTCCTACCTGGCTTGGCTGCTCAGGATTGGGGCGGACCAGAGCGCAATCCAGGGGTAACAGCAGAAGCCATGCAACAAGCTCTGGTCCCCAGGTTACTGAGGAATGCTGTTGAGAAGAGATGCTGCAGAATGGAGTGATTTGTGATGATCCTTTTTTTCATCAGATTCCAGTTGGTGAGTGACTACATGTGATCCTGGTAGGTGCTATGCATCATGCTTATTCTAGACTATCACATTACCCCCTTCAGGTATCCCCTTTCCCCCCCAAGCCTCGTGCTCTCCTGGGAGCCCATCCACACCACACCCATGATATTAAAGCACAGCCTTGACCATTTCTGATTGTGCTCTGTCTATGAAATAAAGCTTTGTTTTAACCGTGTCAGTATGTTTTCAATGGTTGGGGTTTTGGGACATTCACATACATCACATCTGTGTCACATTCCGATATATGTAAACTAATGAGCCCTAGTTATTATACAATAGATCAATACATATAACAATAATAAAAGTCATAATAGCATTAGATATTACATAATAAAATATATCATATATAATCAAAATAAAGGGTTAATACACATGCAAAGTCCAATTAGTGATACTGTGGAGTATCAACATTCCCCTTAGGGCCTGCTAACAATATGACAGATGATACTTGAGTGGGTTGCCAGTTCCTTCTCTAGTGGACTGTGATTTGTCTGACCTCTCTGCTATGATGTGCCCACCTACAGTGGCCCTACATGGTATAGCTCACAGCTTCATTCAGCTACACAAGCCACCACCACTTAGCAATCCAGAAGGGGGCTAAGGGAACATACACCACACTAATCTACTCTAACACATCAGGAAGGGCCACAAATATACATGGAGGCTTTTGCAGAGGCACGTGGATCAACAGCCAACTCACCTCCATCAGGGGTAATCTCCGCTATACCCATCCTGGAAAGTCCCACACCATTGCTGGTGGCAAAGACCTAGACATTAGTGTGCTGCAGTCCATAGGGTCACAGAGAGTGGGACACAACTGAGGGACTGATAAACCTTATGTGAAATATTCCCCTGGTACTTGATATGGGGCAGTGTAATTTGGCCACTATTTGTTGTCTCAATGTAGACGTGATAAGTGAACTGTATATGAGATGATCTTTGTATTTTTATGGTCCACATTAGAGCCTCTGTGAGTGTGAAAAGGTTAATATGTCAGCCATTTGCATGTATTTGTGTTGCAATTTAATGAGGTAGTGTGTCTTTAATAGCTTTCAGCATGTTGCAGCATGGCTTTTCATATTGGCATATGCATGACCATTACAACCTTTGAGGAAAATTTGATTTTATTTTTTGCTAAATTTGATAGTTGGGATTTGTTGTGCATGTAGGTGCAATGCCATCCATTGCTTTCCCCATATTTTAAAGTGCATTGGTGTGATTTGCAGTGTTACAAACTAGTCTGTAAACCCTTTGTGGGACCTATTTGGAACCCGTAAGCTTTGGCCCGCCATTTGGCTTTTGCAAGCTTGATTGCGGCTGCAGTGTTGAGCGATTTTTGCAATAGAATAGCTATGTGCGATTTTCGTGATCAAAGGCTTTTTTAACCTTCACTGTTTTTCAAGGACGTAGCGCATAACCCATTTGGAGCCCACAAAAAGACGCTAATTAAATAGCAAATTAATTTGCGACCTCACTTACGGGCTACCAGATCGGCCGAAAACTTAATTGAATAAAGATCACAGTTTTCTTAAAACCAAAATTTGATAATGGGCACAAAAACCCCACAAAACAAACACATCTTTAAATTTTTATATTTTCAATGAAATTGTTCTTTACTGTAGCTTTCCATTTTCTTTCTGTGCTGAACATGCCTGTTACATATATAAATACATTAATTTTCCATTAGTCCTTATAAAATCACTTGTAACTTTTGCTAGCACATTCTCAGTGTGAAAGAAGATTTCTGTGCATTCAAAGTGTCTTACTCAGGATGTTGATAAGCAGAAAGCAAATAGAAAAATTCCACAATAGCATAATTTCATATAAATTATAAAAAAAATAGTCTCTCTCTCTCTTTTTCTCCCCCTCTCTCTCTATTTATATATATCTTAATTTCTATATTTAAGATTGTAAGTTTGCGAGTTTTCAATATTGCATGGTGCTTTGGGGAAAGCACTTTGGACATTAGATTCTAAGCTCAAAGGCAGGGACCTCCATCCCTTGCAACATGTTAATACTACTATTGTTTTTTGCCTTGATCATAACCCATGTAAAGTGCGACGGAATATGTTGGCGCATTACAAATAAACAATAAAAATAATAATAATAATTTATAATTAAATTCTTAAAAGTTTTACAATAAAGTTAACACTTAACATAAAGTGTATTTTATATGTAAAAAGAGATGGCCTTAAGTTGTTGGATGGGCATGGTTTATTATGTTTGGATATAATAAAGTTCTTTATGTATTTATAAAACTTTAACACATGCTGCATGGCCCATTGTTCCTTTAATGAATCCCTGGCAAAGCTGAGGTACGATATCGGATGCTGTAATCTCTCATCTGGTGAGTCTTGCAGAGAAGTAAAACAAAACGCTATGGAGATTTAGCCAATTACCGGTATTAAACTTCTGAGCCTGAGACCTTCTAGTTAATGGCACACTTTAGTCTCAAATATTCTGCCAGGCATTTAAAAGAAAATTTTTACACGTCAAAAAAATTTTTTTGCATGAAAAATCATTTAATAATGTTTTTGTTCTATATATTTTAACTGGAACATTCAATTCATTTTATCATCCACAATACAATTGCCATATACAATTTACACGTCACTTACTTCTACAAAGCATTCACAGTAACTAAACCCCCCCCCCCCCCTTCATGCCCTCTCTCATGTCGGGTGCTATGTCTCAAATCAATGCCCACAGGATAAGAGGCATCACAATACTAATATAATACTGTTAGCAAGCAGTGATATGCTGTGTGTCTGCATTCAATAGCATTACACTGGTAGTGTGAATCCTTCTCTTCATGTGAATAATTGCTGGTAAAGTGAAAACGTGTACAGTAGACTCTCAAATATCTGGCACCCATGGGGATTGATAGATTCCGGATAAAAGTAGTTTCTGGTTGCTGGAGAGTCACTATTAAAAGAGACCTAGATTAGCTGCACATAGGATGCTCTGCTAAGTATTTTTGTCAGTGAGGGCTGTTCTAGCAGCAGCAGCTTTCACTCCTCACTTACACACTGGTACGTTTGGCTGGAGGGTGCGGTGCTGAACCTGAGGAATGTAACGCCAACACTGCGCAGGCTCAGTCGCTCATACCTGTCTGCTTCCAGGTAAAACTGAATTGCAGAGACATACAGTGGGTGCAATCTAGGTGCCTGTAAGCATTTTCCGGCATGACAACCTGGCTCCTGGCTTTTGTTGAGCCCTGTAAAATGTTATTTGTATTTAAAGTACAGTATTCCATTTTTTTCTGGTTGCTTGAGAGCTCTGGTTGCTTGAGTTCTGGTTAACTGAGAGTTTACTGTATAAGGAAAAAGGAAATCTCCAGCTCCAATGTTAAAATCTGCCACTTTTGCATGTAACAGAGAAAAATACTAGCATAGTAGATAAATAGTTATTATATTCCCTTTCCTGTACATGTGAAAACTTGTATAGCGGTAGAGGTTTACCTGTATTTGAACTCAGTCTGTGGAGATAATCCAAAACTTTAGGAGGAGGATTTGCTAACCACTGTTCTAAGCCAAACTGATGTAATGTGAAATGGCCTGATTAATCATCTTCCAATTGCTCTTTCACAATGAAGCAGTGATGCAGATTGTTTCCATACAGCAAAACTGTTTTGTATTCCCCACCAGTTTAACTGTAATAACAAATGTGTTTACAACCTAACATGATATAGAGCAAATGCAGATAATTTGCTAGTGCGTAAAGAAAAGTTGCATTTCCATTGTTTGGTCAAATGGATGTGAAACCTGTGATCTGTATTTTTGCTATATAAAATATTTTGCTCAGTCTGTAAATATAGGCCGGAAACATTTATTTAAAGTAGAATTGCCTATGCTCTGCAAAAACTACATAGACATTGTACTTACCAGCTTTAGGACCAAGAGACATATTACATTCCAAGTCCGTAGCAGTACCGGGACACCTGCAAAGAAGTGTTTAGTTAGTGAAGACCTTGCTTTTGGATAGAAGTTCACTAACTAAACATTTCTGTAAAAAAAATATGCTTTGTGCTTATATAGCGCCCTATTCAACTGGCCGAATCACAATTTAATAAGGCTGTATACAATTTAGTGGTATAGTTTTTTTTCAATTAATGTCCTTGGTAACCAAAATGTAATACTCCAGAGTTATCATGTATTTCATGGACTTAGGTTCGTCACATGCCCTTTCCCGCTTTGACCAGGCCTGGAATGCATATTCTTCAGCACCATGGAGAGCTGTCACATTGAGTTGGTTATTTACTCAGAAGAGCAGCACTTGAGAAGATTGGTAAGTTTGGGGTGAGCTTGGAAGACCATTGGCTTCAAGCTCCATTAACTAACTTCTGTTTCTTTGCATGAGTAGTGCTAGGCCACAATGGAGCTGTGTCTGGCCAAACATGTGAATGAAGTTGATTGGGTGGAACAGCTCATGCATAGGGACATGGCGTTAATGTATAAAATATTATTTTATTAACTTATTAGTTAAAAATGATCCTTTCAAGATAATGCATAAAACATACACACATTCAAATACAAGCTTATTTATCACACTTTCTTTGTATGTGGTTTTACAATCTGTCAATATCGCTCTACAACACAGGAATTTTCCTCTAAAATATAACATTTTTCAAAAACACTGTAACAAACCATATCATTTTTGATACTGTCAGTCTGTCAAATCCATTAATCTCTATACAGCAGTAGTTGATATTCTGATAATGCCTCCTACAGCTCAGTGGTATTTACTTAAATGTTACAATTCTAGAGCACAGTTGTCTGCCATGCATTTAAAATAGCTGGCTTTTAAAATTACTAGCACTGCAAAGATTTAAAAAAATATATCATAAAAATATCTGTTATACTAGCGACTTGCCTGCCAAAAAATTACGGCAATAAAATTTGAGGCGAGGCTGTGGCCCCTCTAAACACCTTGGGTGCTCATCGAAAGCCACAATTTTCCTGTTTTGCAATGATCCCCTTCGGCGCTCATTGCGAGCCCCACAATGAGCACTTCGGCGATCATTGCATGGTCCGCAATGAGCACCTTTGGTGCTCACTTTGAGCCCCCCCCCCACGTGTAGTTTATGGGCCTTGCAATGAGTGTTACTGCCTTGGGTTAAGTATTACTGCCTTGGGTTAAATGTTACTGGCTTGGATTAAGTGTTACTGGCTTGCGTTAAGTCTTACTGCCTTGTGTTTTGTTACTGCCTTAGGTTAAATGCTAATGTCCTGGATTAAGTGTTACTGGCTTGCATTAAGTCTTACTGCTTAGGGCTCATTTTTACGTCTTTAGCCTCATTTTTCGTCCTTCGGCCTCATTTTCGTCATGTTATGTTTTTTCAGCATCCATTTTTTTTTCTCGCTTCAGTGATATATGCCTCAAATTAACTTGCAACCTCACTCACAGGTTCCCTGGCTCTCCGCCTGTGCTGTGTGTGAGTTGTGTGTGTGCTGTGTTTTTTTTTGGTTTTGTTTTTTGAGTTTGGCTGCCTTTGGCGCTCATTGTAGCTAAGTCCCGCTGGCTTTCACCTCCGCAACTACGTCCCTCGCATTACCTCTCAATATCACCTCTGAATGAAAGAACCACTAAATAGGGAAAAACTAGCTGATTTTGCAAGTTACGGTTACCATTTTCTTCTCCCCCAAACTTACATGTACTCCAGACCACCCGTAGAGGCAGAAAAATGCCTCTGAAAATAATTCAAGCATCAGATCTGACATTAAAAACAGTATAACCCCTCGATTGAGCTTAATATAATGCTTGATTTATTAAATCCGACCAATTGATGGGTTAATATGTGCACCCTAATGCCTTAACACTACACATTCTTTGAGGCTTTCATGCATTCCCCTCCCCCAGTACACCTACCCCCTAGTAGCCGGGGATATCCATGATTCAACTATTTACCGTCCACTAAATGGGATACCCACATAAATTTCCCCCTTCCACCCAGAAGGGAATCCTCAGAGTGCAGAGGGGAACTCCCAGATATTCCTTCACTTGTAACCCCCAATCCCCACTAATCTCAATAACCATGGGGGTCTATTGAGATCCACATAACACCTGAATGTTAAGCCTATGCAACAGAGGTCCTTAAATGACCTCTGTGGTGCCTACAAATTATCCCATAACCATGTGGGCCCCTCACTACCTAACAATGATCCCATAACTACCATGTGGGCATATATAGTCTTCAAAAACCCTTTATGGCACCCTAAGTACATTTAAAAAAAAATGTGCACTAAAACAAAATTACATACACTATTTAAAATAAATACAATTTTAAAATTACATAAAATAACAAACCCTAAATTACATAAATAACATTACAAAAAAAAAAACAATTAGGTAAAAAAGATACATTAAATAAAATAAAACAATTTAAACTTTAAAATAAAATATATGCTTACCTACCCTTAATGTCCATACAGCGGCTATCCACAATGCTTTGGTCCCTAACTCTTCTGCCCTAGATCAAGCAGGCTATCAATGTTGTTTATAGAATCACATCCTCCTCTTTCTTGATTGAAGCAATAGAATCCTCATCTTCTAAACCTTAAAAAGCCAAATGCTCTCTATAAAAGAAAAAAAAACACTTAACTAACCCAAGTGCTTTCTATTAGGAGCTCCCTTGCTGCAAATGTGTTTTGCAGCACTTTTGTGGCTTAAATATTATTTTTTTGTATTCTGATTGGTTGAAATATGTGTAACTCATATTTCAACCAATTTGCTCTTTTTGTGTGGGACATTTATTTGAACCAATCAGAATACTCAGATTGACAGACCTGTAAGGACCTCCATGGCATATGCAGTTATGATTGTTATGGCATTTGTAGTGATGATAGATGCAATGCAGGTCCTTGCAGGACCTCCATGGCATATATGTTCGATTGGGGGGTTCTGGAAGGACATATACGATTATGTTACATGCCTAAATGGCATAGGGGGATAATATTAGTGCTATGGATGCTATATTCATATGTAAATGCCATTGGGGTCCTTATCGGATGTAGACTCCATGGATATTTTTTGTGCCATTTGGGTCTGTTAGAGATTAATATTTAGGTAGATATATAGGTTAATCTTTAATATTTAGGTGCCATGGAGGTCCTTTAAGTACCTGCATGGCAAAGGGTTAATGGTTAGGTGCCATGGGGGTCTCAATAGTCCCCCATGGTTATACTTTTTATTGAGCATTGGGTGAGCAGGGGAGGAAATACCTGGGGATTCCCTTCAACACGTGGGAGGATAAAATACCCAAAGGTTCCTTGGGCTTGTATGTCTGATCGGCACTAGGGTCTTAAAACCCCTGCCAATTGCTTATACTTTTAACCCTTTCCCTGCCATGGGAAATGGATGTGGGGAAGTGTGTGTGTGTTTTTTAACTGCAGTACTGCTGCTGAGACTACTGAACTTACAGCTCAGCGCCTCCTACAGTAGGCTGTGTGGGGACCATAGCACATCTGGGCTCCGGTCAAACAGCCCTGGTGCGTAGTCCCCAGTCTACGCTTATGTTTTTAGCATTTTGGATTAAATGAGTAAGTAACTTCCTCCCATGGATGTGGTGGAGCCTTTTTCTGTAGCTACATATCAGATTGGAATTGGGCCCTAAAGATTTGTTTGTCTAAGTCAAATACAGACCTTATAATAATAAGAATAATCCATCTCTTCTCTGACTCTCTGTCTTCACTGAATCAATCTTTCTTTTCTCTCTCTTGACCCTCTCTCCCTCAGTTTCCCTCTCTGTCTCTTCTCTCTATGTGTGCTGACACCACAATATAAACAAATTATGGGGATTTTAGTGTTCCTCCATCCCCTCACAATAATAGTTGGTCACAACATGGGGAGGTAATAAATTATTATGTTAAATTATCATGATTGGTTTCTGAGGCCCAGCCAAACACAATAATTTAACATACTTGGAACTGAGAGAATTATACATGCTAGATCAGTAAAACATTGATTTTTCTCGAAACAGTTCTGTATTGTACTAAAACCAGAATTAGGAGAGGCTTCATTGACTGCTTGAAACTTTTAGGCAAACCAGTTTTATACAGAATGTCAGAGAATTTGCAGCAATAAGAGCATATTACTAGCTGCTATTTGTTGTTGTTAAGCAGTTCAGTCATATCCGACTCTCTATGACCCTATGGAGTGCTGCAGGCCAGGCACATAAGTCTCCAGTTGTGTTGTTCCATACGATTTTCTTGGCAAAGATACCTGAGTGAGTTGCCAGTGGATCAGGATTTGTCTGAAAATTATGCTATGACCAGCCCATCTTGGGATACCCTACATGGTATGCTTCCTTGCTTCATTAAGGTATACAAGCCTCTTCACCACGACAAGGTAGCAATCCAGAAGGGGACTGCTATTTACCAAGTAGTAAAATGTAATCTTCCTATAGTTGCTCTAGGGCAAGTTCCAACTGGCAAATTTGATATTTAATTTCTTTAAAAATACTTCTGTAAATTGGGAAACAATCAAATGTTTGCAAAGTTTGTAACACATTTCCAACATTAGCAGCTGTGTAAGTCATAGACATAAAATAATTTTAGGTAAAATCTTTATTTTTAAAGACACTGTTTGCCCTGCTGGCTTGGAGGCTGAGTGGGAGTCTTGTTGATTTTAATAGTGAACTGAGGGAATGTGATTTGCTGAATCGGTGCAGGATTCAGATAAGATATCAGCACAGGAGTCTTCAACCTCCCATCCTCTCTCCCTCCCATAGGCTCATACAGGAAAGCTTATTTGCAAGCCTTGCTTACCCTGCTCTGTAGCCACCCTTGTGACTTGAATAGAAAGTATGACTGTTATGGCATTGATTACTAGCAAAGACGACCAAAAAAAAAGCTTTTGTGTCATAGGTGCTGTATGTTTGTGTGATGTGTATGTATGAATATGATGTATATGTGTGGATGTGTGTGATGTGTGTTTATGGGTGTGATGTGTGTGTGATGTATGTAAGCATTCACTAAGGAAAAAACGGTAGTTCACAATACATATGCACAGGGGCGCCTTAGAGTTCACTGCCCAGGGGCTCCAAAAATGTGTGTTAATATAAGTAGATCCTTGCTTTTGATAATCTGACTGCAGACCTCATTCTGGGATTATTAATGGGAGTGATAGGCATAAACTGGTTCCAAGATATTAAGAACGAACAGTTCATTTTAAGGGCAATTTAAGAATCAGTTAAGAAAATTGCAATATGCATATATTCAAATAAATTATAAATGCCAGTTTAAAACACTGAGTGCTAAAAATCAATAACAAATTAAGATAATGAACATCAGCTAATATAAACATAGAATTATTGTAGGCAAGAATTGCTTAGCCCAAATAAATTATCTTATTTTGCTATCAGCTTCAAAAAGCTCTATATGTGTATGTGCTGTGACATTTTGTATAGAATACCCCTATACCTATCTTAATTATAAATATATAACTCCTTCCCCTAGCTTGCATATAAAGGGAGCAATTTAATCGGTGGTAGGATATGGCTATGACACAATGGAACAATAGTCCCGTCTAGTTTGCCCCATTGTATCTACCTACAAATTTTTTGCCTTGAATTAAAAGTGAATGGTTTATTTAGTACACATATCATGAGACCACTGTTATAATTTTACTAGCGACTTGACCGTCAAAAATGACGGCAATAAAATTTGAAGCCTGGCAATGCTGTTTGCCACACAATGCAAGTCTCTGCCCCCTCTGAGCACCTTCGGCTTTGCTGAATCTTTGCGTGGCGCGCGCTGACTGCTGTTGGTTTTATTTTTTTATAAGTCCCGCATGCCTGGTGTTGTTCGCGTAAGTGTAACTGGCTTTGGCGTTGTATATTTTCTAAGTCCCGTGTGCCTGCCGTTGTTCGGGTGAGTGTTAATGGCTTCGGCCTTGTTTTGAGAATTTTTATGTTTTTTCGGCCTCCATTTTTTTCCTTGCTTATCCTATTTTCCATCGACGAGGCTCGCAATGAGTGCCTTTGGGGTTCCTCGCATGCCCTGCAATGAGCGCCTTTGGCGTTCATTGCAGCCCCTGTCATTTGTAAAGTCTTGCAAGCGTGCCCTGCAATGAGCCTCTAAGTCCCGCGGGCCTTGCGGGCCTCACACTTATTGCATCCTAAGTCTTGCGAACCTCGCGATGCAGCCGCCTATGGCCTTTGGCGCGCATTGTGCATGCGCAAGGTCGTAACATTCCAGAGCGTTACCAACAAACGCACAAGATCCACAACTATTATTTGTGATATTGTCTTTTGAATGACTTGGTAAACTTAATGAAGTAAAAAAGTAAACTCAGCCATTATATTTTTAACATTTTTATGTAATTATTGCTTACTGAAGTCTTTAATTTTCTTTGCTACATATGTTATTGTCTTAACAGGTTGTGTGTAAACTAATCAGCTTTGCATTAGTCCTAATGAAAACACTGGCAGTTGTACCTGCCCCATTCCTATTGTGCACATTCAAGCTTTCTTTCTGCATCCAAAGTCTCCTACTCCAGGAAAGAAATGGGAACTAAAATGGTAGATCCTACAGCTGCATAAGTGCATGTAAAAGTAGTAAGAGAGAGGTTGTAATACTGGTTTTACATTCTAAAAACATGTTGACTATTTCCAAGTGTAATAAAAAAAAAAAGAGAATATTTTAAATGTATGACCACAGTGGTCGGATAATGTAACACAGGGGCATGGTTGTCTTCTTTTCCTCTGTCCTGACGTTGCAGGAAGCTAAGGGGTAGGAAGCTTTGTGGATTTCTGCACTGCAACAACCTTGTGCTTTTATCTACAATCCTTTCAATGTAAACGGTGTAAGACAAAAGAGATAAGATTCACTCAGTAAACCATTGTGTTTACTCCTTCACTGATAAGCCAAGGTAGACCAAATACATTTCATATTGTCATTTTCACAGTGGTCTTAGTATTAATTTCTTAAATTCATATAAGTAATATAATTTATTTACAATACAAAGAAAAAAAACTATTTTAAGCACATAATAGAATGTTTGTGGCTAATGTGGCTCTATAAGCATCAACTGATAAGAACTTTCTCTCCTAGGCAACAATCACATTAATACTAATAAAATACAAATTATTTAAATATATCTACCAGGTCAATTAATATATTATTTTGTTGAAGTTTCCCATAAAAATGTAATTACTAAAAATAGTGACTCATTATCAGGGTTTTATTATCATTGGAATTTACCAAAGGCAACTGGTATGGGTAATACATTGAAAGAGTCAAAACATGGAAGAAAAAGCAGACTATCTTTTCTCCATAGAAACATGAAGTGGGTAGGACCAGGGTCGGATTTTATTTCTGAAGTCCATAGGCACAGGTTTCCATATGCCACCTATATTACTTCTACCAAATTTATTTTATATATCTACATATCTTTCTATATATTATTCTTCTCATATATACTTAGCTAAAGTAGATACCTAATATTCTCTCTCTCTCTCTCTCTCTCTCTCTCTCTCTCTCTCTCTCTCTCTCTCTATATATATATATATATATATATATATATATATATATCTATATATATATAAATATGCGTTTCTCCTTTTCCAGCTACAATAAACAGCACACATTGCTGTGTTTGGGTCTTTCTTCAACTCAGACCGACTGCAAACTTACAAACTTCCCACAGACTGCAGGCCACAAACACATCCACACAGATAATGCCAAGTGCAATCCAAAGGCCCCCACCCAATTTCCAGCTTCAGTCCATAATCAATCAGGAATTGAACTCCTTCAGACCTCCTGGTGAAAAAGAGCTTTGAAAGTCTGTTAAAAGGTGATATATAATTATATAATAAAAATATTGAAGGTGGTATATATATATATACTCCCCCCTGTGTCTCTCTAACCCCCCAGTGTCTCTCTACCCCCCCCCCTGTGTCTCTCTACCCTCCCCCGTGTCTCTCTACCCCCCGTGTCTCTCTAACCCCCCCGTGCCTCTCTAACCCGCTGTGTCTCTACCCCCGTGTCTCTCTAACCCCCCCCCGTGTCTCTTTCCCTCCCCCTCCTCAGGAGGGGGGTTGAGGTTGAGGAGGGGGGTTCAGGAGGGGGTTGAGGATGAGGAAAGGGGTTGAGGAGGGAGGTGGAGAATGAGGAAGGAGGTTGAGAATGAGGAGGGGGGTTGAGGAGGGTGATAAGGGAGGGGGGAAGAGACACAGGGAAGGGAGAGAGGGGAAGAGACACAGGGAAGGGAGAAGGGTGAAGAGACACAGGGGAGGGAGAGGGGAGAAGAGACACAGGGGCGAGAGAGGGGACAAAAGAAAAGGGCACACAAGAGGGGGACACAGAGGGCAGCACATTTCCCACCCCCGGCTTATACTCGAGTCACTCATTTTTCCAATAGGTGCCTCGGCTTAGACTAGGGTCGGCTTATACTCGAGTATATTCAGTATTAGTGATGTCGCAAACATAACATTTTCGGTTCGCGAACCGCAAACGCGAACCGCCGCAAATGTTCGCGAACCGGCGAACCCGGCGAACCGCCATAGACTTCAATGGGCAGGCGGATTTTAAAACCCACAGGGACTCTTTCTGGCCACAATAGTGATGGAAAAGTTGTTTTAAGGGGACTAACACCTGGACTGTGGCATGCCGGAGGGGGATCCATGTCAAAACTCTTACGGAAAATTACATAGTTGATGCAGAGTCTGGTTTTAATCCATAAAGGGCATAAATAACCTAACATCCCCCTCCATCATCATCCTCCCCTGTGTCTCTTTTCCCCTCCCTCATAACCTTCCCCTGTGTCTCTTCCCCCCCTCCCTCATCATCCTCCCCTGTGTCTCTTTCCCCTCTTCCTCATCACCCTCCCCTGTATCTCTTCACCCCCTCCCTCATCATCCTCCCCTGTGTCTGTTTCCCCTCTCCCTCATCATCCTCCCCTGTATCTCTTCCCCCCTCCCTCATCATCCTCCCCCCTCCCTTGATGATAAGGGGGGAAGAGAAACAGGGATAAGTGTGAGGGGTGTTAGGGATAAGTGTGGGGGTGTTAGGGTGAAGGATGTTAGGGTTAGGTGTTAGGGATAAGTGTCAGGGGTGTTAGGGTTAGGGTAAGGGGTGTTAGGGATAAGTGTGATGGGTGTTAGGGTAAGGGATGTTAGGGTTAGGTGTTAGGGTAAGGGCTGTTAGGGATCAGTGTAAGGGGGTATTAGGGTTAGGTGTTAGGGTGAGGGGTGTTAGGGATAAGTGTGAGGGGTGTTAGTGTAAGGTGTGTTAGGGATAAGTGTGAGGGGTGTTAGGGTTAGGTGTTAGGGTGAGGGGTGTTAGGGATAAGTGTGGGGGTGTTAGGGTGAGGGATGTTAGGGTTAGGTGTTAGGGATAAGTGTGAGGGGCTGTTAGGGTTAGGGTGAGGGGTGTTAGGGATAAGTGTGAGGGGTGTTAGGGTTAGGTGCTAGGGTGAGGGGTGTTAGGGATAAGTGTGATGGGTGTTAGGGTAAGGGATGTTAGGGTTAGGTGTTAGGGTAAGGGGTATTAGGGATAAGTGTGAGGGGGTATTAGGGTTAGGTGTTAGGGTGAGGGGTGTTAAGGATAAGTGTAAGGGGTGTTATGGTGAGGCATGTTAGGAATAAGTGTGAGGGGTGTTAGGTCTTAGGGATAAGTGTGAGGGGTGCTAGGGTTAGGTGTTAGGTTGATGGGTGTTATGGATAAGTGTGAGGGGTGTTAGGGTTGGGTGCTAAGGTGAGGGGCGGATGATGATGCAGGTAAAAGGCATCACTTGGAGTGTGAAGTTAACCCAATCAAAAATGATTCCTTAAATGAGCTAATGGTACTAATGTGAATGTGATGCTACCCACATGATTACTTAATTTAGACAGATAAAGTACAAATGTGATCTGAACCCTAACAATCACAGTGTATCTAAACTTTGGTAATTTCTCTATTACTTATACATTTTTCAATACAATGGCAATTAAGAAATTAAAGGTTTGTACATTTTAACTATAAGTTTAAAATGATTTTTGCAATTATTTAAGACTTTTAAGTCATTAAAATTATTCTTGATAGAAACAAGTGCTAGAAAAAACTTGATGAGGGACTCCCTCCCCCATGACTCTTTTGTCCTCTTACTTTCCATATGTTCTCATCAGAACGGAACAAGGTTCTCATCATCTCTCTGTAAATTACCTCTCAGAGCACACAAAAGCAAAGTATACTATGTCACAACATATAACCTTACTACTGACAATGATGCAGTACCATTAGAACATAACATGGTATTGAATCAATAAGGTCAGCGACAAGAGGATATACAATACATTGAAATCTATTATATCATCCTTATCTGCTATAATGAAAGATTTTATACATTGAAAAGTCAGCAATTAATTAATGAAGGTTTAGTACATTCACAGTTAAAAAGCGATATTAGAGATACCAATTATAGTACGGTAACCATAAAAATATGAATATTTGCAGTAGGGAGTTATAAAATATACTCACTAACGAATGTGAAATTACTACGTTTTTTAACTACAGAAAAAAGAAGAAAAGATTTTGCAAACAATATTTGCAAATATATGAGAGATACAGTTACTAAAACAAACAAAAACGTAGAATTATAAGGCTGAGTTCAATTAAATGGTTTAAATCATTATAAACATTACAACATGGTGACAATGTATTATTGATATTCATTTTTTGTTGGCACGAGAATTAATTTGGCGTCATAATTAATATGGCAAAATAAAACAAACTTTTGAAAAATTTGCATTAATATTAGTCCATAAAGTTGAGTTTTGGGACAGAACCACCAAACATGTATGGAGTCAGTACTTTGTCTGCTAAATCTCACACAATTATCATTACTAGACAGATTTCTTTTATACAGAGCATAATGGTCCAAAATGCAAAGTTCAATAATTTAAAATGCTATTCTGTGAAACTTAAACAATGAGATGACTTTTTAATTAGTAACATTGATTGTGACCACATTTTTTTGGTATTTCATTCACTTATAATGTCTCCCATTTATTCAAATTTCTATAGTTATTTTTAATATTTTGTTTTAGGAATAATATAAAACAGAATGAAATCGACTTCAAATATTTTTTTCCTGATTGTGAGGCACCTACTCAATTGAGCAATTGTTATTTACTGTAGCCCATAATGTAGCCCGTGATGTAGCCTGTAAATGAATTTGCTATTCAACACGCGTCTTTTAGCTACCCGCAAATGATTAGTGTGTTACAGGTTGAAAATCCATGCGGTTTTCATAAACGTAACTCCGACCCCTAAGCCTTTGATCTTTCAAGCCCATAAATGTTACAATCATAAATCACTATTCAATTGATACAATTCCTCAAGCCTGCAATTGTTTTATCACCCGTAAATGTCAAATGTAGAAAATAAATCCTACAGGTACCAGATAGGACCCGCATGGTTTACGATTTAGGCTTTTGGCCAGGTATCTGCGGACTTGATCAATTTAATCGCTCTGTAACTGTTGACAATTCCAATCCCGCAGACTTACAGCCAGCATAAAGTCATCTGCAGGCTTGCAATTGAATAGGGACCTGAAAAAAGTAATTCTATTGAAGCTTCTTGCCTCAAATTATTAAGAGCGAAACTAAGAGAACTTAAATATTATTTTTATCTAATTAAATAAAAAATAAAAAACATTATACAGATGATTTAATAATGTCTGTAACACATTAAAAGTGTATAATCTTCCCTCTTTATATAATTTCATAACGGTTAAATCTTTCTGCATTTTAATCCAATTCTTTAGATTTAAATCAGGGATATATTTTTTTTATTAAGCTAAAGTGTTCCTAATTGATATTATTTTCAATAAGTCATGGATTAAAATTAATTATTTCCATATTTTTACACAACTTTTGATTATTGCCATTTATTTATTAAATGGTAAGTTTATAGGAGTTTCCTGCCACAATAACTCATTAGTAGACAATGGGAAAATCCAATTTGTCTCAATTTTATTAAAACCCCAAGTTCCCTTTACTCATTGGCCAGTCTCATATATGAGACAGTATTGAAACTCTTTCATGCTGAAATATATTGGGAATAGCTTAACCCCCTCATTCTAATGACCTTTGCATTATATTCATGCTTTTTGAACATGTTGTAATTTTCCCCCCCGAAAGAAAATAATATAAAATGATATAACTACTGTGAACTTAGCATAATATTTACTGTAGAGATTCTTTAAAACCTAAAGTCCAAATTACTAATACAATTATCCTGCCAAAAAAAGAGAAATGTTGTTTCAAATGTATAAAATTTTGCTTAGTTATTCCAATAACTAATACTTTTGATCTGAAGGTATTAACGGTAAGATAAGTTTTGCATATCCATTAATTAGAAAAATATCCTGTAGGTACCCTATTCCCCATTAGTGCATAACACTACTAAATTGTGTATTAAAAAGTGAACTGGGTAAATTCTACAAATGAATCTATTATTATTATTATTTATACAGACAGCGACGAATAAAAACAATTAACAAAAAAAATGTAAAAACAATGTAACAAAAATTCCTTTGTTGTTAATAGTAATTCATTATTTCCCCTCCAAGTTGATTTGGTGTGAGTTACTATAACAATAATATGAGAGTGTCACTATATGGGTATTCTATGCTCTATTTTCTTTTTCATGGGCCAGCGATAGCTATTTACTTAAATAACCCTGTCAATATTATAATGAGGGTTAAACTTCTATATATCACCTCCAATGAAACTAAGACATGATACACAAATTAATATCTGGATCTTGACTTCACTTTTTTGTAATCCCTCTTTTATTGCTCAGGTAGTTTGGCATATCCTCCAATTTCTTTCATCTTGATATTCAATAATTATTAGAGATCCTCACACAGATTAAAATGATATTATGTCTCTGCTTGTTAGTAACCTATTAAACCATAAATAGGGTAACATTTATCAAGTCACACATAAAGCCCATCACTATTACTTCTTGTAGCATGGGGGGCTATTAATTCCTGTTAATAGGTGAAAATGAGGTGATAGGACTTGGGGTAGGAAGGAATATAAATGTATAAATATACTAAGAGCAAGGGACAATAATGGGGTATGGTGATCAGATCCTATTTGTCACCTGTAATATGAGGAAGGTTAAATAACCATTAGAAAGTTCATAGCAATCTTCACGCTAGTACTACATAAATTGGCCACAAATGTGCTGAGCTGAATACTAGCAGCCTTATTAAATTCCAGCCTCGTAAATAAGAGGCTTCTATTTAAACCCTACGTACTGCAAAATTTCTCAAAGTTACGACGCTATTAAATTAGCCCTGCTGCGAGCAACGTGTGAGCTACGCAGCACCGCCGTCCGTATGAACACTGCGATAATGTACATGAGGAGTAACAGCCTGCGAGATGATCTCGCAGGCTCCCACACCTCATCAAGTAGTGCAGGGGTCCTAAATGGGACCTTCGCGGCAGTCCCCCACATAAGCCTTCTGTGGGGGGGACCTAAAATGAACCCCCCTCTACGCAGGGGTCCCGAAGTGTCCCCACATTAACACCTGGCTGCAGGGGTCCATAGGGACCCCCGCAGCCCCCACACATTAAACCCTTGCAGCGGGGGTTTCTGATCGGCACCGATCAGGCCCCCGCTGAATTTAAAACTTTCAAATTCCCCACATTAACCCCTTGCTGCAGGGGTCCATAGGGACCCCCGCAGCCCCCCCCACATTGAACCCTTGCAGCGGGGGTCCCTGATCGTCAACGATCGTGACCCCATTGTATCTAATTTTTTTCATTTCCCATCTCGCTGGTCCTTAAAGGACCGTAAAGGACTCGTGCTAAAAAATATTAACCCTGGCCAACTAAAATTAACCCCATAACTCATGGGGGTCAATACAGACCCCCCATAAGCCAATAATTAACCCATTAACTCATGGGGGTCAATACAGACCCCCATAATCACTTAATTAACCATGTCACTCATGGGGGTCAATACAGACCCCCATAAGCCAATAATTAACCCCATAACTCATGGGGGTCAATACAGACCCCCATAAGCCAATAATTAACCTTATAACATATGGGGGTCAATACAGACCCCCATAAGCACTTAATTAACCCCATAACTCATGGGGTCAATACAGACCCCCATAAGCCAATAATTATCCCTATAACTCATGGGGGTCAATACAAACCCCAATAAGCACTTAATTAACCCCATGACTCATGGGGGTCAATACAGATCCCCATACTCCTCTATTTAAGCCCATCAGTCCAATAAGGGTATATTATGACCCTTATGGGGCTGTTAAAACCCGAACATTAACCACATACGTGCCATGACGGTCCTCAAGGACCATCATGACACTAACTACAAACACTACACTGCACTATAACCCCCAATAAACCATTACATCTAAACTAACCCCTCTCTACACTAATCTATTAACACTTACACTTCCTACCTACACTACCTACCCCCTAATAAACACCCCCACCACTCTAATGACAGAAAATAAAAAAACCTGTCACCAAAAATAAAAAAAACTAAGTCACCAAAAATAAAGAAACCTACATTACAGAAAATAAAAAAACCTAAGTCCCCAAAAATAAAAAAACCTACATTACAGAAAATAAAAAAATACATTACAACCTCCCCACTACAGAAAAAAAAATTACACACCTGAAAAGGAAAGACATATACAATACAATATATAACAATACATACAATACATTACATACGTTACATTACATACAATACATTATAATACATACAATACAAATAAAATAAAATACAATACCCCCTATCTATCTAACATACAATCTATTTCATATACAATACATTCTAACTATATAAAATATGTCCCCCTACCTATCTAATATACAATACATCCTAACTACATCCAGAAACCCTAATTCTAAGCTAAAATAAAATAATTAAGACGACTTACCTTTGTAGATGTCCCTTCAGATCACCAACCTAGGGGTAAAACAAAAAAAATTAGTGCAACACATTAACATAAAATAATTAAACATTATACACATTCTAAATATTCTACTTACCTTTACTGCATGTCCCCGTCCTTCTTCTTTTCTTCTCCGGCGCGGCCCCTGTTAAAAAAAACACAATGCATTAGTACAACATACAGATACAAAATAAAATAAAATCAACATATAGACATATAAATATACATTCAACTTAACTCCCTGCGATGTCCCCGGCCTCCTCCTCTTCAGCCCCGACTGGGCCCTGGAACCATCCGCACTCTAAAAAATAAAAATAAAAAAACTAATGGAGGTCTGCACTTGCAGACATCCCCGACGCTGATGAGCCTTTTCCGGAAGGAAATTGGCAATGGTGGCTTCTGATTGGCTGAAAAAGCTGTCTCTCATTTTTCAGCCAATCAGAAGGCGTCAATGTGTGAGCCAATCAGGATGGGATACATCCCAAAATCCCACCCTGGTTGGCTAATGCACCTGTCAATCTTTATTTAAACCAATCACAAGTCGCAGATGCCTTCAGCCAAACACTCCGTGGGGTTTTCTGGATGTAGTTAGGATGTATTGTATATTAGATAGATAGGGGGACGTATTTTATATAGTTAGAATTTATTGTATATTAAATAGATTGTATGTGAGATAGATAGGGGGTATTGTATTTTATTTGTATTGTTTGTATTGTAATGTATTGTATTGTATGTATGTATTGTAATGCAATGTATTGTATTGTGTTGTATATATGTTATGTGTATGTCTTTCCTTTTCAGGTGTGAAATGTTTCTGTAGTGGGGGGGGGGTTGTAATGTATTTTTTTATTTTCTGTAATGTAGTTTATTTTTATTTTTGGTGACTTAGGTTTTTTTATTTTCTGTAATGTAGTTTTTTTATTTTTGGTGACTTAGGTTTTTTTATTTTTGGTGACTTAAGTTTTTTATTTTCTGTAAGGTAGGTTTTTTTATTTTTGGTGACTTAGGTTTTTTTATTTTGGTGACTTAAGTTTTTTTATTTTCTGTAAGGTAGGTTTTTTTTTATTTTTGGTGACTTAGTTTTTTTATTTTTTGTCATTAGAGTGGTGGGGGGGTTTATTAGGGGGTAGGTAGTGTAGGTAGGTAGTGTAAGTGTTAATAGATTAGTGTAGAGGGGGGTTAGTTTAGATTTAATGGTTTATTGGGGGTTGTAGTGTAGTGTTTGTAGTCAGTGTCATGATGGTCCTTGTGGACCGTTATGGCACATATGTAGTTAATGTTAGGGTTTTAACAGCCCCATAAGTGTCATAATATACCCTTATGGGACTGATGGGGTTAAATAGAGGCTTATGGGGGTCTGTATTGACCCCATGAGTTATAGGGTTAAGTGCTTTTGGGGGTCTGTATTGCCCCCCATGAGTTATAGGGTTAATTATTGGCCTTATGGGGGTCTGTATTGACTCCCATGTGTGACAGGGTTAATTAAGGCCTTATGGGGTCTGTATTGACCCCCATGAGTTATAAGGTTAATTATTGGCTTTTGGGGGTCTGTATTGACCCCCATGTGTGACAGGGTTAATTAAGGCCTTATGGGGGGTCTGTATTGACCCCCATGAGTTATAAGGTTAATTATTGGCTTTTGGGGGTCTGTATTGACCCCCATGAGGGACAAGGATAATTAAGGCCTTATGGGGGTCTGTATGTACCCCCATGAGTTATGGGGTTAATTATTTGCTTATGGGGGTCTGCATTGACCCCCATGAGTGACAGGCTTAATTATTGGCTTATGGGGGTCTGTATTGACCCCCATGAGTGACAAGGATAATTAAGGCCTTATGGGGGTCTATATGCACCCCCATGAGTTATAGGGTTAATTATTGGCTTATGGGGGTCTGTATTGACCCCCATGAGTGACAGGGTTAATTTTTGGCTTATGGGGGTCTGTATTGACCCCCATGAGTGACAGGGTTAACTATTGCCTTACGAGGGTCTGTATTGACCCCCATGAGTGACAGTGTTAATTAAGGCCTTATGGGGGTCTGTATTGACCCCCATGAGTTATAGGGTTAAGTGCTCATGGGGGTCTTTATTGACCTCCATGAGTTATAGGGTTATTTAATGCCTTATGGGGGTCTGTATTGACCCCCATGAGTGACAGGGTTAATTATTGGCTTATGGGGTTCTATGTTGACCCCCATGAGTGACAGGGTTAATTTTAGTTGGCCGGGATTAATATTTTTTAGCGCAAGTCCTTTCAGGACCTTTACGGTCCTTTAAGGACCCGCGTGGTGGGAAATGTAAAAATTTTAATGCAGCGGTATCACGATCGGTGCCGATCGGTGCCGATTGGGGACCCCCGCTGCAAGGGGTTAATGCGAGGGGGCTGCGGGGGTCTCTATGGACCTCTGCTGCAAGGGGTTAATGTGGTGACACTTTGGGGGTCCCAATGGGGACCCCCAGCATAGAGGGGGGTTAATTTTACGTGCCGTGGCTGGGATTGTCTCTCGGAGCTTATTCTCTGCCATTTTTCTGACATGCAAAGCAGGCTGCAAGGGATTCGGTCCTCGCAAACAGCAAAAAAACTGCCTTTTGTGAGGACCGAGAGAACTACGATGGATAATTTAATGAGGCCCTAAGTTATTTACTCAGCTATTGCTTTAGCACATCCCAAATAGCTAAGCTAATACATGCTATATTTGTAATAGCGTAGTTATCGGCACTCAGTCACTGGTGCGAGTGGAAATCCACTTATGTTAGCCCTCTTAGTGAAGATGGCCTCCAGCCAATCTCACTCCTAATATTAATGCTTAGTAGCTAAAAATTCGGGAGCATGCTACTATTTTGTATTTCCTATATAGTGCACTTGTTTGTGGAGAGATGTCCTTACTAATAGGACACGGACATTTCCAGATAGTTGGCGTTCTAGTATATTCCGTACTACTCCACATATAAATGGATACAGGTAAGCCTTTTTGCTTTTTATGAAATGCATACAAATATATCAAATTGCCCCAAGGAATCTAATATTTGGAACCAGGGTTATTCACCATCCGTATATCATCTAGTTTGAATTTTAAAACGTCTTATCTAAATTGACAGGACACCTGAGATAAATGTCTAGCCACTTTGCCACCAGTTTTTTAGCCTGCACGATAATAATATTAAAGTCTGCTCCTATACAAAGCGAGCCTTGTGTTATGTTATCAACTTCCATCAATTTCTTTTTTAGAAAATGTACCATTTTTTTATTAGGAGAGTAAACATTAAGCAGAGTGTAAACTTTGTTCTCTATCTTACAATGAATTATAGATCTAACAGCACTATACATTTTGGTATAAATCGGTTCATAAAGCATTCTTTTAGAAAAGAGTATTGCTTCTCTTTCTTCAAAGTTCCAAGAAGAAAATTTCATAGGAGAAAATATTATTTATAGTCAATATTCATAAACTCTTTCTTCAAATAGGTTTGCTGCAGTAAAACAAAATTTAGTTTTTCTTCTTTAAGATATTCACATTTTACCATTTCTGCCTAAATTTTAATCCCTTGGCATTATATTATTTACATCTAATAACTAAGTCAAATTTGTATTGCTAAACATCATAAATTTTTGCTGCATTGGCCATCATTAAATGATAATCTCACCATCATAAAAAAAAAGAAAGAAAATAAAGAAAAAATAACATGATGGAACTACACAAATAAACTCTGAAACTTTGAGCCTGATTTAATTGCAAGCCAGCATCCCACAGGATCCTGGCTGTATGTCTGCGGGTGTGCTGCAGGCTCCATCTCCGATTCCAGTGCTATTCAATTAAAGGAGCCTGCAAGTTACGGGCCAAAAGCCGACTCCGTAAATCATGCACTGGTACGTAGCAGTTCAGGGTGGGAACGTGATCAATTAAGCAAGACCGTAACCTCCCTTTTTGAAACAGCTAATAGAAAATGAGACCGCCATTATTACTGCAGTGAAACATAGTTACATAGTTACATAGTAATTGAGGTTGAAAAAAGACTTTCAGTCCATCAAGTTCAACCTTTTAAGATCTCCTCTGATCTGCAATATGCGGATTAGATGTTAATTAATTGAATCCAGAGGAAGGCCAACAGAAAAAATCTCATTGGAAGCCCAGTGGATGGGCTACACTGGACTGTCGGACCTTACTGAGGACTATCTAGCCAGGAGATCAATTGGCAGAGGAATCTATACCTATCTTACTACATAATGATATTATAATTGGACAAGCAGAAGTCCATATTTACAACACGGTGTGTCTTTCTGCTATTTTGATTCTTTTTGGGTCCAATTTTAGTAGTTTTTTTTTCTATACATATTCAATATGTTTCCTCTGATGATCTAATGTTATGTATTTTTTTCTGGCAGATACCTCAGTTTTCTGTTTTTAACTTTGTTGCTTTTTAACTAAATATACTACAGTGTTTTTCTACTATCAAAATCAATACAAACCCAATGATTAGCAGATATATGAAGATTTGTTAAAGTATTGATTAGACCAACTTAAGTATTTAACTGAGTTGATTTGTGAAGTGTGACTTAAAACTCCTAAGACAAATAATTATCTTTTTATCTCATTATAGTATTTAGCACTTCCTAGTGTTTGATTCTAACACTGTTCTTTATTATAATTTTTTTTTTAAATCTCTCCTACAGCGTATTTTTTGATCTTTTATAAATTCCTTAAATACAGTTATTGTAATTTTTTCTCAGATGCATAACTTTACATTTATTTGTATTAAATCTCATCTGCCATTTAGATGCCCATTCCTCTATTTTATGTAAATCACTTTGGCGGGAAAGTACATCATTATCTGAAGTAATTACCTCGCACAACTTGTCATCAGCAAAAATGGAGACACTACTTTCCAATCCTACTTCTAAGTCATAAATAAATATGTTAAAAAGGAGAGGACTTAATACTGAACCCTGAGGAACCCCACTTACCAGTCAAATCTGAGTATGTTCCATTTACCACAACCCTTTGTTTATTGTCTTTCAGCCAGCTCTCGATCCATGAGCAGATATTTACTGCAATCCCTGTATGCCTTAGTTTGCACAATAGTCTTCCATGTGACACTCTATCAAAAGCCTTTGCAAAATCCAAAAAGACTACATCCACTGAGTTGCCTTGATTCAGGTTCCTACTGACCTCTTCATAGAAATGAATTAGATTTATTTGACATGACCTAACCCTCATAAATCCATGTTGACTCCTACTTATAATCCTGTTCAAATAGACATATTCTTGTATATTATCCCTTATCAACCCTTTTAAAAGTTTTCCCACTACAGAAGTGAGACTTACTGGTCTATAATTCCCTGGATTTGTTCTTGCTCCCTTCCTAAATATAGGTATCACCACTGCTTGTCGCCAGTCATCTGGTAGCGACCCAGTGTTGTGTGAATCTTGAAAAATTAAATATAATAGTTTCGCTATTACAGAACCCAGTTCCTTCAGTACCCTTGGATGTATTCCATCAGGACCTGGGTGAAGGTAGTGTAGCCCCATTATGTTGCATTGTCCCAACCACTGGTACCTCCCTGTGTATACCGAAGAAAAAAAACTATTAAGCTCATCTACCTTTTCCTGGTCACTAATTATCAGTTGGCAAGTGTCACATTGTAATGTTCCTATAGCTTTCTTCCAGGCCTTCTTTCCATTAATATATAAAAAAAAATATTTTAGGGTTGGTCTTACTCTATTTTTCAACAAATTTTTAATTTTCTATTTTAGCCAGTCTCATAGCCCTTTTGCAAGCCTTGTTGATTTCCTTGTACTTACGTAAAGCAGTCTCTGTCCCCTCTTTTTCGGTAAATGCCTGTTTTTTACTCTGTATCTTGATCTTTTAATCACTATTGAGCCACACTGGATGTGATATACTAATTTTACATTTATTTCCACATGGTATATGATAATAGGTATGTATACTTAATAATGATTTAAATGTTGTCCATTTATGTTTAGTATTTTTACTTATGAGTTCTTTGTTCCAGTCTAAAGGTTATATTGCTGCCCTTAGACTGGTAAAATCTGCCCTCTTAAAATTGAGAGTTTTTGTTGGCCCCTTACATTTTTTGTTTTTTTAATTCAATCAAATGAGACTGTGTTGTGATCACTGTTTCCAAAGGTTGCCCTATTTAAATTTTTGATACCATATCAATATTATTTGTGATGACTAAATCCAAGATAGCTTCATTTCTAGTAGGCTGTTCTTTAACCTGGGCCAGATAATGATCATTGAGTGTACTCAAGATTCTGCTCCCCTTAGCTGAACTGCTGGTGTCATTTATCCCGTTTATTTCAGGGTAATTAAAATCTCCTATTATTAGAACTTGCCCATGCTAAACTGCATTTCCAATCTGTAATAATAATCGCTTTTCCTCACTTTCAATTATATTTGGGGGTTTATAGCATACTCCAACTAATATTATTTTTGAATTTGCTGCTCCGCTATTTAACTCTACCCACAAAGATTCAATATTACAGCTAGTTCCAGCATAAATATCTTCTCTGACTATAGGCTTAAATTCAGGCTTAACATACAGACAAATCCCTCCTCCTCTTTTACCATTGCCCCTATCCTTCCCAAAAAGGTTATAACCATCCAGATTAACAGTCCAGTCATGAGATTCATCCCACCATGTTTCGGTAGTGCCTTTTAAATCCCATTTTTCATTAATTGCCAATAATTCTAGCTCTCCCAATTTTCCTGGCAAGCTTCTAGCATTAGTAAGCATACATTATCACTAGCCCCATCTCCACCCTCCATGCTAGGTCCAGCTAAACTGTGCTCCCTTTCCAATGGAATATCAGTAAGTTATGCAATTCTCCTCTCCAGTTCTCCAATTTGAGCTTCCAGAGAGGCAACATGCTCACACCTGTCACAGAGGTATGGACTCTGGATCATCTGCTCCAATAGTGCATACATATGACATAATGTACACTGAGTGAGGTTGCCACTGGACTGACTCATAATTATTGTCTACAACATTTCAGTGAGAAAAATAAACAAACAATAATAACACAGGCCAAACCACATCCACTCTCACCTGGACACTGATTACAGACCACAAGACAGAAAAACACCCTTTAGCTTCTTGCACTGAATCCCAGAGAGATTCACATGGAGGTTACATGTCAATTAATTAGGTTCAGGGGTCCGATATGCGATGGGACTTGCAAACCCTTTAAAATACAAAATAATAAAAATGAATGCCAATACTGTGCTAGTCCACAGGGTGGCCTGATATGTATTAACTCATTGATTCCTGAGATCAGTATAACCCAAAAATTAAACATAAAAATACATTTATTTTACTGCCTATTTGCGAGCTTGAGACTGTTGTGCAATTAATTCTGATGTTTTTCATCACTTTCCCTGTTCCAATGCTGTGTTGACTCTTTATTTGCATTTACAGTGCTACGGACAGGGGTTAAACCCCCTTGCGGGTCCTCTCTAGCACTCGTAGGATTGTCTCCTACATTTGCCATTTACGGGTGTGAAAACATTTGCTGGCTTGGGGAATTCGATTGAATAGCGATTTGCTATTTTAGCAGTCATAACTCTGGCGGAAGTGAAAGGTCAAAGGCTTCATGAGGCTGTATGTACCGACTTTCCCCCCCAAAGTTTTCAAGGCCATAACCCGTAACCTGTTTGGAGCCTGCAAAAATACGCCAATTGAAAAGCAAATTAGCTTACGGCCTCACTTACGGGCTCCATTAACTTACGATTGCTCAATTGAATTAGGCTCTTTATCTGAGAAGGTGGGATTGGGAAGCTCTCTAAGGGAACTCCTAACTACTATGTCTGGCCTGAGCGCCGATTTAAAATTAACACACAATGACATACCATGACAAATAGAAAAGCCATATCAATAAAATTTTCCACTTCCTTCAATATTACTGTGCAAATTCTTATATTTGTGCTAGCATAAAGTTGACACAAATTGAGATAACTATGAGGGGTTAAAATTATGTTGTGCTGAAGGTGAGCATAAAAATGCTGGTAGATACTATCTAGCACTGGAATTTTGTTGCTGATACAGATTGACAAATTGATGAGGTGTAAAAACTATACGTGAGTAACAGCTGTTAAAAAGTCGCTTAATGTTAGAAAGGAGGTCAACAAATAGTGGACATCAGCGTCCCAATATATTTTTGAATCAGCTCTAGACCAAACCTTGCTATTTGATACAACATTTTGGAGATGAGCTAATGAAGAGTTTTTTTTTGTCTGGCATAAATACTTGATTCCCCATGAATACCGAGGGCCTTTAAACTACTAAGAATAACTATTACTGAAAAATCATATAAATAGTCTCAAAGATGACCTCATGCTTGTTTTTTTCTATTATTATATATCGTCCATAGCATTATTACCGCGTTCATCAAGTGCTTGCAGCCTAAGGCGATCCTGCGTTTTGTAAGTGTTTGGAGGATAAGTCCCACGTGTTTCATTATCTCCACTGTTCGCCTTGCTTTGCGAGGTTTGCAGGCAATAAGCGCCTTTGGAGCTCATCGCCCAAGTGCTGCAAGTTTTAGTGCTTTAATGACTCGCCTCGCTACATAAGGCTTGTAGGCAATGAGTGCCTCTGACGCTCATCACCTAAGTGCTGCAAGTTAACGGCTCACTACGTTATGCGAAGCTCGCAGATGATGAGCGCCTTTGGCACTCATCGCCCAAGTGCTGCAAGTTTTATTTCCTTAACGGCTTGCCCTGCTACACGAGGCCCGCAGGCGATGAGCACCAATGGCGCTTATTACCTAAGTGCTGCTAGTTAATGGCTCTCCTCGCTACGCAAGGCTCGCAGGCGATGAGCAATCATGAGAAAAAAACATTTGATGCTCCCTATGAAAATCTCAAGATTTTTACCGACATGTCTGCAGAAACATTAATTAAACATAAAGATTTAGTAACTTTACTAAAGTGTTAAGAGATAACAAAATAGGACTTAGAGATTAAAATGTAAATATAAAACCACTCATAGTAATAGGCCAGTAGGCCAATTTCTTTATGTAAGCTAGATAGATCTTATGGGCAGATTGTTTCCCTTACTAAAGGGATACATGCAGTAAATTTACCAACAGAGGATGCTCTTCATGCTGAGATCCTTGTGGATCCACAATACAATAATCGATAGAAAGATAAAAGGTGCACCACGAGAGCATTCTACTAATAGAACTCATTAAAATAGATAATTAGTAAGAATTTAGATTTAACTCACAAAGGTTTGGTAAACACGATATGGAGAATCACATTGCTTTTATAGAAAATTATGTTCACAAAGATAATCACAAGTTATGACATGGTAAATTTAAGCTTTTGCTTAATTATATTAGAAGTACTGAATGTCTCTTAGATCACTATAATGCCATTTAATTATGGTTTATAACGACTCATTAATATAGTAAATACTTAGTAGCTTTCTAACATTTAAACATAATAACAAAGGGGGGGAGGAGGAACTACGTTCTATGTGTAATTTAATTAAGAGATTCAGCATAAGACCTTGGCATGATGAATATTGACCAATTAAAATCTATTAGAAACATGGTTAAATGTATGACTCAGACTCTAATTGAAGAAATTGTAAGTGGATATTATCAATTTCAGTCCCTAAAAAGTTAACAACGCCATTGTGGTATTCAAACTCAAAGTGGTTTGATGTCTTCTGTGCGCAGAAATTGACACCCCAGGATACAGGACGGCACTTGAAGTTTTAAAGAAGATATGTGCTTCCTGCAAAAGAAAAGTGTTGTATATATGTTTTAGGTAGGAATGATGTCGTGAACATGGGGCAACTCCCAAGGGGTAGAAGAGAGCATAAGAAAGACAAAAAATGTAATGCATTTGAGGATTATTAGACAGAATGTCCAGGGTTTAAACCTGCCAGTCAAAAGTTACTCAGCATTCAACACCTTTAAGAAAGAACAATCAGACATTATTTGTCCGCAGGAAACCCACTGGCAATGTGGGAAAATACCTACATTTTCAGACAAAGATTTCACAATAAATTAAAACTCTAAATTTAAAAAAAAGTCTTGTGGAGTTTCTTTATTTTTTCATGAAAACTTGAAGATAGAAATTGATTCAGAAGGTAGATATATTATTTGAAAAGTGAAAATCAAAAATATTTCATCCTTAATCTCTACACCCCCAAACAATGGGAATTCCTAAATCATTTTTTTTTTTTTAGAATTGCAGGCAGAGATCAATAATAATTTTGCGGAGATTTAAAAAAGTCGGATAAATGTCCGATCCCAGACCCACAAGTATGTAGGAAAGCCCATTTATTTAACAAAAGTATGATAGATCTTGGTCTTTATAATGCCTGAAGGACATTCCACCCCATAGAAAGGGATTATATGTTTTTCGCTAACAAACATGAATCTAAAACTAGACTAGATTATTTTTTTGTAGATCCCAACACTCTGAAAACATTACAGAGATAGGTCCCATTCTATGGTCAGATCACTCAATGATTAAAATGACTATAAAAGGAGAAAATAAAAAGTCCCCAAGACCAGCATCTAGACTAGATAGTTCCCTTTTGGAGGTAGAAACAATAAAGATAAAATCGAAGGAAGAAATTGTGAATTTCTTTGCACTCAGTTAATTCGGATATTGTCCTGTGGAATGCGCACAAGGCATATATCAAAGGAATTTTCATAACATGGAATGCACAAAGGAAAAAACAGAGAGGATTACCCTTAAGGGGATATGTTTAGCTAGGAATTTTGGAAAGAAATAACAAACGTAATCCAAATAGAAGCATTATGGGAATAAAGTGGGAGGAAATCTGGCAAATAAAATTTAAAAAAGAATAGCTAGTAAAAGAATAGATGAAATACAAGAACGAGATAAAAAAACAGAAGAGATAGCAGAGGTATTCTTAGATTACTATCGAAAGTTATATATCCTAAAAGAAGAGAAAGCTTTTCAGAGACCAACAACACAGGAGATTGAAAGCTTTTTGAATGAGATAGAATTACCTAAAATTTCTGAATCAGAGCTAGAGATATTAAATAAATAACAGAAAAATAAATACTAGATGCTATAGCAAAATTGAAAATCAAAACCGCTCCAGGCTCGGATGACCTAGTTAATCAATACTATAAAACCTGTCAAACTGAATTAACCAAGCATCTGGTAAAGACTTTTAATGAAATTAGAATGCAAGGCAGAGCATCTGCAGAGATGCTCGAAGCTACAATTGTTACAATACCAAAAAAGAATCAAGATCTAACACAGTGTCGAAATTATAGACCGATCTCTCTGCTAAATGCAGATATAAAACTTTACTCCAAAATTCTTGCTAATAGATTAAATCAGGTTATAACCAAACTGATCACAATAGATCAAACCCGATTTATCACAGGTAGACAAGGAGTAGATAACACCAGAAAGATCATAAACCTTATGTTACACACAAATCCTGAGAAGTTGCCTGCAGTGTATTTGACTATGGATGCAGAGAAAGCCTTCAACAGAGTTGGATTGGACTACAGGGACCTAACATTAGCAAAGTTCGGTTTGGGTGAGTTTGGCTTGAAAGTTATAAAGACCTTGCATACTGTCCCATCCGCCTCTGTCGCAGAAACTAGATTTAAATCCGCAAAATTAAATATCACTAATGGCACCAGGCAAGGTTGTCCTTTGTCTCCAGGTATTGTTGTCATTGACGGAACCACTGGCTGAAGCTGTCAGAAGATCCACATATTTAAAATGCATTAAAATAGAACACAAGGTAACTGTATTTGCAGATTACATATTGATAACTTTAACCAATCCTTTGAGATCTCTACAGATCCTTTTTGACTTGATTAATAGCTACAGCAAGATTTCTAATTACAGTTTGAATATCGATAAATCTGAAGCACTATATTTAAATGTTCCCTTCAGAGAGCAAACTATGCTGATGGCCAATATTTTTTTAAATGGCAAGCAATTGATATAAAATACTTCTGAGTTTCATATCCCTATTCTACTCAGTGGTTACACATTTAAAATTACCTGGCTATGAATGGGGAAATGAGATCAATGATTTTTCAAGAAAAATGGCAGGAAAATATGGAAGCATTAGTCCATTTGAAACATGAAACCAAAAGTATGGTCTTCTTAAGAATTTCTGGCTAGACTATTATAGACTTAACATATATCTACGTTAGTCAAAAAATACTTCAATGTAAATAGACCCTTAACGACATACGAAAAAATTATAACTCTGTGAAAGGACACACATGGGCCCTCATTCTATTATCGGCCGTAGGAGATGCGGGGTCGCAAGGACCGGCCGCAAGCTATTTGCCTATTCTATTCCCTTCCGGCCGGGGACTCCGGCAGGCTTGCAGCAGGCGCCTTGTTATCCCTTGCGGCTGCACGCGCCGGAGGAAAGCCTTTGATCTTAAACGGCAGCAAGAGTTTCGTCCGCAAGAAAATCCTGGTTGCTATTCAATTGCTCCGGGAACCCTCTCTGCAAGGCTAAAACCGAGCCACAGCTTACTTGCAGCAAAAAGGTCCCGCAAGCACACAATTAAGCACATAATAAAGCCATAATAAAGCCATCCTGCACTCTGAGGAGACTATAAAGTGATTGTAGGTGTTAGAATTCATAGCACAACATTCCCCTACCCTCAAATCCGTAAATAATTTTTATTTTAATTTATGTCAAATATCCGTGGAAAAAGTCCAGAGGGCTTGGAGCACCTCAGACCCGCCCACGCTGCGGCCGGAAACAGTTAATGAAATCTCGGATTTGGGCTGATGTGCAAGCTTGTGAGGGGGTTGCTATTAATCCTCATATCCCCCATTATGATCCCTAGCATTTACAGAGCTTTACAGTGCTGTCTTGAATTTATTTTTGCTTTGAAAGATTTCTGAGCTTACGGCCGGTTGCATGATATGCGGCCGGCCGTAAGGGGATTTCCTTGCGGCGCCGTCTATTTGAATTGCAAGGTAACGGGAGCCCAGGAATCGCAGCTTTGCGGCCGATTTACGGCCGATAATAGAATGAGGGCCATGGTCTCTAAATGTTTTAATATCTTGAGGGGAAAATTAGAGGAAAATAAATCTTGTAAAATGAAATACTGGGAATCATTGCCCGAGGAGACATGCAGCTGCATTACATAGCTATTAAATTCAATCATGTTGCGACCAACGTGCCGGAGATGCAAACCCGTAAACCATTCTTGCACAGGTTGCATGTGTGGCCGTGAACATGAACAAATAGTCCACCCATAGTTACGGGTTTAGACGGAGCCAATGGCAAAAGAGATTGTCATCATTACGTCACTAAAAAATGGAGGTTCGATTTCAAGTCTTACGGGTTTCAATTACGAGTTTCGGACCCACATTCCAGAAATTATGCAATATTAATAAATCAGTAAATACAATAGTATATGTATTGACACACTGATTGCCGGGATCGATATAACACGGAAATGAAATCGAAAAAAAAGTATTTTATATTGCAGATTTGCTAGCTTGAGAATGTTGAGCTATTCATTTTAATACCAAACATCACTTTCCCTTTAATTATATTTTAGCATTTACAGTGCTACGGTTAGGGCTTTAACCCCCATGTTGGTTTTGACTTCATTTGCGGGTTACGGTTTGAACGCCAGTGGATTCGTAACAATTTAATAGCGATTTGCAAACGTAACATTTACAGGCTTGAAAGATCAAAGGATTTGCGGCAACAGAGTTTAGATTTCGACATCCCATAGAGTTTTTTTTGCAAGTAACCGGCAAGTCATTTGTGGGCAGCTTTAAGAGGCCAATTTAATAGCCGTAAGTCTTGCAGGCTCCGTTATGGGCTATGGCTTTACATGGTGGGGGAATTTAATAGGACTGATGTTTTGAAGCCCTAGCATGTACTGATAGATTTATAAAGAATGCTTCTTATAGAGACATTTTCTTTAAGCTTCATAGCAGATGTTATCTTGTTCCAACAAAATTAACTCAAATTACCAAAAAAGACGATTTAAAATGTGAGTGTGGACAAATTGGATACTACCTATATATATGGTGAGAGTGTGATAGGATTCAGACATTCTGGATATCATGCTTTGAACAAATATCATCAATTCTCAAGTTCTCCATTCAACCATCCCCAGAAATAGTCTTACTACACATTTTGCCAGGAAGGTTTACCCTGGACGTTAAAGCTTTCATATTGCAAATAGTAATGGTAGCTAAGTGGCTGATTGTTATTAAATAGAAACAAGTAAAGATCCCATGTTAAACAGAAGCAACAATAATTATAATGAAAAATAGAAGTTTAAAAAAAGATTTTGTAGAAATAAGATAAAATGGCAAATATGGGACAAATACTTTCTAGAACCAGTGCAAGGCCCCCTGGCTATTAGATAACTAATAATCACCCTCTCTTATCCATACCAAAGGTTCTCAACGGTGTTCACATTAATCTACATGCCTATTTACTATGTGTTATTTACTTATTTATGTATGCATTTGTTGTACTGTATGTATATATTTTTACGTCTTTATACAAATAAAAAAGACTAAAACATTATTAAAAAAAACTACGCAAGTAAAGGAATCATTTCATCTTCCATTCTGGGTTAATTATTGCACTATTCTCTTGCTGTGGAAATGAGGAGAAAAAGTCTTTAGCAGTCTTGACATTATCTTTTGGGGAAATAATAATCAAAGTAGAGCTATTAAAAGTAATAAATAATTTTTCTGGAAATCCCCATTTATAACTTATTTTCTCCTGTAGTAGAAAATAAATAATCTCTTTATCTTCCTAGCATTTCAATTCAATTATATTCTAGAGTATAGAAGTGAGAAAGGACTCTTTTGTTTAGCCATCTAGAGAATTTTCTTCAGGATGATAATAGTCAATTGGAGCCCGATTCAATTGAGCAATAGTAAGTTACTGGAGCCCGTAAGTCTCAAGCTCGCAAACCGCCAATACAAAATAATTTTTTTTTTGTTTCATTTAGGGGTTATATAGATCTCGGGAATCAATGAGTTAATACATATCAAGCCAACCATATTGACTATAACAGTATTGGCATTCATTTTTATTATTTTGTGTTTTGAGGGTTTGCGGGTCCCATCACATTTCGGACCCCCGAACCTAATTTATTGGCATGTAACTTTCATGTTTTACTGCCGAAATGATGGCGGTCTCATTTTCTATTGTCTGTTTCTAAATGGGTGGTTATGGCCTTGCTTAATTGATCATGTTCCCGGCCTGAACTGCTATGCACAAGTGCATGATTTAAGGTTTTGGCGTTCGGCCCGTAACTTGCGAGCTTGTTCAATTGAATAGCACCAGAATCGGAGACGAACGGGAGCCCGCAGCAAGCCCGCAGACATATGGCCTGTATCCCGCGAGATGTGGGATTGCAATTGAATCAGGCTCTTGGCCTTTAGCCCCTTAGGTTTGGGCATCCTATGCAGTCTATCTAGAGTATCTAGAGTATCTGTGTCATGTTATACTGGGCCAGTCAAGAAACCCAAAAACTATTTCACAAATGTATGTAAATTTATGTAAATAATGCTATAGCACAGATTCTGGTATACAACGTAGTCTTAGACTACTGCAACTACTTCTATCTTCATAACTGTTGCTCCAAATCATTATTCATTTTACCAAGTGATTATATTTCTTCTTCAAAGAAGACAGATTAATTATTAGAAATATTAAGTAAGATGTTAGATAATATAGTAGAATTATTAGTTTCCTCTTAACAAAAATATTTAGATACTTTACAAACTCAGAATCTTTAGACATGTTGGTTCTCCTAATTGATTGTTTAGGGGTTTTCATCCCAAACGATTAGGTAGTGTACATTAGGTAGGGTAAAAAAAAAAAAAAAGCAGCAGTTTTTTAAATTAAAATCAATAGCCAGCCTACCTTAAGTCTGCCAGATAAATGCCCAGATATAAAATTCAACAGTGACAATCCTAGAACAGAAGCAAACAAGGACTTCACAATTTCCCAAATGATAATCTGTATTTAGCTATTTACTTCCATATACAATTACTGAGGCTCCAACTAATTATTGCTGAGCAGATACTACAACATCTCTATTATATTGTATATATATCTGTATTTAAGCTTGCAAGCAGTTTCCATATCTCTTCAAAATTTGAGGCTTAAATTAAATTCTCAGTCATTTGTCATGTTAAAGATCTTATACAAGGCATCAGAATACCAGTAAGGCCATCTTAGGTGATGCCTCCCCCCCACAAATCCATATTATTAATGAATATATAAATTATTTGAGGACTCTACTGTGTCCCCTTAAATATATTTGCGTGGTATGTTAACAAAAAATGTAATGTAAATACAGTTTACAACAACTATGATGTAAGGACAGTCATAACCATTGTCTCCAAGGAAAGAGCAATAGAAATGCTGTCCCATGTGGATAATATATGCAAAATAAAAATTAGAAAAGATACCCAAAAGACTAATATAATGTACAATAAAAACTCTCATATAACAACTGCCACATAGCTTATATAAGTCTAGTTTATGCGGTATTCATTAGATAACATTATATTAGATGTTAGAGGACTAATAAACTGCAAGATAAAAACAATCTCATGTAATATAACCACATGTAGATAAAATATTATATAAATCAAGACAGTTACAGATCAGATTTTTTATTAAGCTGATATTGTGTATCATTAATACAAAACAAAATTGTAATTATTTAGATAACAGTAACCATTCAGCTAGATTTGAATGGTGGTCTCCCACCATTTGAATGGTAGATTTGAATGATGGTTTAACGTGCCAAATTTCATAGTCTTAATTAATGAAAGTAGACATCCACTTCTCTGATCACAGTCAATTAGATTTGACTTTTATTTTTAACCCTGTATCCACTTCCAAAGTAGGAGGGAGGTTCCTACTATAAGCCCCTCATACAGTATATGGAATACAAATAAGAACCACATGGTTGGAACTTTAGCCAGTCAGAGGAAATATCTTGCAATGTCCTTACTCAGCCAACACTCATGGCATGTCATTACTGGAGCTACAACCATAGCAATCATGTCTTAGTTGGATCAAGCAAACTAACTATGGTTCCTGGTGGGACTGGAAAAAAAATTATGTTCAATTACATTAAGTTACAATTTCTCAGTTTATCTATAGTTTAATGAGTTATTTTATGTTAACTATTCAATATACTTAATGCAGGTCTGTATCACTTTAAGCTAATATGTGCCGTGACTTTCACTGAGAACAGTGCCAGTAGCACTGCCCCTGGCTAGAATGCTGAATAAAGCAAATATTAATTATTATCATACATGTAACAAATTATTAAACTTTAATTGAAAGTGGTAGAATGGGAACTAATATCTTATACTTACAAGCCTTATTAAATTGCGATTCGGCAAATTTAAAAAGGCTCTATTTAAGCACATAGCATATTTGTTTTACAGAAGTTTTTAGTTAGTGAAGACCTTGCTTTTGGATAGAAGTTCACTAAGTAAAAACTTCTGTAAAAAATATATGCTATGTGCTTAAATAGAGCCCTTTTACATTTGCCGAATTGCAATTTAATAAGGCTGTAAGTGACCAACCTTCTTATTATTCCAGAGCACACTCATTATCTAAAAACAAATTCATAAAAACAGAATTCTAAAAAAGTAACAAAATTCTATTCTCCTGCTTTACAAAGGAATGTCATTTTATCACCTCTATGCAGCTGTGTTTAGTATTTTACAAGTCTCACTCCTGTTTAAAACAAGTTATTAATATAATTATGTAAGAACACAAAATAACATCTTCAGCATGATAATAAACAGCTTCTGTACAAGTATACAAACCAGTTATAATGATATAATTATATACTTGAGAATGATAAAATCTATGTAAAAAAATAGGAATGAGAAAAAATAACAAAAATGCAAATGTACTTTATAATGAAGCACACACAACATAATTAGAACTACGTATTTGTTTAGTATATAGCACTTTGTATGATGCCACTAATGAGATACTAAAATAACAGAGAAAAAAAGGACAACACCATTTCATACCCATAAATTGTGGGCAGTGAAATGGTATTCAACTGTTGAACAATGCGTCTCTTGGAGGCTTTCTGTGTAGGACTAATCCTACCCTGAAGTCTCTACATACATAAGAAATAGTGATATGACCATCATCTATTGAGTAAAAAAGAGATACCACAGTGGCCCTTTAAGGACCTCCCTGGCAACAGAGTTAACTTAAACTGCCAGGGGTTTTTCTTAGGGACCCCCCTGGTGGGGGTTAATAGTTAGCTGTTAGGAAGGTCCTTTAAGGACCTCCTAGCAGGAGGTTAATTTTTAGATGCTACCGGGGTCTTATTTGCACCCCGGTGGTATAGGGGGTAACGTTAGATGCCATGGGACCTTATAAATAAGAAAAAAATAAACTTAGAAATAACTAAGAAATAAATTGGGGATCTTTTAGAAGTGAATTTTAGGCACCATGGGGGGCCCTATAAACTTAGATAAGGAATCCCCAGGGACATAGGGTATAATAACTGGGAAGGGGAATACCTGAAGAGCCCCCTGCTCATAGCGGTTATTGGGGGGAATCTGGCGCATCCCTGGGCTTATAGAGGGTAGCAAATTATAGGCAGAGGGGTCATAAACCCCTCATTGTTTTATTTAACCCCTTCCCTGCCATGGGAAGAGGTTTATATAGATAGATAGGGGAAATGGATGCTGTTAGGGCTAGTGTAGTTTGTTCATGTATTTGGTATCATTCATCAGCATTGCTATTGAGATAACCGAGATTCATGCACATGTTATAGCTAGAATGCAGTCTTTATGTGGGTCATTTTTTTTAGAGGAGCCATGCAATGACTCTGTAGGGTGCAAGTAAAAACTCCTGTGGCAGAAAGGGATAGTTTTCTTGTAATTACAAGAAGAAATGGAGCCCTATACATCCTCTGTAGCCTAAGCTGCCTTCTCAGTTTCCCAATGTTCACAAGATCTGCAACTTCTTTTTGCTCTATGGAATAGTTAGAAACAACTTTTCCTGCAAGGGCTGCCTGGGACTCCTGGATAGGTCTCTTTTTGTATTAAGGTTTGCTCTGCTTTAGCACGTGCCTTACTTGCATTCACTCTGTTTTATCCATATGCGCTCATGCACGGAAATAGGACCAAGTTACCAACAACTGTTTTAGAACGTCTGATCCAATATCTTTACTGACATAAGTTATGGCAACTACCTTATTTTCACAGCTGTCACATATGTCACAGCTTTAACATTACTGCACTGAATTCAAAATGCATCTGCCAGATCTTCCACTCTTTGCACCAAACTTTATTGGTTCGTTGTCATGTACTACTTTGTTTTAAATTCCTATACCTTATCTATGTACCATTGTCCCTGTTCACATATCATGAACTTGCTTCATACATTGAATTGCTAATTTTACAAAATTTTCCAGAGACATTTTCATATTTCTAAAATCACAGTACCATTCTCATTCTGTGCCTAGTCCTGCTACTACTTCTCAACTTGATAAAAATGAGCCTCAATTGGCCGAATTTGAGATCCGAGGACCCACAAGTGAGATTGCAGACAAATTTGCTATTCAATTGGCTTTTTTTGCAGGATCGGGTTACGAGTTACCGCCATGCAAAAATGGTAGCCTACACCACTCAAGCCTTTGATCTGTCACTGGCATGGCTAAAATCGCAAATCCCTATTCAATTGCCCGAATTCTCCCAAGTTTGCAAAGGTATCAGAACTCCAAAACGCAAATGAAGGACGAAGTCCTACATGTGCTAGAGAGGACCTGCAAAAGCCCTTACATATGCTCCATGAAATGTCCCAACTCCTCCTAACACCCTCCTCCCCACACTCCTAATTGAAACCCCCATGATGCAGGGGCCCCAATCGAGACCCCCGCAGCATTTACAAATTAAAATTCCCCGCAGCGGGTCCTTAAAGGAGCGTAAAGGTCCTTAAAGAACCAGCTAGAACTAAAACATTAACCTCTCATGGGGGTGTATCTAGACCCTCATGACCCTCTAATTAATCATATAAGTCCCATAAGGGTCTATGCATACCCTTGTGGGACTATACTTAACCCCTATATTAACACTATAAGTGCCATGATGGTCCTCCAGGACCCTCATGACACAAAGTCGAAACACTTCACTATTAACCCCCCTTTACCCTGTTAATCCCCCTCTACCCTATTAACTCCCCCTCTACCCTGTTAACCCCCCTCTACCCTATTAGCCCCTCTACCCTGTTAACCCCCTTTCCCCTATTAACCCCCCCTATACTCTGTTAAACCCCCAATCTACCCTATCAACCCCCTCTAGACTATTAAACCCATCTAACTGATCTTGACACAAAGTCGAAACACTTCACTATTAACCCCCCTTTACCCTGTTAATCCCCCTCTACCCTATTAACTCCCCCTCTACCCTGTTAACCCCCCTCTACCCTATTAGCCCCTCTACCCTGTTAACCCCCTTTCCCCTATTAACCCCCCCTATACTCTGTTAAACCTCCAATCTACCCTATCAACCCCCTCTAGACTATTAAACCCATCTAACTGATTAACCTCCCCTCTAAGTATTAACCCCCCTCTTACTAATTAACCCCTCCTAACTCATTACCCCCTCTAACTAATTAACCCACCTTATAACTAATTAACCCCCTAACTAATTAACCCCATATACATGATTAACCATATTTAACCCTCACAATAGCTAATTATCCCTATAACTACCCACTTAAACTTATCTAGTCCTATTTAACCCTATATGGACCTATTTAACCTTAATCTTAACTGGACCTAGTTAACCCTAACTGTACCCAATAAACCCCTATCCTTTTATCCTCCCTCTCCCCTATCCTATTAAACTACCTCTACCCTATCCCTATCCAGAAAAAAAAAAAAAACTAAATTACACATAATAAAAAATACAAGTTACAGTAAATAAAACAACCTAAATTACACAAAAATAAAAAACCTAAGTTACATGAAATAAAAAAGCCCACATTACACCAAATAAAAACATAAATTACATCCAATAAAACCGCTAAAAACATCCAATAAAACCCCTAAATACATTCAATAAAAACCTCTAAAAACATACAATAAAAAAAAAAACTTAATTCATCCAATAAAACCTCCTAAATACATTCAATAAAAACTCCTAAATGCATTCAACAAAAACCCCTAAATTTCATCTAAAACAACCTCCCTTACTAAATCTAAAATAGGGTTAGACCACTTACCTTGCCCAAATGCCCCTCCAGCGACGAAATACAACATGTAAAACAATACATTTTAAATACTACACTTGCCTGTCCCAAATGCCCATTCAGCGATGCCCCGGTCCTCCTCGAAGTCTTCACCGGCAGGGCCCCTCCAAGAAAACCTAATGGGCTAAAAATTTAAAAAAATCTAATGGAGCTTCTCCCTTGAGGAGCGCCCCGGCGCAAATAAGGGTTCTCTTGCATTCTCTGGTAAAATTTTGAAATGGCGCCTTCTAATTGGCTGAAAACGCTGTCAATCATATTTCAGCAAATCAGAAGGTGCAAAGATGTGAGCCAATCAGAATGGGATACACCCCTATATCCCATTCTGGGTGGCTGATTTAACTGTCAATCCTTTATAAACCAATCAGAAGGCATTATTGCCTTCAGCCATTCAGAGTGGGAGAAGTACTTATAGTACTTCTGTGACAGGGGTTAATGTTTTAGTTTTAAATGTAAAATGTTGAAATGCTGCGGGTGTCCAGATCTTGGACCCCCGCAGCAAGGATTAATGTGGGGACACTGCGGGGGTCCCAATGGGGACCCTGAGCATAGGGGGGTTAATCTTAAGTGCCGTGGGAGTACTTGAAGTACCCCTGCATCAGGAGTTAACACTTTAACTGCCGCGGGGGTCCCAATCTGACCCCCCGCTTCAACAGTTAGTGTGGGACACTGCGGGGGATCCTGATGGGGACTCCCAGCATTGGTGGGGGTTAATGTTAGGTGCCGCGGGGTACTTACAGTACCCCTTCGTCTGGTATTGCGCATTAGTGTGCCGCGGGCCCTTTAAGCACCCGCGGCGGGGAATTTTATATTTTTAAATGCAGCGTGTAGCCCGATCGTGATTCCCGCTGCAAGGGTTAATGTGGGGACCCTGTGGGGTCCCAATTGGAGCCCCTGAATCATGGGGGCCATGTGGGAACCAAGCAGCAGGGTTTCATATAGGGAGCCTGTGGGAGCACCCGCAGGTTTCATTTCCGTCATAATGACGGTCTCATTTCCTGTTGGCTCATAGTAAGCAGTAGCTACACCCATGACTGCAGTGGTCCTTTAATTGTGCTACCTATATTTCTAGATATCTTATAAGAATTCATGTTTAGCTTAGAGAATAGAACAGAGAAGGTGATAAGATAGAAACATTCAAATATGACAAAGGATTTAATAAAGTTCAGGAGAGAAGTTTCTTTGAGAAAAAGAGGAATACAAGAACATGAGGTTGTGCTTTGAAATTGGCAAGTGGAAGCTTTAGGGGTAATATGAGAAAGTGCTACTTTACAAAAAGAGTACTAGCTATGTAGAACACCCTTGTTGTCGAAGTGGTAGGGTCAACACAGTTAAGGAATTTAAGCATGCCTTAGAAAATCATAAGACCATATTGGGACTCAATTCAGCCAAACTTTTGGCTAGACTGAATGGGCAGACCAGATAGGCTTTTTCGGTTCTTATCTGTTGTCAAATCTTTGGATATAAGCACTATAGATGTAATTATTTGTTAAACTAGAAAAGCTATATGTATACAGTCTCATATAGAGGTACAAACTTGCAAGGGAAATAAAAACAAATTGCATGCTCTCTATCATTTAGATTCACCAAAATACATCTGTCGTTACAAGCGTATTGAGAAAACAACATTAAACATGATTAAAATGTGATGACAAATCTACATAGGAAAACACACATTAAATTGATGAATGTATTAATAACATACCTGATATTATATCATAAATTATATTAATAAAAATATGTAAAGCATCAATTTGTTTTGGAATAAAAATAATTAATTCATTAATTATTGAAAGTCATTGCCGAGCACTCAATATGATTACAAAAGCTGAGTTTCAATTTGTGTACGACATGATTGCTATATTTTTCAGGATTCCACACATACTCAGTTTACACACTTTTAAGTAGTTTAAAAAAGTACACTTGGGCGCATATTCTATTAGCTACTTGCAAATGCTTTAAACTCATAAATTTGGCTTTGGGTGTTTTTTTTAAATAAATGTTTTTATAAATTCTATTGACTTAGAACTCATTAGTGCCAATAAGTAATATTTGATATTGTAGCAATAATAACAGTGATTTTAAGTGGTTATAAATTTACGAATTGGGCAAATGAATTGGGCCCTTGGAAAAAGCAGTGTAAAGCTGACACATATGCACCTATTGAACTGAGCAATTGTAAGTTACTGGAGCCTGTAAACTAATTTGCTATTCAATAATCTTTTAGTGAGCCGCAAACGAATCCCTGCGGTTGTCAAAATCGTAATTTACAGCCCATCTAAGCCTTTGATCTTTTAAGCCCGCAAAAGTTACACACCCGTAAATGGCAAATGTAGGAGAAAATCCTACGGGTACCAGATAGGACTCGCAAGGGGGTTTAACCCCTGTTCATAGCACTGTAAATGCAAAAAAAAAAAAAGTCAATACTGCACTTTTAAAGAAGGGGAAAGCTATGAAAGACATTAGAATTAACTAGCGACTTGCCCGTCAAAAAATGACGGCAATATGATTGTAAGGCAGGTAATGTTGTTTGGTTCAGAGATTAATATTGTTGTTGTTCCGAGATGCTTCTGTGCTCATTGCGAGGCTGTTGGTTATTTGTGTGGTATGAGCATTGTTATTTTTAATTTTTTGTATGCTAATTAAATAATTAATAAAATAATACATAAATATACTTTACCTATTTTGAAGTAATATATGCAGGAAGCATTGTGCAGAAGAACTGGCAATCTGTTTTGATGTTGCTGTGGCATGTAATGTGTGTTTTGAGGGCTGTGGAGCTGCTGTGTAACTGTCAGCAATGTGTGCAGTGTGTAGTGTAAATAGTGTGCGTGCGCGAGGAAAATCCGTTAGGGTACCTGGGTACTTCCGGATTGTGTAAGTTAGTGTTGTAAAATGGCGCCTAATGTGTGGTACGCGGCTGTGGCTGATTTTGCGTCCTTGTTCTTGGTTCTCATCCGTCTTTTTCAGAGAATCCGGATGTGTTTGGTGGTGTTTTGCTTCTTTAGGGTCATGTAGCCTCATTTTTGTTTTTTTCGGCTGCCATTTTTTCTTTTGCTTAGGTGTCTAAACTTTTGTATTTCCACTTAAATTGAGGTGTAACTTTAGTTTTCGAGGTTCTTGGTGCCCCCCCCCTGCTGTGGGTAAGCTTTTTATGTATTTTTTGAGTGTATTTATTGTGTTTTTAATGTTTTCATGTGCGCATCTCGTATTTGTTTCTCGTAAGTCCGTAAAATTTGCGACGTCTGCAGTTGCTGCCAAGGAGCGCCTTCGAGGATTGTCCCTGTCTGTAATGGAAAGAAAATTGTCAACTTTAGTATTTCTGTTTAAATGGCAAGTGGTTCAAGATCTAACAAAGGTTTTTGTGATAAGGCTAGCTGTAAAACATTTTTTAAATGCTTTAAAACATAAAATAGCTAGTTTCAGATGCCTCAGAACATCTCACTAGTATTTCAGCAGATTTGTTCATCACTGTTACATTTTCTGCTTTTTAGGTAGACATTTTCCTGACCTTTTTTCAGAGCTATCTGAGTTGCCCCAGCTAGCAGTTGCAGCACTACAGAGACAAACAAGCAGACGGTAATCCTAAATCATCAAATTAATATGCGTCTATGAGTTTTGTTTGTATATAAATATAGCAACAAAAACATATCCCAGGATTGATTCACTTTAGAAAAAATGGATAGTACAACATATAGCCCATTTTTTCATGCTCTTTTAGAGAAAATTATTATAAAAAAAAACAAAAACTTGCTTTTGGGGTAACAGAGTCAATTTAAGGATTTGTATTTTGTTTGTTGCTCTCTCTCTACACAAAGACAGATACATTTGATAGGGGTGTATCCACCCATTGGATTTGGTGCTTTCAACACTGCGAACTGGGTTTGATTCCAATTCAGAGAACCAAGAAGTCACACCACTCTGAGGTGAGCAGGGTTGGGCCTGATCAGTACTTTGATGGGAGACCACCTATGAATACCAGGAACTGTATGCTCTGGCCCACTGGAGAAGGAACTACCAACCCACTCCAGTTTATCTGCCATGAATACCAACTGGGATCAGCATGACCATGGACATAAAGATGTTATGATGTGTTACGGTCCATGAGGTCACAGAGAGTCAAAACCAACTGAAGGATGCAAACAAAAACAACACCCATTGATGATGACAATCAAAGAGAAAAACTATTTTGTCCTCCATTCTTCATTACCAGGTCTACTTATCATTTAAGATACACCTATCTCTCGAAACAGATACCTTCATTTAATATTCATTTAATATTGAGACATCTACAGAGGCTGCTTTGTTGTGACCAGCAGATTCTTAGGGTAAATGTACAGACAGATAGGACTCTCTTAGGTTTAAATTGTATTGTTTGCCCCAAATTATCTGTTGAATGATGGTGTTCTTTTGTTTTCCCAGGCCCCACTTTTATACCATACATATTGACTCTGCTTGATAATGTTTTTTATGGGTTTTGGTAGTGATTTTGGTGTTACAGCAATATCCATAAATTGATGTTGCAAGGGTCAAGATAGTTTTCACTGATAAAGTTGTCAAAGAATAACAAGCATTTTCTTCTGATCTCTACTTTCTTTTAATATCACTGGAAATAAAATAGTCTTTCCATATAGTGGCATATAATCGATTAGAATCATTATCAAATACTTAAAAATCTGTTGTTTTGTGTACTGTGGTAGAGAATGTTTTTGCTTTTCTTAGTTTTTGAGGATGACTTGATATCAGACTGTCTGGTCCACTAAGATGTTAAAGAACCACTGAAGCGCCATACTTATCGTATGATCAACTAGCTTTGTTAATGGGCAAAATGTTTTTTTAAATATTATATTTAATACTAGCGACTTGCCCGTCAAAAATGACGGCAATAAATTGAAGCCTGGCAATGGTGTTTGTCACACACTGCGAGCCTCTCCCTCCCTCTACCTTATTGGCCTCGCGATGAGCGCCTTTGGTGCTAATCACGGGCCTCGCAATGAGCGCCTTCGGCGCTCATTGCGAGCCCCTCTACTTGACGGGAGGGGCTCATTGCGAACCTCTCCCCCCTCTACTTTACTGGCCTTGCGATAAGCTCCTTCAGCGCTCATCTCGGGCCTTGCAATGAGTGGCTTTGGAACTCTTTGTGAGCCTCTCCCGCCCTCTACTTCCTCTCCCTCCCCCTCTCCCTCCCCTGTGTCTCTTTCCCCTCTCCCTCCCCTGTGTCTCTTTCCCCCCTCTCCCTCCCCTGTGTCTCTTTCCCCCCTCTCCCTTCCTTGTTTCTCCTTCCCCCTCTCCCTCCCCTGTGTCTTTCCCCCCTCTCCCTTCCTTGTTTCTCCTTCCCCCTCTCCCTCCCCTGTGTCTCTTTCCCCCCTCTCCCTTCCTTGTTTCTCCTTCCCCCTCTCCCTCCCCTGTGTCTTTCCCCCTCTCCCTTCCTTGTTTCTCCTTCCCATTCTCCCTCCCCTGTGTCTCTTTCCCCCCTCTCCCTTCCTTGTTTCTCCTTCCCCCTCTCCCTCCCCTGTGTCTCTGCCCCCCTCATCCCTCCCCTGTGTCTCTCCACCCCCTGACCCTCATCTTTTCCCCCTCTGCTGTGTCTCCTCCCCCATGTCTATTCCTCCCCTCCTCTCCCTCCCGTTTCTCTTCCTCCCCTCCATCCCCTGTGTCTCTCTTCCCCCTCCTCTCCCTCCCCTGTGCCTCTCTTCCCCCTTCCCTGTATCTCACTTCCCCTGTCCCCTGTGTCTCTCTTCCCCTGTTTCCTGTGTCTCTCTTCCCCTCCCCTGTATCTCTCTTCCCCTGTGTCTCTCTTCCCCCCTCCTCTCGTGTCTCTATTCCCCTCCTCCTCTCCCTCCCTCCCTCATGTATCTCTTCCCCTGCTTCTCCCCTCCTTGTCACTCTTCCCCGTGTCTCTCTCCCTCACCTCATTGCTGTAGATGCGCGCGCACACGCTTGTGTGACGTCTTCGCATGCGCGCGCACGCTTGTCTGCCCGGGTACCCGCGCACGCGACGTCTTCGCGTGTGCGCGCGCGCGCACGCTTGCCGGCTACCCGTGCACGCCTGCAGTAGGGCTGATGGGAGCCATGGTGAAACTGCGAGTTGTGGTCAGTTGCGGCCCTTCCTTTGCGAGGGACGCAAAGCGTGACGACAACTCGCAGTAAGACAATTATAATATGTGATTGTGTTCATGGTCACAGGCATTTAAGTCAACAGGATTAAATATGATTATTATTAACTTTTATTTGTAACGAGCCAACATATTCAGTTGAGCTGTACAGGGGATAATAACAAGGAGGAGTACAATATTAACAAACTGCAGAAAATGAAGGGCCCTGTTTTAAGCTTAGAATCTTTGCATAAAGGGCTTTTTTCCAAAGCACTCTACAATATTGGAAACTCGTTACTTACATTCTAAAGGGTATGGAAGAGGCAGAGACCTGGGAAAGAGTAACCAATAAGTAATAGCAAGGGTCAGGAAGTAACTGAATATTTGCTTAGGTAGGAAGAAGTGCACGTTAGAAAGATTTTTCATTTAGTGGTAGAGGGATGAGATCTGATAGAAGTCATTTGAGGTGAAAGGCACTAGTATGACAATATTTCTATTTGTCTCCTCTGATTATTATAATAAACTGCCATTGACAATAGGACTAAATGAAAATTGAAAATTGAAAGTCTCTATAGTTTTACCCTCCTCCTCTGGCTCCATGCCAATTTGCAATCCAATATAAAAGTGCTTATAGCACAAGCATAGCCTACTAAATATAAGATTTTATAAACAATACTAATATGTTCTTGTATACTTAGTGTGAGACATTTTTCTAAAAAATACAGTTGTACTTTAAGATACAGAATATTATACTTGAAATATCAAAATGATTATTCAACCTGATTATTCAATTTAGTAGGACAGTTATTACTAGATAATACTGTATATGAAAGCAGCACTAAAGAAAAAATATATGCTTGTTTGTAGAATAAAATTATTGAAGTTTCATGTAAGTTCTGAGCTTCTTAAGTTTTTTTCCGCAAGATTAGTGATAAGGTCAAGCAAGAGTTCAGACAGCCAAACAAATGCTACCGTAGGAAACGGATATCAGATATAATACCTCCCACAAAGTCTACAAAATGTACTTTCTATCATTAAAAACAACAGATATACATCTTATTGAAACAATCAGTAAATATTTAACTCAAGTTCTGTTTATACTTGTACTTTATCTCAGATTAACTTTTTATAAAGTATAAATCTGCCAAATGAAACTGTGAGTATGTGCAGTAATACCAGCTTTAAATTAAATCCAAGTTCAGTTATCTTTCACTATCAAGCATTGCCCCTCCGGGTATCACTTGATGTTCAATTCCCAAAATAAACTGTTTCAGTTTATGACACTGTCAAACTGCACTGCCAGATTGTGGTATTTTCCAAGCTTGTTTATGTGGCAAATTGTCCAAAGATTATTCAGTAGTGCATGGTTTAGAGCTTTTTCCATATGGTAGTAGATTCCATGGCAGTTGTCTCAATACTTTGGAACCATGAATGCTCTCCAATCTTGGCACTCACCTAAAAATGGAGAGATGTCCAATTACATCTTCTTTCCGCCTGAGCCTTTATACTATTTTTACCTAAAGCTTTGTATGACTGCTTAAGCTAGAGGTCAAGAGTAGAAGAGATAGAATCCTTCTGATTTTTGACTCTCCTATAAATTCAACTTAGACAAAACTTGGTGTGTCCACTATTCTGATTTATAATATATGTAAACATTTATTTTATAGATTTCTGCTACCCTCTGGGCATCTTAATGGTAAACTGAAATTGCAAATTTGCTATCATGCATTTAAAAGTGCAAACTTGAAACTATAATTAATTGACTTGTGGTATATTATTAATAGTATGGTTCATATTAATATGATGACGTTCAATTTGTTTCGTAACAAATAAACAAGTGCAATAACCATCATTGTATTTGTTAAGAAACTTTAAACCTCATTCAATTGAGTTATTGTAAGTTACTGTAGCCCGTAAGTGAGGCCGCAAGTTAATTTGCTATTCAATTAGAGTTTTTATGCGGGCTCCAAATGGGTTACGGTTTACGGCCTTGAAAACTTTGCGAAGGTTTAACCCGGAACTTACAGCCTCCCCAAGGCTTTTGATCTTTCACGGCCGCAAGACTTCCGATCGCTAAAATCGTAAATTGCTATTCAATTGCAAAAATCGCTCAAGACCACAGCCACAGTCAAACCCACAAACGGGAAACGGCGGCTTAAAGTTTACGGGTTCCAAATAGGACCAGCAAAAGGTTTACAGACTAGTTAGGAACATTGCAAATGACAAAAAAAAGACACCAATGTACTTTAAAATATGGGGAAAGCAATTGAAGACTGGAAATTACTTGCACAACAACTCCCAACTATCAAATATTGCAATTAATAACATTTTATTTTCATCATAGGTTGCAATGGTCGTGCATATGCCAATATGAAAAGCCATGCTGCAGCATGCCGAAAGCTATTAAAGACACACTAACTCATTAAATTGCAGCACAAATACATTGAAATGGCTGACATATTAACCCTTTCTCACTCAAAGAGGCTCTTATGTGGACCCTAAAAATACAAAGATCATCTTATATACATCTCACTTATCACATCTACATTGGGACAACAAATAGTGGCCAAATTACACCGCCACATGGCATATATCAAGTACTAGGGGAACATTTTACGTATGGTTGTTCAGTCCCTCAGTCGTGTCTCTGCTTTGACCTGCCCGCCTACAGTGGCTCTACATGGTATAGCTCACAGCTTCATACAAGTACACAAGCCCCCTCACCACCACCAACAGGGGACCAGAGGAACGTACACCACACAAATCTACTCTAACCCTTCAGAAAGGGCAGCAAAAATACATGGAGGCTGTGCAGAGGCACGTGGAGCAACAGCCAACTCACCTCCATCAGTGATAATGTCCACTACGCCCATCCTGGAAAGGTCCATGCCATTGCTGGTGGCCATGTGCCAAGATGTAGATGCAGATATACAGGGGAGACACAGGGGGTGGGGGGAGAGATATGGGGAAAGAAACACAGGGTAGGTGGGAAGAGATACAGGAGAGAGAGTGGGGGGAAGAGACACAGGGGGAGAGAGTGGGGGAGAGACACAGGGGAGGGAGGAGGGGGAAAGAGACACAGGAGACGGGGCAGAGCTACAAGGGAGGGAGAGGGGAGGAAAGAGACAGAGGGGGAGAGGGGATGGAAAGAGACAGAGGGGGTAAAGGTGGAGGGAAGAGACAAAGGGGAGGGAGAGGGGGGGAAGAGATACAAGGAAAGGGGGGGGAATATATATTATCCCGTCATTTATGATGGGCAAGCGACTAGTTACTATATATTATATATATTATTATATGATATCTCATGATATTCTTACTATTATTATTATTATTATTATTATTTGTATGTTATATATTAATCTATTGCATAGTAACTAGGGCTCAATAGTTTACAGATATAGGAAGAAATGTGACATAAATTTGTATGTGGATGTACCAAAACGCCAATCGTTGATAACACACTGACACAGTGATAACCTTATAACAAAGTTTTATTTCATACACAGAGCCCAATCAGAAATGTACAAGACTGTGCATTAAAATCATGGGTGTGGTGTGGGCGGATCCCGGAAGAGAAAGAGGCTTGTGGGAAAAAAGGGGCATACCTAAAGGGGGTAATGTCATAGTCTAGAAAAAGCATGATACATAGCAAGTACCGGGGTCACATGTGGTCCCTACACCACTGCAACTGGAATCTGATGAGAAAAAGGATCATCAGAAATCACTCCATTTAATTGAAGAAACCATTAATGTGCATAGCACTTACAACTTGTCTATATCTGCTCAATGAAACAGATGCTTAAACCTCTGGACTGTGTAATCCAATCCAGTTTCACACATGCAGTGGTTTCTGGTCCAGATGTTCCCTCCAGTGGGAGGGCCCTGGCGAGATGCTGAGTCTCTCGAGTGGGGGGATAGTGGTGTCAAGTACGGAGTGACCTAGCTCTATGTGTCTCTATGTGTGTTCTTTAATTTATGTGTATTGCTATTATGTGTAATCTGTACATATGTGTAAACAAGGATTACGTGTAAAATCTTAAATAGAATACTAATACTACTCTTTCTCTATAACCAACCTCCAGCTCCAGGAGTGCTACTTCGGAAGAAAATACAGCACAGTCAACGCATGGGTGGGTGAAACATAACTTTATAATCTCCCTCTGTCAATCATCTGCGGCTAGACCTCTTTCTATTGGCTGAGAGGCCTGTGTCACACTACGTTATACCTTGATTGGATTATAACAGCGGATCTCATCTTTGGCAGCCCATTAACAGTATGCGGCCATGGGAGGGGTTTACGGGCTTGAGGCTTTGGCCCTTAACATGGGGCCTTGCTCAATTGAATAGCTCCGGAATCGGAGACGAACGGGAGCCCGCAGCATGCCTGCAGACATAAGCCCTAGATACCGCTAGATGCTGGCTTGCAATTAAATTAGGCTCTTTTTCTCTAAACTCACAGTGCAGCAGCTATACAACATCCCAATGTGAAAGACTGTGAGATGCCTTTTCATATAATTAGAACTAATTTTCCAGCTGTAATAAAAATATTATAAAAACATAAAAATCCTTTTAACTCATAGCTTCTAGTAACAGAAATCATGAAGAATAATAATACAGTAATAACCATACAGATAACTTTTTTATTAGAACTTGCTGCAAATATAAAGTTCGACTGTATGATTTCAATGGAATGTAGATGTTCCTGAATATGAACAATTTCTCATTATTGCCGATCACCAGGGCCGCGATTAGAAACCATATGGCCCAGTACAAATTTAATAGCCAGGTCCCCTCTTTGAAATGTAACACACGCTCATTTTCCCAACCACCCATACCAGGTAATTACATTAACTGTATGCATAGTGGTGAAATATCTTAATTTGTTTACCTTATTAAATTAATATACAGTTGTGTTCAAAAGTTTGCATACCCTTGGCGAATTGGTAATATATGTACCATTTTTAAAGAAAACATGAGTGAGCAGGCAAACCACATTTCTAACGGGATGCATATTCAACTGTAGGATTTGCACAATCATAAAACAAAACATGGCAATAAAAAAAAAATTAAATGACCCTGTTCAAAAGTTTGCATACCCTTAGTTCTTAATACTGTGTATTGCCCCCTTTAGCATCAATGACAGCGTGCAGTCATTTGTAATAGTTGTCTATGAGGCCCCTAATTCTTGCAGGTGGTATAGCTGCCCATTTGTCTTGGCAAAATGCCTCCAGTTCATGCAAAGTCTTTGGTCGTCTTGCATGAACCGCACGTTTGAGATCTCCCCAGAGTTTCTCAATGATATTACGGAGACTGTGATGGCCACTCCACAACCTTCACCTTTTTCTGCTGTAACCACTGGAGGGTCAACTTGGCCTTGTGCTTAGGGTTATTGTCATGCTGGAAAGTCCAAGAGCGCCCCATGCGCCGCCTTAGTGCAGAAGAATGCAAATTGGCTGCCAGTATTTTCTGATAACATGCTGCATTCATCTTGCCATACATTTTCCTAAGATTCCCTGTGCCTTTAGAGCTCCCCCCCCCCCACACACACACACATCAGTGAGCCACCACCATGCTTCACAGTGGGGATGGTATTCTTTTCACTATAGGTCTTGTTGACCCCTCTCCAAACATAGCGCTTATGGTTGTGACCATGAAGCTCTACTTTGGCCTCGTCACTCCAAATTACAGTGTGCCAGAAGGTGTTGTAGGGCATAATTGTAACCTGGCTTTTTTGTTGCATTGGCACAGTAAAGGCTTCTTTCTGGCAACTCGACCATGCAGCTAATTTTTGTTCAAGTATCGTCATATTGTGCTTCTTGAAACAACCACACCATCTTTCTTTCAGAGTAGTCTGTATTTCTCCTGAGGTTACCCGTTGGTTTTTCTTTGTTTTCCGAACAACTCTTCTGGCAGTTGTGGCTGAAATCTTTCTTGGTCAACCTGACCTGGACTGGGTATCAAGAGATCCCTGAGTTTTCCACTTCTTAATGGAGTTACATTACCTTGTTACGCAGATCATTTGACAGTTCTTTTCGGCTCCCCATGGTTTAGTATCTAGCTTGTCCAGTGCATCAACGTGAGAGCTAATGAACTCATTGACTATTTATACACAGACACTAATTGCAATTTAAAAAGCCACACGTGTGGGAAATTAACCTTTAATTGCCATTTTAACCTGTTTGTGTCACCTTGTATGTCTGTAACAAGGCCAAACATGGGATGATTTATTTTATCATTAGGATTTAAAAAGGAGCCAAACAACGGCTTCATATGATCACTATCCTTCAATAAAATACATTGTATTTGCATGATCAGTTATATTTTCAAAATAAATGCCAAACTTTCACAATTTCAGCCAGGGTATGCAAACATTTGAGCACAGCTGTGTGTATGGGTGGACAAAAATATCTTAGAAGTCATAAAGGTTGTTACATTCAATCTGGGTAATAAGTAGAGCAATAGCATTCATTCTATCGCAGTGGACCCTCGATTCCCGACCTTCCCAGAATTCTACATTTTTGATTCTCTATTCATCTGCCTGAGAAAAATATGGCTCGGAACTCGACGCTTGCTTAATACTCAATGCGCTTGCGTCACCCTGCATCCTGTCTCTCAGGAAGTGAAATAAAATTCTGTACTGTGGCAGTCTGTGCCTGCAAGAGCACAAGAGCAGTCTGTCCAAGCAATAACCTCTCCCCTCCTTTTCTTCCTCTACATCGACACCATCTCATTGGGCCTTCAAGTCAACACAATCAGTTCAAACTAAAATGTGACATTTCTGGGTCTTGGAACGGATTATTTAAATTTACATTGATGCTTCCTTGGTACTAAACCTTTTTAGAACTCAACCTGCCATCCGGAACGGATTCAAGTTGCGTTGCAAGGTACCCCTGTAGTTAGGAAGAACAAAGTATGCAAAAGTATGCATTCTAAGTGACAATGATTGTTTGTACTATTCTCATTCATACTCATTCAGTTCTGTATATTGTATCAGTTGGGATAGAACATACAATAAAGGAGAAATAATGTGAAAGGGTAAAAATTAAGAAGCTGTAGTTAAGAAGTACTTTGGCTTAAGGAAAACAATTGTACATTTGTGAAGTAGCAGCTGTGTGAGCTATGAATATAAAATGATTTCTAGAAGAAAAATATATTTTGAAGGCTCTCTTTATGTGTAGAAGGCTCCACTGAGTCTGATTTTATAATTGTCTGGCAGCTTGAATCCTGAGGGGTGTGCTTATATTTACCAGTGCTGAGAGCAGAGGGCAGAAAGAGGGATATGGGCTTGGCTTATTAAAAGTACAGTATATGGAAGTTTGCGGGTTATCATGTGTTATAAGTTTGTCTGATTGGGCATGTTTCATATCAAATAATTTTATTTAAAAATTCTGTATATTTATAATTCAAGGCACCTATGTAATCAGATTGTCCTAGCCAATGACCTTTGCATAGTTCTGTGCTATCGAATCAGCTGCTTTCTGAACAGGTTTGTCTCAGCCAGTGCGGGGGAATCAGATACAATGTTGTACCTGCCTCTGACTGACCACAAGAAATTATGAAATTTATGCTAATTTAGCTTTGATTTTCAGGGGTATTCCTTCTCAAAGTCAACTTCTGGAAAACTGAAGAAAGTCTGCAAACTTTGTGGTACATTTATTCATGTTTGCTCCTGGGTTATCTATCTATCTATCTATCTATCTATCTATCTATCTATCTATCTATTTCTTCCTGCACATTGCTTTTCAAGGAATAGGCTGTATTGCTAATTTCCACCTAAAATGTAAGCCTTTATGAATGTGAGCTCCTTATAATCTTCCTCTGTTCGCTTGGCTATTGCAACATTGTAGCTGAGTTCTACAGCAATGCATTGACCTGAGGATCCAAGTTTCATACATTCTTCATTGTATATTAGCAAAACATTGTAAAAAAATAAATACGTTTACAAAGATTATAAAGCAGAGCCATGATGGATTACTCATAGGGTTAAGATAAAAAGTTCCTAATTATCACAATTGATTTGATTTCTATGAAACACCTGCGATAAAGGAAATTTAAAACATCAAGCACTTTTGTTTGCTAATTAAAAATTAATCAGCCACTGTTTATTAGTAGAAAATGATGTGCAGGTGTGTTTGTGATAGAGATACCTTTAAATGTTGATTCCCATTATACTCTAACCAGAACAGAGAGAAAAACTAAAATTCTGTGGCTGAATTTCTAGTTGCGTGACAAGAAACCAGTAACTATAGTAACCTAAAATCACAAAAATGTAATGAATCCCTGGTGCTGAAAGTGCAGAAAACACCCGGTGTGAAACAGAAACAAGGAACAGAATAATCAGGCTTAATAGATGTGTGGTATAAATGATTATCTTGTATTAAACTGCAACACATACTTAGGCAAAAAATAAATAGGATATAAGATACAACCCTCTCCTGCTAGGGTAGATATGAGACTGTAGAACAGTAGATACAAATAACAAGTAATTAAATTACCTCTGTATGTTAAGAGCATAAATAGGCACATACAATGTTATAATATTTTTCCTTAAAATAATAAATTGATGCCTCTGCTGGTCTTTAGAGACATTCAGGATATTTTGGAGAAGAATGCATGTATGGGAGAAGAATATATATTTCTACAGGTGGAAGGCTTGTGGTTATACTTCTGAATGCTTGTAAGGAAGTGTGACAGAAAGGTGTTAGGTTTTAAATACTAAAAGATTTAATGATATAAGGAATCATCACTTTCTCTTCTCTCCTCCTAACTCCTCCCTCCAGTGATAGATAAATACAACTCCTAGTGGGAAATGCTAAAGACATGATGGAACATTTATAATCAAATTATGCAAAAATATACATTTTCCCTTTCTTGCTTAGGGCTTACACAACTGCTAGACTAGAGTCTAATGATCAAGGCTGGCAAAGAAGTGAGGTCAGAGTACAAGCCAGAAGGTAATGGAGCCAGAGACAGTCATCTGAGGCCAGGGAAGTACTTAGAAGTCTAGGTCATGTGCCTCCGATCCCACCCGGACAATTCTGACCTATGACATGTTACATTGTCCTTCTGGAAGATCCCATCCACTCCAGGGAAGACAGTCAACATGTATGGGTGTAATTGATCAGCAAGGATGGATAGATAACCCAACCGGTTGAGAGTGCCTTCCAGAGGTATGAGTGGACCCAGAAAATACCAAGAAAATATTCCCCAAACCATAATGCTACCACCACCAGCTGGTGTTCTTCCAACAATGGTTGCAGAGTATTTGTTCTCGGAGGTTTCATGCTTGACACGCCAACGGCCTTCCAGTTGATGGAGTAGAAATGTGACTCATCAGAGAAGGTGATGCTAGGGTAGACACAAACAGACGTTCACATACAGGACCAAAGTTGAAGCAAGGGGCACAACATCATGTGATGTTGTCAATCATGATATTATTAAGTAATGTAGTGCCTCTCTGCCCTGTTGGATCTCAGAATTTGGCAGGAGAGACACAATATGGGATGCACAGATGCCAGCACATCCCCAACCTCTTTTACACCAAATATTCACTCAAGGGGACACCTAACAGAATTATGGGACCCTGGGCAAAGCAGTGGGCTGGAGCCCTACCAACATAACCACTCACAGGAATAAACATGTACATTATCAATTAAGTTTATATTTATTTGTACCTCCCAGAATGAAAAAAATATATACATTATATTTTTGCGTGCATGGGACGGGCAAATCAATTTGTTAATGAAAACTAAACAACAAATATTCATAATAGTTTTGTAGAATCATGGAAATTGGGACAATGCTACTTTTAGCATGTGTGTCTGGTGGTAGGAGAGGGAAAAATTTGAAGGAATGGAGAAACAGCAGACTTACACAAATTTTCGCATCATAGGGTGATGAACGGACTCAAAGAAAAAAAATATATAGCCATTGTTATGTGATGGCCTTCAAATGACATGCACTGTTAAAAACATTAGAAGACTTCATTAAAGCTTTACGGCTTCAAAAACGTATGTGTGGATTTTGTCTTGCTTATGTACAATTAGTACATGTAAGTTGCTTTTGTCAAAGTCAAGACTTGTATTTGCAACAGCAAGATCACATGTACAGATAACAGCCGATACTGAGGTGATTAGTCGTCCTAAACATTGTAATAAAGAAGGTTTGCAATTCTTTTTTTTTTTTTTTTTCTATGTTCTTATTACAAAAATATAAAAATTACATTATCCATACACACAACAATCCTGATGAGAAATGCATTATCTTATACAAATCGGAACATTACATTATATTTAACTTATATCAAAGGGTAAAAGATCTACATAAATAGTTATACTTGCATCATGTATATAGGGAAGATAACTTATTTTTTTTATTTTTCCACATACAAATCCCACAAATGCCTATTGGAAGATAGACCCTTTTGAATTATGCCTTCATTGTGCCCTTCTTTGGCAAAATCCCTATTTCTTCCAATCAGATTTTCCACTTCCACCCAAGAAGGAATTTGTGTAAGTTTCCAGTATTTTACCAAAAGTTATTTCACTATCAATAATATATGTGAAATTAAATATTTACATTGAAGGTCAAACCTGTTAATATCTAGATGTAATATTAGAAACTGTGGGCTGCATGGAATATCTTTACCAACTATCTTGGAAATTTGTTTACAACATGGTGCCCCAAAGGGCTTCAATTTTCTACACTCCCACCATACATGCATGGTTGTGCCCTGTCCTCCACATCCCTGCCAACATTTAATTTGACATTTCATATGAAATCTGTTCATAACTTCTGGAACACAATATCACCTCTGTGGTACCTCGAAGAATAATTCCATCTATGAAGTGCATAATGCTGACTATTTCACTAATCTAAAAGCTGCACTCCATATCTTTTCATCATAAACTATCTTTAAATCTGTCTCCCATTCCTTTAGTCCACTAGTTTTAACAAAGTAGCAGTTAGATAATATTATCTTCCCACACTTAGAAACTATATGTGAATTGTGGGATTTATCTAATATCTCATAGTGGGGATGTGGGATTTATCTAATATCTCATAATTTAACCATGTAAAATTCTTTAACTCAAATTTATTTAGAATCTTCACCATATCTAGTAAAGTACCGTCTTCGTATAATTTATATTACACATTCCTTTATTCTTCCAAGAAGACAAATCTACATTTTTGTTCCTATATGGTAATACTTCTATAACTGCACCAAGGGATGGAAATTGTGATAACTTTAACCATTCTCTAGCCTTATACCAAACTTTTATCAATGTTTTTACCCTCCTAGGGAAGTGTCTAAATATTGATGGATCAAATTTAGGGAACCACAAAATAGACTGGACAGATATATATAATAACAAATCATAAAAGGTTTGCAATTCTGAAAAATCTCCCAGAATAATTTACTGAAATGTTGGCAAGTCTATGGGGCCCCTATGCTTGTTGGTCCCCCAGGCAACTGCCCAGCCTGACCATGCGTAAAGATGGCTCTGGCCACTTGAGAATGAGTGTCCTGTGGATTATGTAGAATATATCATTTTTATAGGCTGATTTTAGTTATAGGGTAAAGGAGAGGAGAGAAAATAATTTTATTAAAGTATTTTTTATTTTTTTTTAAAGTGAAGAAAATGAAGGTTTCCCCTATGTTCCACTTGACCAAAAACATGCAGGAGATATCCAGCTATTTTTATGCACTATGGTAAAATTAACATGGTTGGCTTTGAGACCTTTAATAAACTCAATGCAACCAATACGGTTCTGTGGGAATATAATACTGATCTTAATGATGTCACCTTGCATCCATTTTATTAAAACTTTCATTGGTAAAAAACATTATTTACCTTCCATCTGCATGCAAAATTAAAACATCACGAGGGCCGAAATGATCAAAATAGACAAAAACAGTGCCAGCATATCCTGCCATTGCAGTCCCCTGATGCCCAACCAGGACACTCCATATTCTTGAGGGCTCAACCCAAGTTGCATCCCCTATTTTCTCTTTTCAGCAAACCTCTTGGCCCAGTATGTAAGAGTGTCCAGATACTCAAACACGCTTATGGACACCTATACAGCAAGGAGGCGAAGAGCAAAGAAGATTATAGTAAATGAGTACAACCATAGGAGCGAAAATGCTAAGACTCCCACCTTCCAATACAACGAATAGTAGCAGCTACATTGCGAAAAGAATGGGATTCATTAACCACCCCATCCAAACAAAGGTGCTGAAGGCAAATAAGGGAATGGAGTAGCAAACGTGAGCATGCATTTCCCCAGTAGGGTAAAGAAAGATGTGCTTTCCCCTGGCCTCCTGATCAGTTTTCAATCTTTTGAGAAAAATTGTAAAATGAGAGCCCTTGTCCACCACATCCTGCCCACAGTAATTATTCTGCAAGAAAACTGTAACATACCGAGCATTGATTGCAGGGCTCTAAGGGTGGTCTTAGACCCGGATAAAAGCGACTGAAGGTCAGAGCATAAATCTTGTTAACCGGCAGTCTGCATTTCATACTCTGGGAATCAATTGTGATTCATAGGAACTGCAGGCAAGAGCATGGACCTTCTGATTTCTCATAGGCCAGCAGAACACCTAATGACTCAGCAACAACACAGAAAGTCTGCTGAAGCTTAGAATAGGCAGAGGAGCCCCCTAATCTGCAGGGGATAGTGTAGGAAAAATGACCAACCTCTGGAATATGAAAACCTTCCTCGAAACCTTGTAGCAAAAAATCTGCTTTTCTTAGCCTATCCACTCGTACCAGCGTCCCTGGAGGAGGAAGGGGCCACTTCAGCACCAGAGACACTGTGCTTCTTCTTGAAGCACTTGGAGACAGGATGGGGGATAGAGCAGAAGGAAAACAGACATGTTTAAATCTGCAATTCCCACCCACTTTTACAGGCTTTCGTTTTAGGCAAAAAAATATTTTTTTAGTGACCGGTTAAGTTCCACTTTCGTAGATGGGTGTGACACAGGTTGTTGGGATGTAGAAGTTGAAGCTGCTGTGATATCCATGGCATGTGTGGCAGCTGAGGTGGATAGCAACTGAACTGCCGTAACTGCTCCTTCTGCCTCAGGAATGGTGCCTCTTAAAATGACCACATATTTTATTAGCTACTCGCAATCTGATTACAAGTTACACGCAAACAATCACTACAGGCCAGCCAAAGATGCAAATTCCAACTTAGAGCTCCATTAGTTTTAGCACAGCTCAAACATTAAGATCTCTAATTAACTAAAGTTGTACAAAATCAATATTCTATTACATCTGTAGTTCTAGTTCTAATTGCACAACAGTCTCAAAATCTCAAATCTGCAATTAAAAAATATTATTTTTAATTGTCATTTATGAGTAATATTGTTCCCAGGACTCAAGGGATTGATACATATCATGAAACCCATCGAATAGAACAAATGATCTAATGCATTTTTAGTGCTAGATTGCTTGATTGCGAGCCTGACAAATATTATTTATTTGCAGGTTACGTCTAACATCCATGTTTTATTAACGTCATTTACTACTGGCTGTGTCTAAGAAGTAAATTACAGACTTGCTTAAACATTGCAAGATCATAGGATCACACCTATGTGATCCACCAAATCCTACTTAAAAAGGCATGGTTTACGTATGGAGGCTGTGAGACCTAAATTGCATGCTGCAGTAAATAGAATACATCTAAACATTTAGAGAAAAAACATTTGCCGTAAAAATTACAGGTTAGAGTAATTTGCAGGCTTCTAATAAAATAGGTATCATAGACTTCAGTTTCATCTTCTGTCATTTCTAATAAAACATACCCAGCACTTAATGAGCAAAATACTAACTTTTTACCCTTATATTTTATAACTTGCTTATTTGAATACAATTACGTTTTTTTTTAGATTAATAAAGGTAGGTTATAGGCAAAGCTTGCTATTAGTAAAAGCCTGCATAGCATATGATTGCAAAAGGCAATTTCCAAATCCAATTTGACTGCATTAGTCGTTTTATGCAAATCTGTCTCCATCCCAACAACTCAATAAAGAAGTAATCCTGATCGTCACAATGTGCTGGTATATACACATTTGCTCAAACATTTTGAAACTAGTAAAGAACAAACTTTGCTTTCTTATGTTTTATGATAAAAAATTAAAACAGTGAATCTGTCAGTATAGTTTTGATTGATAAATGTATAATTTAATACTCCCTGACTTGCCAACTGGAAAATTGGATTTTCAATGGAAGTCACATTGGATTTAGAATTATTTTCCCTAATGTTTTGTGTGAAACACATTTTTCAATCTATTTTGAGTTGAGAGTGCCCTGGGCATCTTTATCTTATCTATTGTTGATGTAGAAGTCAAGAACAAGAGGTTATGTGAAGTCAAAAGGTGAAATATTTAGGGGTAATGTGGAAAAGTACTACTTTACAAAAAGGGTAAAAGATAACTGGAACAGCTTTGCAGAATGTAAGGATTCCTGGTGGTTAGGTCTCTTCTTTGGATCATGAGATACAATTCCTCCAGCACTTTTCCAGTGGAAACAAAATTTTAAAAATGCAGGTGCATAATACCCTCACTCCAACAAGGTATTAGAACTTAATCCAAAGCACATTTTCTAAATCCCACTAACAATTTTAGGAGTTACCGAACCACCAATCCCATATGTTCCCTTTGTTCCCATGTTATGTTAGAGGAGTAAAATCTTGCCACTCATAAGTAAATGAGCACTTGAGTGTAATTGTATATGAGCACTCTTGGGATTCTTTTTTATTTCTTGGGTGATAATGCAAGTGTACATAGTTACATAGTATTTGAGCTTGAATAAAGAATTTTAGTCCATCAAGTTCAACCTTCTGAGATCTCTTTTGATCTGCAATATGCAGATTAGTTGTTAATTGATCCAGAGGAATGCAAACAGAAAAATAAACAATTGAAACATTGCCAATCGTCTCATAAGGGTAAAAAATGAATTCCTTCCTGACCCCAGAAATTGGCAATTGGATTCAACCCTGGATCAATTAACCAGCATAACTAACCCTAAATGCCCTTTATATTTAAAAATATATCTGGTCCCTTTTTAAAGTTATTGAATCTGCTGTCACCACCTCCTTTGGTAGAGAATTCCACAGATTAACCCCCCTTACTTTGAAGAACCATTTTCTTTCTTTAAGGTGGAATCATTTTACTTCTAACATCAAACGATGTCCTCTTGTCAGTTTAAAACCTCTTGGCACAAAAAGCTTCCTTGAAAAATTGTAAAACTGACCCTGGATGTATTTATATAGGGTAATCATATCCCTTCTTAGATGCCTTTTTTCTAGAGAAAATACGTTGGTTAGTCTTTCTTCATAACTTAGCCCCTCCATTCCCCTTATTATTTTTTGTAGCCCTTCTCTGTATCTTTTTCAAGTCTAAAATGTCCTTTTTATGAAGTGGTGCCCAAAATTGTACTCCATATTCCATATTCTAAATGGGGGCGTACTAGGGATTTGTATAGTGGCAAAATTATATTTGCTTCCCTGGCTCCTATACCCTTCTTGATACATGCTAATATTTGACTTGCCTTTGCAGATGCTGCTTGGCATTGAGCACTGTTACCTAGGTGGTAGTCCACAAGCACTCCCAAATTTCTTTCAATATCTGATACCCCTTTTCAGGAAAGCATATGCAATATATTCCTGTAAATGCTGTAAATGCTGTAAACTTATGTCTTTACAGGAACTTTGTGAGTTCCGTTTTTGTCTGTGTAACCACATGTTATGTATGTAGTGAAAAACATTCTGTTATAGACCGGACGTTTCACAATTATAAATACATTTTGCATTATATTGTACTGCTAGCTTAAAATCTATATAAACTCCTCTGTCATGTCAATAAAATTGAGACATAGCTGATAAGACCTAACGTGTGTCTGTGTGCTATTAATTGTGCCTCCCAGGTCCTGTGACAAGAGAAGGGAGAGACAGAGAGAGGAAGGTGGATAACAGGTGTTGATCCCGGGTTCTTAGCTCTTCCTAGCAGTGGAGTAAATCCTGCTTTCTAATAGTGCTTGTATAACCTGGGCCAGATAATGATCCCTGAGTGTACTCAAGAATCTGCTGCCCTTAGCTGAACTGCTGGTCTCATTCATACAGTTGATTTCAGTGTAGTTAAAAGTTTTGATTATTAAACTTGCCCATGCTTAGCTGCGTTTCCAATCTGTAACAATAATTGCATTTCCTCACAATTATATTTGGGGTTTAAAACATACTCCTAACAATATTCTTTTGGGATTTGCTGCTCCACAATTTTAACTTCACCTACAAACATTCAAATTATCGCTAGTTCCAGCATAAATATCTTCTCATATTCAGGCTTAATATACAGACAAATCCCTCCTCCTCTTTTATCATTCCCCCTATCTTTCCTAAATAGGTTATAACCATCCAGATTAACAGTCCAGCCATGAGATTCATCCCACCATGTTTCAGTAATGCCTATTGAATACCATTTTTCATTAACTGCTAATAATTCTAAACCTCCCATTTTTCCTGGCAAACTTCGGGCATTAGCAAGCATACACCTTATGTTATGGGTTTGTAGTTTTGAAGTGCCTGCCGCTGTATTTGAGTTACTTAGTAATACCTCACTATTGACTATACTAACCCTTCCCCCATCTCCTCCCCCATGAGTAGTTAATTCATCCACTATACTTTCTACCCCATTACTTTCTTCTAGTCCCTCCCCCCGATCTATTAGTTTAAAAACTCCTCCAGCCTTTATACCATCTTACCCCTTGGACCCAAGCTCCCTCATCATTAAGGTGCAATCCATCCCTGCTATAGAGATTGTACCCAAGTGAGACGTCAGCCCAGTGCTCTAAAAACCCAAACCTCTCCTTAGTGCACCACTTTTTTAGCCATGCATTAATGTCCCTAAGCCCTTCTGCCTCCCTGGGCTAGCACGTTGCACAGGTAGTATCTCAGAAAATAATACATTGGAGGTCCTTGCTTTAAACTTATTCCCTAGTTCCCTAAAATCCTTCTTTAGGACACTCCATCCCTCCTTATAACAGTGTCCCCTACCCCTTAAACCTGTCTGTTGCTCTGCCAATTCTGCCCTCCCACTCCTCCAGTAGAACTGTTCTCCCGGATGTTAGAGGGCACAGCTCTATCTGGCATTGCCATTCCTGAATGGACATCCCCAACAGTTTCACTCAATCTGGCAAATCTGTTGGTGCTTGCCAAGTTAGTACTGGTCTGCCTCCAAAGTTGGAACCCTTCAAAATTACCTACAGTTAAAATGTAAATAAGAAGTAATACATGACGACCCTCGATCTCCAAAGATATTACTTTACATATGGCATGATTAATGACATCACTAATTTATGTGAGGCTAGTCACCTCCATGTATACACTTATGTGGAATTAAACTATTGTGAATATACTTAATCACCTACCTTTATATTGAATCTTATATTGAATATTTGCCATACACACACACATATATACAGTATCTCACAAAAGTGAGTGCGCCCCTCACATTTTTGTAAATATGTTATTATATCTTTTCATGTGACAACACTGAAGAAATGACACTCTTCTACAATGTAAAGTAGTAAGTATACTGCCTGTATAACAGTGTAAATTTGCTGTCCCCTCAAAACAATTAAACACACAACCATTAATGTCTAAACCATTGGCAACAAAAGTAAGTACACCCCTAAGTGGAAATGTCCAAATTGGTCCCAAAGTGTCAATATTTTTTGTGGGCACCATTATTTTCCAGCAGTGCTTTAACCCTCATGGGCATGGAGTTCGCCAGAGCTTCACAGGTTGCCACTGGAGTCCTCTTCCTCTCCTCCATGATGACATCACGGAGCTGGTGTTTGTTATAGACCTTACACTCCCCCACCTTCCATTTTAGGATGCCCCATAGATACTCAATAGGGTTTAGGTCTGGAGACATGCTTGGCCAGTCCATCAACTTTACCTGCAGCACCTTTAGCAAGTCAGTGGTCATCTTGGAGGTGTCTTTGGGGTCGTTATCATGTTGGAATACTGCCCTGCGGCCCAGTCTTCGAAGGGAAGGGATCATGCTCTACTTCAGTATGTCACAGTACATGTTAGCATTCATGCTTCCCTCAATGAACTGTAGCTCTCCAGTGACGGCAGCACTCATGTAGGCCCAGACCATGACACTCCCACTGAGGGAAGGTAGTTGAAATAATCCTTAAATGACAGATAAATAGATAAGGCACAAAGAGCACAAAAACACTGATATGCAATGAAACCCTCAGTTTGAACATAAACTAGGATTCAGAGTGAGTGGAGGCAGCATCTGACATCAGCAGGTAAATGCATATAGGGGGAATCAACAAAACCTATTATAGAAAATATATATACAGATATAGACATATGTGTATATATGTTTGGTCTGGGCCTGCATGAATGCTGCCTGCACTGCAGAGTTATTTGTGGGGCATCCTCAAATTGAAGGTGGGGGAGTGCAAGGTCTCTAACATTCACCAGCTCTGTGATGTCATTATGGACGAGTGGAAGAGGACTCCAGTTGCAAACTGTGAAGCACTGGTCAACTCCATGTCTATAAGAGTTAAGGCAGTGCTAGAAAATAATGGTGGCCACACAAAATATTGACACTTTGTGCCCAATTTGGACATTTCAACTTAGGGGTGTACTCACTTTTGTTGCCAACAGTTTACACATTAGTGGCTGTGTGTTGAGTTATTTTTTTTAAGGGACAGCAAATGTACACTGTTATACAGGCTGTACACTTACTACTTTACATTGTAGCAGAGTGTCGTTTTTTCAGTGTTGTCACATGAAAGATATAGTAAAATATTTACAAAAATGTGAGGGGTGTACTCATTTTTGTGAGATACTGTATATATCCCGGAGGTGAGAGCAAGACACGTAATGAAGAGTTCTCTCCAAAAAAGAGAGAGTTAACTTACTGGAGCAGTGCTAAGCGACTAATTAAACCTGCAGATGTTGTAAGCCTGTTAAAGGCACACACAGAGAGATGGGTGTGGTCCCCTGCAATTAGGCTCTGTTTGGCCTAGCAGGGTGAGGCCAGAGCCTCACTACCAGCTAAGAAGGATGCTTGTATGCATCTGCTACTGAGAGCGAAGGCAATGTGTTTGTCTGCTGAAAGCAGACATTGAGACCCGAAAGTTCACAGAGGAGAATGTTTGCTGCAGAGGAAAAAAGAGCCTTTACAGAGGAGACTGTTTGCTGCAGAGGATTTGTGCAATTAAGAGCCTTTACACAGGAGACGGTTTGCTGCAGAGGAAAAAGGTATTTGCAGAGGAGCTGCTGCAAGGATTTTGCCACAGCACTTTTTACAGAGGAGACTGATTGGTGCTATCCCAGCGATTGGAGCAGAGGATCCATCACAGCTGAGGGAAAGACTGTATGTCAAGGTACCATTACAGAGTCTGATAACCCCAGGGAGAAGTCTGTGAAGTTAACAGATTCGTAGCCTTCACCAAAAGAGGGTGTTAAGGGTCCCTGGAGGTCGGGGTATCTGGAGAGTAGGGCAGGCCAGAACCCCACCCTATGGTATGAAATTGAAAGACGACTGTCTGCAGAGAAAGGGCGCTTTAAACTATTGAATATGGACTATTCAAAGACTCTATGTTTTTACCGGAAGGCCGAGAAGCGGCTTCAGGGCTAGCAAGGATCTTCCTGATATTAAGCCAGTGCGTTTAAGTAGATGTTTATTTCATGCTGAAAATAAGTTATTTTCGTTTATGATTGAAAACTTTTTATTAAAAGAGATAAAAAGCACTTTGGGACTCAATTTGTTTATATGAAGTCACAGAAGAAACCAGTAGCTAAAGGCCACATTACTACAATATATATATATATATATATATATATATATATATATATACATGGTCTAGTAACATTATTATGACCGCTATCATGAATAACCGCAGCATGGACAGCAGCGAGACAACGTGGTAGGGAGTCAGAAAGATGCTGCAAGGTTGGCAACGGTATCTAGAGTCATGCAGACTGCAGTACTTCGGACAGCTTCTGAAGAGTGAGTGTGGTGTATCCATACGGTGAACATGGTGATCGAGGTGGTCTTGCAGGTGCTCAATGGCGTTCAAGTCTGGGGAACTTGGATGCCAGGAAAGTCTTCGTTGGTCTCCTCACAACACTCCCTGACAGTTCTGGCCATATGACATGTTGCATTGTTCTGCTGGAAGATCCCACTTGTTACAGGAAGACAGTCAAGACGTATAGGTGTACATAATCTGCTAGGATGCATAGATAACCCAATCAGTTGAGATTGTCCTTCCAGAGGAATAAGTGGACCCAGACAATGCCAAGAAAATTATTCCCCAGTCCATGAAGCCACCAGCTTGTGTTCTTCCAACAATGTTTGCAGAGTTGCAGATGGTTGTTCTCTGAGGTTTTTGTCTAACACACCAACATCCGTCCAGTCGATAAAGCAGAAAATGGGACTTATCAATGAAGGCAACCTTTTGCCAATCAGAAGAGGCCCAATTTCAGTACTATCATGCAAATTGAAGCCATTTTACCTGTTTGCTTTGGAGCCCCATATGCAACAGGGTTGGCTGTACTGTTGTTTTAGGCACATGTTTAGTAGCCCCCTGGTTTGTTTGGATGGTGAGTTGTTCAACTGTAACATTTTGGTTGGCCATCAAACACCTCCGCAGCCGACTTTCACCTCTGACATCAATGGCACGTGGTGGTCTGTGTTGCAACATTTATTCGCAATGGTGCCGTTTGTTCAGCCAAGGTACATGTTAAAAGCAAAATGTGAACTGTTCATAACTGTGCTGTTTCAGAAATACTGCCACCCTTTGCCCGAAAGCCAATGACCATCCCCTTTTCAAAGTTGGATAAATACAACTTTTTACCCATGACTGCGATGACTGATATGTTTGCAGAATGCCTACATGTCACCTTATACAGTATATCCACCATGGCTCACAACAAATAGTGTATTTCATTGGCTATGTGCTGCAGTTGTCATAATAATTTCATAAGTATGTGGTGGTAAATTTAATGTGACTCGACCCTACTATATGTATATACACATATATGTTTGTATATATATATATATATATATTTATATTTATTTATTTTTAGTCATTCAGTTGTGTTCTACACTCTGTGACCATATGGACCGCTGCTCGCTGGCGCTTTTTGTGTCTGGTTGTGCTAATCCATGGCAAAAAATACATGAGTGGGTTTCCAGTTCCTTCTCCACTGGACTGCAATTTGTACGACCCCTCTGCTATGACCTGCCCATCTTGGGTGACCCTACATGTTATAGCTCACAGTTTCATTGAGGTCCACAAGCATCTTCATCACAACAAGGTAGCGATCCAGAAGGGGATATATATATTGTCAATTGATGGTGCTATCAACCAGAATAATTACCTACATGTCCTATAAAACAGCCTCAAGTTGAATATGTGTGGAGTTTTCTTCCAGCAGGACGGTGCACCGCCACATTATGAGTTGTGTGTCAGAAAATTGTTGGACATGCATTTCAAACGGAGATGGATAGTGTGATGTGGGGCACAGGAGTGGCTGGCTTGATCCCCAGACCTAATATCGCCCAATTTATTTTTGTGTGGTGTCCTTTAACATTTTGTGTACAAGAACAAACCCTGAATAGCTGTACTCAGGGAGGGTAATAGAATGTAACACCAAGATTATGTACCACTGGTGATGGCTGGGAGTGATCTGACATAAGAGCACGACCATCGTCCTATGCTTTTCCCCATCACACATCTACGCTCCTCATATTGGTCAGATTGAGGTTCCCGGGATTGATGACAGCTCTACTACTGGTCACCTGCCTATCAACAACAGCTAATGAAGAAAGAGACGACAATGCCATTGGTCAAAGTCTAAGAGAGAGGAAATTCCAAATTGCTCAACGTGTTTATTCACGTTAATGTTTTACAAAATATTATTGTTTGTTGGGTAATTAAAACCCTGTGTATTGTGAATAAAATGTGTTACTCTTTTGAGAAGACAAGAGAGACAGTTGTGTTGTTTATTCGTGAAAAATACTGTCTTTTAAACTGGGAAGAAAACCTTATTCTGAGTTCCACCTCTAATAGTGTCTGCTGAGATGTCCACCATGCTGAATACTTCTGCAGATCTGGAACTACAAACTAGAAGGCAGGGTTACTATACATTGCTGGTGCAGCTGGTTGAGTTCTGTGACAAAGGGCCTTGATTCGTTTGCCAGCAGATTAATTTGTGCTACAGGTACAATTTTGGAAAAATGTCTGTGCTCATTTGAAGACAGTAAACCACATTCAATTGCAAGGCCGCATCTTGCGGTATACAGGCCGTATGTCTTCATGCTTGCTGCAGGCTTGAACTCTGCTACAATTCCGGTGCTATTCAATTGAACAAGCCTGCAAGTTACATGCCATAAACCCCTCTCGCGCCTGCAAGCTGTTAATGGGCTGGAATAAAAGCGGTCCGCAGTTACAATCCACGCAGGCCTCTCAGCCAATAGAAAGCAGTCTAGCCCGAAGATGATTGACAGAGAGAGATTATACAGTTGCGTTTCCCCTGTGTTGTAGATTCTGACGAAGTAGCACGCAGATCCCGGGGTTGGTGGCTTGAGCAGAGAGAGAGAGAGAGTAGGCGAGTTTTGAGAGCAGTATCATCTACAGTAATTACGATTTAATGACTTAATCTTTGATTACACATATTTACAGATTACACATAATACAAATACACATATATTAAATTACACGCATAGATATAAGAAAAACGACAAGTAAGGTGGCTCTAAGCATTGAGCCTAGGAACTTTTAATAAGATAGGGTGTTACCAGGGATCCATAATGTAATGCATAATGGTAAAGAAAAGCAAAGAAAATCCCGTTGTAGTGGTGCACTCCTAGGAATCTACTATAATCAATACTAGCCAATAAAACTTAGCTTTTAATAGTTATTATAAAACCAATGAAAGTAATAAAAAACTAAACACACACAACGCTACAGCTGCCAAATAATAAATATATTAATACCTCTACTGGTTCAACTGCATTAATCATAACAACAACAAGATGATTGGATACAATAAATGAAGAGAAAATAGGCAAAAAGTGCTAAGTGCTAGAACTAATATTAAAGTGAAGTAGGACCCAAAAGAGTCCTATTGTACAAATAAACGTTGAATTGATCAGTGTAAAGTGACTAAGTGTTACTTGGGGATTTTCCCACAATAATAAGCTGCTAAAAGTGCTTATTATGCGGTGCTTGGGGATTTTCCCACAATGATAAGGTGCTAAAAGTGCTTGATTTTGCACTATTGATGTTTTATATGAAATTAAGGTCCATACACATGATTGTTGTTTATATAAAAAGCCCAAAATTGTGGGAGTCATAAGGATAGTACTAATGCTAATTTAAAGTCTGCTGTTCCATGAATCTATCCCTCTCTAATAAATATTTCATAGATGGGTATTAGCAAAGTTGGATACAGATAATCACAATAAAGCTATCCTAATGGAACTTGGCGTTCCCATGTGCTGCCTAGACACTCTGTAATTACGTAATCGGCCAGCGACTAATGGAGAGTGGGCAGCGTAGCGTCAACCCGACGCACGTTTCCTGGATTTCATGAGGGGTACCACCTGCCCCTCCAGGGGAGGATAGGGGAGTAGAGGAGGTGGGTGGTAGCACGGTGCCCCTAGAAACAGGCACATCTAGTCCAGGTAAAGAGGGGGAGGGGACTGGTCCAATGGGGTGGTAGTTTGGGAGAGAGACAGGCCATATGGGCAGTTGAGGGAGCAAAGGATCCCTGTCCACAGTTGGGAGGAAGAGAGGCTAAAGGCAAGCACAGGGCCCATAACTACACACACCAGGAGAATGTGGTCCTCCTTGGTGCCATCCGTGGATGCCCTGTTATCCTTGCAGGGTGAGGGAAGTTAGGCCCGGACCTAGCGCCCAGGCATTGAAGGAGGTAGCGCCTGCACTAACAGCAGTGAGAACAGCGGAAAGGGATGTGAGTTCTGTAAAGCACCGGTTTGATGACATCAGGTCCAAGGTGAGGAGGATGATGGCCAAAGAGGATAGTCAAGCTGCAGCACCAAGTACTGGCGCCAAAGTGACTGTGCAATACAATGAGTTGGAGAGGGTGACCAAGGACCTTCTGAGCCAGGTGCCCGCCTCCGGAGCTTCAGGCTTGGTGGCCCATCAGGATCCAGCCTCCATGTCAGGTGAATATCACATATACCAACATGGTACCACATATACATCACACACACACACTACACATGTCCAACAAGGACACTGACATGTCAGATCTATGGAATTAACAAGGGATAGATGGATGCTTCATTAAATCCATGAAGCTGACAAATCACTGTCATTCGTTGGCACTACAACAGTAATCAAGTAGTAGAGAGTCAATGTATGGGTGTGCCAACAGCAGCCTATGCTATTACCGATCGAAGCTATAATCAAGATAGGGTTAGGAGCCAAGAACAGAGAGTCGGACACAACAGAGGGATTGAGCAACCATAAATAAACTGTTCCCCTGGCACTTTATATATGCCATGGGGCGGTGTAATTTGGCCACTATTTGTTTTGCCAATGTAGATGTGATGAGTGAGATGTATATAATAGGATCTTTGTATTTTTAGGGTCCACATTAGAGCCTCTGTGAGAGAGAAAGGGTTAATATGGAAGCCATTTTCAAGTTTTTGTGTTGCAATTTAATCAGATAGTGTCTTTTTAATTGCTTAAAAATCAGCAACTTGCAGCATGACTTTGGCATATGCATGACCATTCCAACATATGATTTTGTTTTGGAGCTAATTGAAGTAGTTGTGCAATGCATTAGAATGCCTTGCATTGCTTTGCCCATATTTTAAAGTCTATTGGTGGGTTTGTGTTGTCTTTTACAGAGTACACAGTAAACTAGTCTGTAAACCCTTTGCGGGTCCTATTTGGAACCCGTAAGATACCTGCCGACATTTGCCGTTTGTGGGCTTGACTGCGTTTACGGCAAGGGCGTAGCAACGGATAAAAAAACGTGAGTGAGAGTAGAGAATGTATATATATGTATATATATATATATATATATTTTTTTTTTTTTATTCAAATATATATTTTTAAATTTAAATGTATATATATATATATATATATATATATATATATATATTTAGTGAGTACACCCCTCACATTTTTGTAAATATTATATTATATCTTTTCATGTGACAACACTAAAGAAATGACACTCTGCTACAATTTTAAGCAGTAAGTGTACAGTTTGTATAATAGTGCAAATTTGCTGTCCCCTCAAAATAACTCAACACACAGCCATTAATGTCTAAACCATTGGCAACAAAAGTGAGTACACTCCTAAGTGGAAATGTCCAAATTGGGCCCAATTAGCCATTTTCCCTGCCCAGTGTTACAAGATCTCAAGTGTGAATGGGGAGCAGGTGTGTTAAATTTGGTTTTATTGCTCTCACACTCTTTCATACTTGTCACTGGAAGTTCAACATGGCACCTCATGGCAAAGAACTCTCTGAGGATCTGAAAAAAAGAATTGCTGCTCTACATAAAGATGGCCTAGGCTATAAGAAGATTGCCAAGACCCTGAAACTGAGCTGCAGCACGTGGGCAAGAACATACAGCAGTTTCACAGGACAGGTTCAACTCAGAACAGGCCTTGCCATGGTCGACCAAAGAAGTTGAGTGCACCTGCTCAGCGTCATATCAAGAGGTTGTCTTTGGAAAAAAGACATATGAGTGCTGCCAGCATTGCTGCAGAGGTTGAAGGGTGGGGGGTCAGCCTGTCAGTGCTCAGACAATAGGCTGCACACTCCATCAAATTGGTCTGCATGGCTGTCGTCCAAGAAGGAAGCCTTTTCTAAAGATGATGCACAAGAAAGTTTGCTGAAGACAAGCAGACTAAGTACATGGATTACTAGAACCATGTCCTATGGTCCGAAGAGACCAAGATACATTTATTTGGTTTAGGTGGTGTCAAGCGGAGGGGCGGCAACCAGGTTAGAAGTACAAAGACAAGTGTGTCTTGCCTACAGACAAGCATGGTGATGGGAGTGTCATGGTCTGGGCCTGCATGAGTGCTGCCAGCAATGGGGAGCTACAGTTCATTGAGGGAACCAAAAAAAACAATATGTATTGTGACATACTGAAGCAGAGCATGATCCCCTACCTTCGGAGACTGGGCTGCAGGAAAGTATCACATATATAGTTGTGAGCATGCGGGTCGTTGCTAATGCTGCAGGCTCCTTGCCAGCAACTGCGAACTTTAGGCCCGCAAATGTGGACCCTCACGAAGCAAGGGGCCGCATTTGCGGAGGTGGAGGCTCCCACCTCAACAGCAAAATTTAAAGACTTAGCATCTCGAAATACGAGCCGTGGGACTTAGAGAAAAAAACATTACGACCTTGCAAAAATACGACCTTAGCGACCGAAACTCACGCACATGAAAACATTAAAAACACAATAAATACACACAACAAACACATAAAAAGCTTACCCACAGCAAGGGGGGGCACCCAGGACCTCTGAAAGTGAAGTTACAACTCAATTTAAGTAGAAATTCAAGAGTTTAGAAACTCGCAAATCCACTAAGCGAAAGAAAAAATGGCCGCCAAAAAAAAACAAAAACGAGGCTACAGGACCCTAAACACGCAAAACACCACGAAACACATACAGATTTTCCGAAAAAGCCGTACAAGGTCCAACAACAAGGACGCAAAACCAGCCACAGCCACGTATCACATACATTAGGAGCCATTTTACAACACTAACTTACACAATGCGGCAGTACACAGCTACCCTAACGGACGCACGTACCCTATCCTACCTTGCGGACGCACACTATTTACACTACACACTGCACACATTGCTGACTTACACAGCAGCTCCACAGTGAAAACACACATTGTATGCTGCAGCACCATGAATACAGATTGTCAGCTCTTCATCACAATGCTTCCTGCATATATTACTTAAAAATAGGTAAAGTATATTCATTTATTAATAATTTCATTAGCATACAAAAAAACACATCCAACGCTGCTCATAGCACACAAACAACCAACAGCCTCGCAATGAGCGCCGAAGGCGCTCAGCGTGAGGCTCACAATGAGCGCGAAAGGATCTCGGAACACCAACTAAATTAATATCGCAACCAAACACCATTACCTGCCTTACAATCTTATTGCCATCATTTTTTGATGGGCAAGTTGCTAGTTCCAACATGATAACGACCCGAAACACACCACCAAGACGACCACTGCCTTGCTAAAGATGCTGAAGGTAAAGATGATGGACTGGCCAAGCATGTCTCCAGACCTAAACCCTATTGAGCATCTGTGGGGCATCCTCAAATGGAAGGTGGGGGAGTACAAGGTCTCTAACATCCACCAGCTCCGTGATGTCATCATGGAGGAGTGGAAGAGGACTCCAGTGGCAACCTGTGAGCTATTTTGAGGGCAAAGCAAATGTACACTGCTATACAGGCTGTACTACTTTACATTCTAGCAGAGTATCATTTCTTCAGTGTTGTCACATGAAAAGATATAATAAAATATTTACAAAAATGTGAGGGGTGTACTCACTTTTGTGAGATACTGTATATATATATATATATATATATATTTAAATATATATATATATATATATATATATATCACATAATATAATTGTCCAACTACGAGACATCGTCAGTCACGCTTTGCGAGCTCGCAGTTTGGTCCGCAAATGCGGACCCTCGCAAAACGAGGGGCCGCATTTGCAGAAGGTGGAGGCTCCAACGTCAAATGCAATGAGCCGAAGGCTCATTCGTGAGGGTCCGCATTTGTGGAGGTGGAAGCTCTACGACGCTTCACACGTGGTTACAAACACCCACACAGGCAGCACTTTATCAAAATAAATCTAACAAGCAATCACTATATACGGACTTACACAAAAAAATACAACCTTAACGGCCGAACCGCGCGCACCTGAAAACATTAAAAACACAATAAATACACACACAAAATACATAAAAAGCTTACCCACAGCAAGGGGGGCAGCCAGGACCTCTGCAAGTGAAGTTACACCTCAATGTAAGTAAAAATTCCCGAGTTTAGACACACAAAACTCCCCTAAGCAAGAGACAAAATGGGCGCCGCAAAAAACAAAAACGAGGCTCCACGACCGGACCGCCCTGCCACGTTCAATTTACCCTTGAAGGGATCCGAGTTAAAGTTCGGAAACCCGCATTGACCCCACGGGATCTATACAGAGCCCCATCAACCCCTAAAAAACCCTGTCCCTCATTGGGGTCAATCCAGACCCCCATAAACCCTTAATTAACCCTGTCACTCATGGGGTTCAGTACAGACCCCCATAAGCCCTTAATTAACCCTGTCACTCACGAGGGTCAATACAGACCCCCATAAACCCATAATTAACCCTGTCACTCATGGGGGTCAATACAGACCCCCTTAAACCCTTAATTAACCCTGTCACTCATGGGGGTCAATACAGACCCCCATAAATCCATAATTAACCCCGTCACTCATGAGGGTCAATACAGACCCCCATAAAACTATAATTAACCCAGTCACTCATGGGGGTCAATACAGACCCCCATAAGCAATTAATTAACCCTGTCACTCATGAGGGTCAATACAGACCCCCATAAGCCAATAAATAACCCAGTCACTCGTGTGGGTCAATACAGACCCTCATAAACCCTTAATTAACACGGTCACTCATGGGGGTCAATACAGTCCCCCATAAACATTTAATTAACCCTGTCACTCATGGGGGTCAATACAGACCCCCATAAGCACTTAATTAACCCCGTCATTCATGAGGGTCAATACAGACCCCATAAACCTATAATTAAACCTGTCACTCATGGGGGTCAATACAGACCCCCATGAGCCAATAAATAACCCTGTCACTCATGGGGGTCAATACAGACCCCTATAAACCTATAATTAACCCGGTCACTCATGGGGGTCAATACAGACCCCCATAAACCCATAATTAACCCTGTCACTCATGGGGGTCAATACAGACCCCCGTAAACCCATAATTAACCCTGTCACTCATGGGGGTCAATACAGACCACCATAAGCACTTAATTAACCCCGTCACTCATGAGGGTCAATACAAGCCCCCATAAAACTATAATTAACCCAGTCACTCATGGGGTCAATACAGACCCCCATAAGCAATTAATTAACCCTGTCACTCATGAGGGTCAATACAGACACCCATAAACCCATAATTAACCCTGTCACTCATGGGGGTCAATACAGACCCCCATAAGCCAATAAATAACCCAGTCACTCGTGTGGGTCAATACAGACCCTCATAAACCCTTAATTAACACGGTCACTCATGGGGGTCAATACAGTCCCCATAAACATTTAATTAACCCCGTCACTCATGAGGGTCAATACAGACCCCCATAAACCCTTAATTAACATGGTCACTCATGGGGGTCAATACAGACCCCCATAAACATTTAATTAACCCCGTCAATCATGACGGTCAATACAGACCCCATAAACCTATAATTAACCCTGTCACTCATGGGGGTCAATACAGACCCCCATGAGCCAATAAATAACCCTGTCACTCACGAGGAGCAATACAGACCCCCATAAACCTATCATTAACCCTGTCACTCATACGGGTCAATACAGACCCCATAAGCAATTAATTAACCCGGTCACTCATGGGGGTCAATACAGACCCCCATAATCCCATAATTAACCCTGTCACTCATGGGGGTCAATACAGACCCCCATAAGCCCTTAATTAACCCTGTCACTCATAAGGGGCAAAATAGACCCCCATAAAACTATAATTAACCCAGTCACTCACGGGGGTCAATACAGACCCCCATAGGCAATTAATTAACCCCGTCACTCATGGGGGTCAATACAGACACCCATAAACCCATAATTAACCCTGTCACTCATGGGGGTCAATACAGACCCCCATAACCCAATAAATAACCCAGTCACTCGTGGGGGTCAATACAGACCCTCAAAAGCCTCAATTTAACCCCATCAGTCCCATAAGGGTTTATTATGACCCTTATGGGCCTGTTACAACCCTAACATTAACTACATAACTGCCATGACGGTCCTCAAGGACCATCATAACACTAAGTACAAACACTACACTGCACTATACCCCCCATTAAACCATTAAATAAACTACCCCCCCTCTACACTAACCTATTAACACCTACACTACCTACCTACTCTGCCTACCTACCCCCTAATAAACATCCCACCAAAAAATCTAAAGTCACAAAAAATAGAAAATCTATAAAAAAAGGAACATTACAGAAAATAAACAACAAATACTACCCCCCACCCACTACAGAAAAAGAAACCGAGGGGAAAAGAAAAACAAAAATTAGTACAACACATTTATATAAAAATTTATATTAAATAAATAAACATTCTAAATATTCTAAATATTCTACTCACCTTTACAGCATGTCCCCTTCCTTCTTCTTTTCTTCTTCTCCCTGTTAAAAAAAAAAACATTACATTACTACAACATACATAAACATAAAAAAATAAAAAATAAACATAATATACATTGTACTTACCTCCCCGCGATGTCCCCGGCCTCCTCCTCTTCTGCCCCGGCTGATCCCTGGAACAATCCGCGCTCTAAAAAAAATAAAAAAATAACAGAGATCCACACTCGCGGACCTCCCTGACGCTAATGAGCCTCCTAGAGACTTTTCCGGGAGAAAAGAGGCAATGGCACCTTTTGATTGGCTGCAAACGCTGTCTATCAAATTCAGCCAATCAGAAGGTGCCAATCTGTGAGCCAATCAGAAAGGGATACACCCCAAAATCCCACTATGATTGGATAATGCACCTGTCAATCACAAGGCGCAGATGCCTTCAGCCAATCACAATGGGATACACCCCCCACAGTGTGATTGGCTGGAGGCATCTGCGCATTCTAAATGGTTGGAGTGACAATAGCCAATCACAATGGGATACAACATCACGTAGTGATTGGCTGAAGGCATTTGCACCTTCTGATTGGCTGTTGTCAATGTCAATCAGTATTACAGCCAATGAGAAGGTGCAGATGTCTTCAGCCAATCACCCCATGGGGGTGTATCCAATTGTGATTGGCTGATGGCAATAAAGCCTTCTGATTGGTTTAAATAAAGGTTGACAGGTGCATTATCCACTCGGGATTAAGTGATGTGATCTCGTGAGAGCTGCAGTTTTACAGTTAAATTTACAGGAGGAACAGATAGAGACACATGGGGTGTCTATAATCTGGGGGTGGATTATAGAAGACAAAACACCCACTGGAGAGCAGAGAGTAAGGAGGGGAATATACAGCGCCACTGTGCATCGAGGAGGACTCAATGCAACCTTTAACAGCGACTGAAAGGCATATTGCACAGCGCCACCGTGCGGCCGGAGGACAGAGCACACCATTTCACACAATAGAAAGGATAGTATGCCCCCTGCACATGTGCACCAGGTTAACATCGCCATCTGCCGGTCAGAGGACAATTATCCACCATGTTTGTAGGGAAAAGCTGGTGCAACCCACAAGACAACGACGTGTAGTCTTCGGGGGACGAAGTACAGGCATCTCCAAGTCATTGCAGTGAATATGTGAGACGGAATAAAGAAATCACACATACATAGAGCCAGTCACCAGTGTTTAATGGACTGCTCACACCATCTTGAGGTTCCCTCTACCTTATGGGCCTTACGCGCCTCGAGGCCCAAAAGTATTGGACGTGTCCTGTAGGTGATCGCTGGGTGCCTGTCTCCTTCACTCACTGCAGAGTACCAGTTCCGGTCCCCAGTCTATCTCCTTGGGGTAAGTGTTTACATTGCACACATGTGTCTGTCTCTATTCTTTAGGCCTAGGTTACTTACACGCCCGGTTGCTTGGGATACTTTATGCGATACATGTAATCATGCGGGGAGTACTTTAAGAAGCACAATATCAGTTCTGCCCAGCTGCTGGAGGTGCAAAAAATTGTTCCAGGCTTGAGAGAAAATGACGTTGGTTTATATCGAGTTGCGGCCTTAAAAAAAAATGACCACCATTTCTTTTCATGCCCGTAACTCTATGTAAACCGACGCCATTTTTCAACTCAAGCCTGTAGCTCATAAACAATGCAATGGGTGACAGAGGGGGGAAAAGAGACACAGAGGAGGGAGAGCAGGGCAAACAGACACAGGGGAGGGAGTACAAGGGGGAAGAGACACAGGAAAGGGGGAGAAATAGAAACAGGGGAGGGAGAGGGGGATAGAGACACTGGGAAGGGAGTGGGGGGAAAGAGACACATGGGAGGGAGAGGGGGGACAGAGACATTGGGCAGGGAGTGGGGGGAAAGAGACACAGGGGTGGGAGTAGAGGAGGGAAAAGACACAGGAGAGGGAGAGGTGAGGAAAGAGACACAGGGGAGGGAGAGGGGAACAGAGATACTGTGGAGGAGTGGGGGAAAAGAGACACAACGGAGGGAGAGGGGGAACAGATACACTGGGGTGAGAGGTGGGGCAAAGAGACACAGGGGAGGGAGAAAATGTTATTGCCGTCATTATTGATGGGCAATTCCCTAGTCATATAATATAAGTAATTATTTCTATTCAGTAATATAGTGCTGTCCAACATCTTGAATGCTAGGGATCAGCGAACTCTTGGGTCGGATTTACATTGGCTAGTGAGCTGATGGGTGGAACTTAAAATAATAATTAAAAAAAAGTATATTGAAATATATAGATTAATAGATTTAGATATTTTGTATTAATTAAGTAAACATTGTGGAATTTATATAGGATATCCCAAATGTTTAAACTGTCCCAGGTGTTTTATTTTAGTGACAGGTTTGTGACGAAATTGTCCCTATAGGCAGTGGATCACATAAATTAGCTGTTGGATCACGTCTGGCTTATAGGAAGCAACTGGACAGTACTGTAGTAATAGATACAAGCATTCTCTAACTATTTGGATGGCTACTGTATCATATTACAATAGAGAAAGAAAACAGGAAAAGAAACAGAAAATCTCAAACAGAGGCAGAAACAAATATTCAAAAATAATTCAAAGGAGAGACCACAAAAATGTAATAAGTAAGCTGATATAAATAGCATTGGTCTATCTTAATACAATTTTCATTATTTAAACTGAAAATAAGTTAGAAGTAGAACTGGGGTAAAATCAGTCAAACTGAGAAATGGAAGAAGCACATTGTGGGGAATAATTGGTTGATGATAGCTTAAGAGTTTTGATACAACTCTCCAACCTTGCGTAATGTACCATTGTAGTTTGGGAAAACTTCACATGTTTATAAAGTATGTAACAAACTAACCACATTAGAAATTGCATAGCCATGAGCATAAGAACATTTTTAGAGAAAAATCTCAATTTAGAGAGAATGGCTATCCTACTGTGACTTGAAATTCCATTTAATCATATTGTTAAGTGCCGCAAAATATTGACAGTTTTTCAATAGAGCTAATTTGAGATCTCATCTGCATCCAGGGTTCCTCCATTAGGACTGAGCCTACTAGGGATACAAGCAAATGCATTTAAATAAATCAAAATTTAATATAATAGTTAAAAATGAAAGACTTTATTTATTTTTAAATTTCCTCATTATAAAATCAGTTTTATCTAAAGAGCATGTTATAAATATGACACTTTAGTGGTCCATTAAAGATAACAATTAATATCAAACAAGAAAGCCTAATAACAAAATTACATATTGCAAGTATGTTTATATTCAACATTTTTATCTTCCTACATGTTCCCTGAGTCAGAAAATTATGTAAGAAGAAAATTTGTCACTGTGAGTGTCAAAAATCTAATCTATTTAGATTTGGCGCTCTTTTACCCACCATCAATAGTGATGTCGCGAACATAAAATTTTCGGTTCACGAACCGCCGCAAATGTTCGCGAACCCGGTGAACCGCCATAGACTTCAATGGGCAGGCGGATTTTAAAACCCACAGGGACTCTTTCTGGCCACAATAGTGATGGGAAAGTTGTTTCAACGGGACTAACTCCTGGACTGTGGCATGCCGGAGGGGGATCCAAGGCAAAACTCCCACGGAAAATTACATAGTTGATGCAGAGTCTGGTTTTAATCCATAAAGGGCATAAATAACCTAACATCCCCCTCCATCATCATCCTCCCCTGTATCTATTTACCCCCTCCCTCATCATCCTCCCCTGTGTCTCTTTCCCCCGTTCCTCATCACCCTCCCCTGTGTCTCATCCCCCCTCCCTCATCAACCTCCCACCTCCCTCATCATCCTCTCCTGTATTTCTTTACCCCCTCCCTCATCATCCTCCCCTGTGTCTCTTCCCCCCTCCATCATCATCCTCCCCTGTGTCTCTTTCCCTCCTCCCTCATCATCCTCCCCGTGTCTCTTTTCCCCCTCCCTCATCATCTTCCCCTGTGTCTCTTCCCCCCCTCCCTCATCATCCTCCCCTGTGTCTCTTTCCCCCCTTCCTCATCACCCTCAGGTTTCTGTGCTGTAAAAAAATGAGACAAAGATAAATCATTTCAGAACTTTTTCCACCTTTAATGTGACCTATAAACTGTACAACTCAATTGAAAAACAAACTGAAATATTTAAGGTGGAGGGAAGAAAAATAAAAAATAAAAATAATGTGGTTTCATAAGTCTGCACACCCTCTTATAACTGGGGATGTGTTCAGAATTAAGCAATCACATTCCAAATCGTGTTAAATAGGAGTCAGCATACACCTGAGTGTGTAGACTTGTTATATCCACTGTATATATATATATATATATATATATATATATATATATATATATATATATATATATATATATATTATGTTAATTGTGTATCTAGCTGCGCTTCTGGATTATAAAGCAGGTACATTTTGTAACACACACTTTTATACAATTAAATTAAAAATAAGAAATTATAAAAAGTAATTGTGTTATATATCAAATACAATATTCTTAAGACAAGCAGACTGATTTAGACCCCTTTAAAATCTTTTTCTATGTTTTTCTAATGGATTTTTAGACAGGAGAAAAGAGGCACCTCTAAGGTGGCAAGTTTTGCAAATGAGGAAAATTCTTTAGAAATTAGGTTATCTCCTTACATTTATGTCAGGTTATTATGGCCCTCTCCTGCTCTCCTTGCACAGGGTTATGTTTGCAGTCAGCTTTATGCATGCAATCATCAGGGAGACAAAGTTATAGTCAATAAAATGTAATACAAAGTAAAAAAATAACATAAGAAGCTTACATTAGGCTTAGTAATGTCCACAAATGGGAGATAACTTCATTCAGTCCTCTGTGTCTGTATCTCCACAGGTCAGCAGCAGCACTCCACATGCTGTGGTTCTGTTTCCTGCTTTGGGTGTCATAGGTGGACTGTTAATTCACTCAATTGGTTTCACTTGAGCTTCATCTGGAGTCTCCGATGATCTAAAGATACAATGGGCCTCATTCTATTATCGGCCGTAAATCGGCCGTAAGGCTGCGATTCCTTGCGAGGGTTCAGTTAACTCGCGATTCTATTATACGGCCCCGCAAGGATCTCCTTTTACGGCCGGCCGCATATCTTGGAACCGGCCGTAATCTGTGAAATATAAAAACTGAAAAATAAATTCAAGCCTGCACTGTACAGCTCTGTAAATGCTAGGGATCATATTGGGGGACATGAGGATTAAAAGGAACCCCCTCTCAAGCTTGCACATCTGCCCAAACCCGAGTTCAAATTAACTGTTTATTTGCCGGCTGCGGCGTGGGTGTGTCTGAAGTGCTCCAAGCACTCTGGACTTTTTACATGGATATTTTACGGATATTAAAAATAAAATATTTTACGGATTTGAGTACAGGATAATTATGTGCTATTTTTTCTAACACCTAAAATCCCTTTATAGTCTTCTCAAAGTGCAGGATGGCTTTATTTGAGCTATTTTATGTGCTTAATTGGTGCTAGCGAGACCTTTTTCCTGCAAGTAACTGCGGCTCGTTTTTAGCCTTGCAGAGAGGTTTCCCGGAGCAATTGAATAGCAAATCTCTTGCGGCCGTTTTAGATCAAAGGCTTTCCTCCGGCGCGAGCGGCCGCAAGAGATAGCAAGGCACCGGCCGCAAGCCTGCCGGAGCCTCCGGCCGTAAGGGAATAGAATAGCCGAATAGCTTGCGGCCGGTCCTTGCGGCCCCGCAACGGCTGCGGCCGATAATAGAATGAGGCCCAATATATATATATATATATATATATATATATATATATATATATATATATTCTTTTATAAATCATATATATTAAAAAATGCAATAAATACATGGTGCCTTTTTCACAATGAGAATTCAATTATAATCTTTTCCCAATGATTCACTGAGAAGGAAGAATGTGTACAGTGATGGCAGAGCAAGGAGGCAGCATGTATTCCATGTTTCACAACACGATTAATCAAATATAATTAAACATTTTAGTGTAAACATATCTGAGAAAATAAAACATATATTGTACTTACCTCTGATGCGTGTTTGTGAATATATATATTAACATTTTAACATTTGCCATACTAGATTATTTGTTTTATTTATTTGCACCTCCCATTTTTTGCTTGTGTAGTATCAGCATTAGATGATAGAACCATGGGTCAGAACATCTTAACACAGATTCCAATCCCTTATCACACTTTATAATTTGTACCTCAATGCCTATACAGTTTGATAGTGCATTATGGGTGTGTTTAAGCATCGCCTATGAAGCTCAAGCCTAGGGCAGTACATTTTCAAGGGGCAGCAGGCTGAAGTAGCAGATGCAATGCCACAGAATATGCACAAAAATGTCTATATGCAGAGAATATTCTGTTTGTAAGTGGATAGGGGACTTTTTTACTTTCTGTATAGTTTCATACACTCTTATGACTTTCCATATAGATGTGTGGTAAACTTATGAGTGGGATATAGCAAGAGGAAATGAGTAATAACTGGGTCGTTGAGGGCGGACAAATCTGCCTTGGCTTAGGACAGCATAAATCCTAAATATACCCCTGTATTGCATACTTAAAATTGTATTCTATGTACTGTATTGCTTGGAGAAAGTGCAAAGTTAAATAATGTAATGTGGATAAAAATATGTTCCTCCTATTGACAGGTCCAGATTTCCAATTAGAAAGTGTAGGAAGCTGTCTATGTGTGCAGCATGTAGGTGAATTCATCTGTCACTTTACACTCCAATCCTTCTCACTGTCTCACTGTCGGCTTCCAGACAGTGCCTGGTTGTTTTCCAGCTCACACACAAAACTATGGAGCACTTCAATCTGATTTTAGAAGCAGAAAGAGGTATGAAATTAGCACAGAGCAGAGGGGACCAAAAAATGTGTATAAGTGATGCCTCTGTGTGCATAATATTCCATATAATTAATGTATGCATGTATTTATGTTTTACTAGCTCTACTGGAGACCTCTCCAAAAATGACAGGAAAAGTGCATAATCCAGGCACAGGCAGTGTGAAATAAATGAATTTGGATTTATTTTTTCATACGTGCCTAAACATTTTATAGTACACCTAGATATATTACAAAATGTGTTATAATAATATTAGGCAATGTGTAGAATACTGATATTTTATTATTTGTTCCTGTTCTGTGAAACAACCATTGGTATCTTCTCTATGATAATTATACTTCTGTTTTTTATTCTCCAATCAATATCATACCCATTGATGCACAGTTATACGTCCCAAATGTTACACATGCAAAGTCCACAGTCCTGATAATAGTGAGCTCTATTACTCTATTACTTTTAGTTTAACGGGCATGGGAATTTTCAAACAGTTAACCGAGCATATGTTAAAAAATATACGTTGGATTTTTTTCCCTCATACAAACAAAGATAATGTACTTTGGTATTTGTTTCTGTATGGTCTTTTAAAATAACTAAATCTAATAATTGCCAAAATGTTTTTAGAAAAAACACAAACCGAGGGAACACACATTTTCCATCTTTTTATTTTTCTACAGAGCTCTATTTTCTGTGTTGAGGTGATTCTTTCTGTTACTCTCTAATGGGGTCCTGTCCATATATTCAATGGCCTGTATATTCTCCCAGACTTTCAAGTGTTTCACTGTTGCTCCAAGTTGTCATGGGCTGCTGTCACTGTCACTGTCTCTCTCTTTCTCCTCTGAAACAACTGAATACAATCCATTCCATTAACAGTCCCTCCCCTACTCCAGGAGCTGGCTTAAATTGGGGTTACACCGGTGCAGCTAATTTCCTTTGCAGAGAAGTTAACTCCTTCAATCCTCCTAAGGGAAGAGAGGTTTACAGAGTCTGAGATTCACATAAACACCTTGTATAACTTTTTCACACTACCGAAATATTGTGTTAATGAATCCTTAGCCTTATGCTTATCTCAGAAATGCTTAAGTTCCTTAACTGTGTTTGACCCTACCACTTCTACTGTTCCACTTATTTACTACCCTTGCTATAAAGTAGTCTTTTCCCCCATTAACCCTAAATATTCCTTCTTTCAGCTTCAAATCATGACCTCTTGTTCTTATGTTCTTCTTTTTTAGGAAAAGTGACAAAAATATGGTGATCACAGGACAATCTAGTACTATATACCTAGCACATAAAACAATAAAGTACATTTTCCAGTGTGTCCCCTCATGTGAAAATGTTGCATACTCCTCTTACATAGAACACAATGTGCTATAATATACCTTGACTTTCTTCTTTCTAAAGAAAGAGCATGAGCAAGGGACACATCACAATCTCCAAGCATTCAAAATGCACCTCACAAAGAGGGAGAGATGCCAGAAAATGCATATGTAGAGAGAATGAGCTCTGTATTTGTGACTCATAAAGGTGACCTTTCCAAAAAAGAATAAAAAAAAAGAGAAAACAGAAAATCTCATAATGTGAGACAGAAATAGATTGTTCTATATGCAGCGTTAAACTTGCTGGTTTGTCTTTAGATTAATATGAAGCCCGTGCACATTTTCATGAGATACATTGCAGGCAGCCATGTGTTAAGGTTATTCCCATAAGACAGTGTATTATCCAATCATTTTTACTGCATTACTGAAGGAGCCATCTTTAACACATCCGCATGTTTTTAATTAGTGAGTGATTTCAAAAGGGATTTTATAAATCAGTAGGAAGACTTAGGAAACAGTTACACAATTTATCAGAAGGATCTGCCAGCTCTGGGGAAACATACTGTAAATCTAGATGGCTAAAAATATCACTAGCAGCTATGATGAAAACAATCTTTAATTTCACACAGATTAAAGGGGTAAACTGACCTAAACATAAGTCTTATATAAAATAGTGCACTTAAAGGACCATTCACCTCACTGTAAGTGCTCTTCGTGGTGTGAAAGAGCACAAGATTGTATGTTTACAAGCACAGTCTATCCTGCCTACTTGCAGTTTCATGATTAATAACAAAGTGCCGAATCGCAGTGTGAAAACACTGATTGATAGCAGTTTGTCCCTGAACTCAGGAACGCACTCAAACATTAACCCATAACTTTCCTGTTTAGGTGATTTGTGATTTGTTGAGGGTTAACTCTTTTTTTTTCTTTTGCTCGCTACAAGGAGCGGGCAATGGGCAGTCAGTGACACATGTAGACAGACTTTTCTTTATTGAATTCTCAGTGAAAAATGCACATATTTAAAAAAATGTAAAAAGTATTTCAACATGCTTTTACGAGATTTTTGCTGTGATGTCGTCAAAATTGTGCTGAATTAAGTAGCACTTTAAATAATTCAGAAATGTGTACAGGTTTCAGCACTTGCCTTTTATTGTTACAAGGCCTTTGTGTATTAGGTGATGTGAGCTACTAAACTTTCACAGTATACTAATCAGCCATAGTCTGATTGATTCAGGAACTGGCTCTTGAACTTTTGGCCCTATCAGTTCAGCATTCTGAGTGTCACTGACAGAGATTAAACTTAAAATAGCAGCTTCCATTCTCCTTAAACATCATCAAAAGAGTAACTGGCAAGCTAAGCAAGGTCTATAACTCTGACATTGTAAGTATTCTCTAATACTGATCATTAATATAAAATAAACTTGTAAAAGGTTCATATTAAACCAAATTTTCAGTTCACTATTAAGCAACATTAAAAATTTGTGTGCAAACAGCAGCAAAGCAAATCTGAGCAATAATGAAAGGATTCCATTGATAACATTGATTAGGCTGTCTTGGTAAAGGCTTTAATAATGTTATCTCAGTTGAAATATTTTACTTCCTTTCAGTAGTGCTCAGGACAGAGAGGGTGTAGAGGGGTACAACAACGACTATTACTGTGCTAAATTATATTGTTTAAATATATGTCAGGCAAAAGCTTTGATTTGCTGTTGTTTGCACATGCATTTTTTTATGTTAAAGGTATATGGAAGTTTCCTTGTTTTTACCTTTTTCTAATCTAACACATGCTGATTATATCAGAAACACACATTACATTGATTAATTCTATATACATAAACAGTTATTTTATTTAAAAAATAAATGGTTTCCACACCCTCAGAGGTGCTTACATATGTATCTGGTACTAACCAATAGAAACACTGAATTTGGGTAAATGTTTAAACCCTATACTGCAATGTCTGAGCTCCTCCTTGCTTCCCTGTCAAGGTCAAAAAAGACTACACATCCCATTATGCTTAGCTCCACAAACTGATTTCCTAGACATTAAAACAATGCTATAACTGCTTGCGATTGGCCAAAATTAATTATGAATTTGATGCTATTTTAGCTTGGATTTTCAGGGCCATTGCTTCTCAAAATCAAGTCCCAGAAAACTAATTACATTTGCAAACATCATGGTAAGTTTATTAGTGTTGATTTAGGGATTTGTTCATGCAAACAATATTTTCATACACTACTGATTTTCCTCTATCACATGTATTCATAACCCATGAACCTTATATATGCCTTTAATTAATGTTAAATTAAAAAATAGGTTTAATACACTGGCCCTTTAGGTTTAGGTGTGCTTTAAAATAGATACAACATTACATTGGTATTCCGATTATTTACTGAGTAGAGAATATATTATATTATTTGGTGCTGTCTAGTGACACTAGTCGTCTGATAAGAGTGTGACTTATACCCTGTAATTATTGTTGATTGACAGTTAATAACCGTTACACATATGGGCTTGGTTGAGGTCAGGATTACTTCCTCCAGCTCCGGCTCGGGTCACAAAGATTCAGGGAATCCTCAGGATGTTGGAGCGGCTCTTTATATTTCAGAGCTTCACCTAGTCAGCAGGGCATGAAGATCCCCAGCCAAAAATCTGCAGACCGAAGCTCGACGTGACAGTGCCCAGATGGCACCTGAGTAAAAGGCATGAAGAAGTGCTGGAGGAAGCAAAATGCAGTGGGAGAGAACAGGGAAAAAAGCTACAAAACCAGAATTCATTGTTCTTGCAATAACAAACCCATAAAAGATCCTTAATTCTTTTATATAAACAAGCAAATCCTTCTGCCTATAGGTTTTTACATATCTCATTGCTTTTAGTAATGCTCTTTGGCAAGATGAAGCGTATCTTAACATCAAGCTACCTTTGCTATGCTTTCCAGAAGTTGTTTACTTTTGAATATATAAATTGTATAAAAAAAGATATATAATATATATATATATATATATATATATATATATATATATATATATATATATATAGTGGTTATTGGATTAACAAAGTGAGCGTGCATTTTGGTCTCACTTGCATGGCCACTCCCAGTTTTCCCAGAGTGACGTGCATCAACTGTATTTCTGAGAATTTTGAGCAGGAAATAAGTTTATTACATTTTTTTTTAGACATTCAAATAGAATCACTAATGTACTATTAATTGTATGTATATATATAAATTAATCACATATCTTAGTTGTCATACTGCGAGTCGTCGTCACGCTTTGCGAGCTCATGAAGCAAGCTTCGCGAGGGACTCAGTTCGGGACGCAAATGCGGACCCTCGCAAAGCGAGGGGCCGCATTTGCAGAAGGTGGAGGCTCCAACGTCGGCTGCAATGAGCTGAAGGCTTATTGCAGGCCGCAAATGTGGACCCTCGTGAAGCGAGGGGCTGCATTTGCGGAGGGGGAGGCTCTACGACGCCTCACTCGCAGTTATAAACAGCCACAGAAGCGGGACTATGAAAAAAACTATAACACGCAATGACTTAATACAGACTTACACCAAAAAATACGAGCTGCGGGACTTAGAAAAAAAATTGCGAACTCGCAAAAATACGAAATTAACGGCCGTAACGCGGAGAACCACAAACAAGAAAAGCACTTCAAAAAACAAAACAAAAAATAAACCCACATATAGCATGGGGGGACAGCCACGACATCTGCCAGTGAGGTTGCCCCCCAATTAAAGTTGAATTTAAGAAGTTTTGGAACTTGGAAATCGGCTAAGTGAGAAAAAAATGGCGGCCGAAAAAAATTTAAACGAGGCTACACAACCCAAAACCCGCAAATAAAAGCCAGGCACGTACGACTTTTGCCAAGGACGTACGAGGTCCAAAAATGCAAAATTACAAGGTCGCAAAAATACGAACTTAACGGCCGAACCGCGCAGAGCGGAAAACATTAAAAACACACAAAATACAAACACAAAAAAAAAAAAAAACAATACACAAAGCAAGGGGGGACAGCCAGGACGTCTGGAAGTCAGGTTGCAAGCAAATTTAAGTCCAATTTACACTCAAAAATCCCCTAAGCGATAGAAAAAATGGCCTGCGAAACACACGAAAACTAGGCTACATGACCCCTAAACCCGCAAAACACCAACAGGCACATACGACTTTTACACAAACCTGTATGAGGTACAAAAAACACTATTAGCAAGGACGCAAAATCATCCACACCCGCGTACCACATACACAATCGCTGCCATTTTACAACACTAACTTACAGAATGCGGAACTACACAGCTACACTAATGGTTTCTCCTCACGCACGCAGCCTATTTACACTACACACTGCACACATTGCTGACACTTACACCTCAGCTCAACAACAGTGCAAATCTACATTGTATGCTGCAGGAACATCAAAACAGATTGTTAGCTGCATATATTAATTACAAATAGGTAAAGTATAATAATTTATGATTTAATTAATTATCATGAAAAAATACATATACAGAAAAAAAAAAAAAAACACCACAGTATCGCAATAAACAAAAAGAGGCCTTCACCGCGCGCCTCACAAGGAGCTCCAACACTGCTCATAGGACACAGGGGGCCTCATTCTATTAGCGGCCGTAAATCGTCCGTAAGGCTGCGATTCCTTGCGGGGGTTCAGTTAACTCGCGATTCTATTATACGGCCCCGCAAGGATCTCCTTTTACGGCCGGCCGCATATCTTGGAACCGGCCGTAAGCGGTGAAATATAAAAACTGAAAAATAAATTCAAGCCTGCACTGTACAGCTCTGTAAATGCTAGGGATCATATTGGGGGACATGAGGATTAAAAGGAACCCACTCTCAAGCTTGCACATCAGCCCAAACCCGAGTTCAAATTAACTGTTTATTTTCCCGCTGCGGCGTGGGCATGTCTGAAGTGCTCCAAGCACTCTGGACTTTTTACATGGATATTTTACGGATATTAAAAATAAAATATTTTACGGATTTGAGTATAGGATAATTATGTGCTATTTTTTCTAACACCTAAAATCCCTTTATAGTCTTCTCAAAGTGCAGGATGGCTTTATTTGAGCTATTTTATGTGCTTAATTGGTGCTAGCGGGACCTCTTTCCTGCAAGTAAGCAGCGGCTCGCTTTTAGCCTTGCAGAGAGGTTTCCCGGAGCAATTGAATTGCAAATAGGAATTTCTTACGGCCGAAACTCTTGCGGCCGTTTTAGATCAAAGGCTTTCCTCTGGCGCGAGCGGCCGCAAGAGATAGCAAGGCACCGGCCGCAAGCCTGCCGGAGCCTCCGGCCGTAAGGGAATAGAATAGCAGAATAGCTTGCGGCCGGTCCTTGCGGCCCCGCAACGGCTGCGGCCGCTAATAGAATGAGGCCCAAAGTACACCAGGGGAGATGCTTGCAATAAGCGCCAAAAGGAGGTCAGCGCGGACCTTGCAATGCGCTGCTGAAAACAAAAAATACACCAACCGACAGAATGTTCAATTTTCTCTTATGACCTGATCCTGTCTGCTACTATCTCAGGATGGTGTATCCTTATAAACTAATGAGAATTCCACTGGCAGTTAAAGTTCCCATAGTCTCATTTTACATATCTGCTTTAGTCCCCTCTCACCTTAGAAAGCTGATCAGCAGAAAACAAAATGGTGGGTGCTACATCAGTATAATTACATATAAAGGGTGATAAATGAGTTAATAAAATTATTTTAAAACATTTTTGCTAATGTTTGAAGTTTAATTTTCTGAAAGCGTATACTTTAGATGTAGGGCCACTGTGATCCCTTAAAGGAAGATTGACACCCACTATGAAATGTATCTTAAACTCAAGCTTCCTTTGCTATGTTTTAAAGAAACTGTTTATTTTTGAATATATATCAATTGTAAAAAATGTATTTAAGTTTCAGTTTCCTTTTGCAGAATACATAAAAAAGGGATATTGTGATACAATTTAAACGTTTCTGGTAAATTCCCTGGAACCCTGTGTGTCTGACTGCTTTTTTTTACGTTTCAAGTGCATTTTGTATTGACACACAGCATCATGGGAAATGTAGCCATTTTCACTGCAGTGCAGCAAAGCAAAGCTGCCAATTTTTATTAAATATATTAGTTCCATTTAGGCAAAACTGGTATGCATATATAAAGGGCATTAAACATTATTACAGCAGAGAGACAAAAAAGCATATTTCTACTGTCATTGGTTACATGTGTAAATCAGTAGGTTTATGTATTAAGACGCGTTGCATATCTTATTGAGTATTTGTAATTGTATTGAAACATGGTATAAAAAAAATGTAAACTAGCATCCTGGGAACAAAATGTGTCAAGGTCAAACTGGACAGCATTAGTAACCTCTGGTCAGATACATAGCCTAAGGTTTTGTGTAATGAAAATGGGTACCGCACAATGTGGAAGACAAATGAACGACCGGGTCACGATACAATGAGAACGCCAGCGCCTACCATGAATTACAGAAAGACAATTATAATAATGTGAGGATCCTAACAATGAAACCCAGAAATTAGCTATTCACAAGTCCCCAAGGTATAATAATGCTACCTCCATGTTTTATGGACCATGGGTAATTGATGACAAAGGGGGTATGTCACCATGGCTGAGTATAGGGTGCCGCTTTTCTTCTGCCTGCTCTTGTATGGTATCCTTCAGCCTGCTCTGTGCTGCAGACTGTTCAGTATTCTACTCATCTTGGTATGGGGAGAACAGAGCTTCTGCAGCAGTGTCAGCCTGACAAACAAGGGACCTTTTGGCCCCTCCCGAGGGCAGAACAACCCTCTGTTGCTGTGTGTTCTCCATCTTCCTCTTAACCCAAAAATGAAAGGATGCTGTGTCATGCTGCAGAGCACACAAGAAGTGGTTAATATCAATGACTTATTGAAACCGGCAAAGAACAGGTTAACGGCACTGCTGGGACAACTGGGAGGATTGGGCTCCCTGTCACCTGCTATATGTCATCTATCCCTGCTGCCACTTCACTTGTGATATATCTTTCCTCGCTCCCCTGGCTCCGTGCCCTTGAACTTCCACTCCTCCCTATGAATGTCTCATTCCAACTCTTTTCATCATTTCTTATCTCTCAATGTTCACTTTTATACCTGTTCTCACTTATATTTTTATATATATATATGTTTCCTCTTGATTTCCAATATAATTATTTCCTTACATCACTTTCCTACTTGCTTTATGAATCCCTTTTTCCCTCTATTTTTTATTTTATTTTCTAATATTCTTTAACATATTCCCATTCTCTCTCCCCTTTTGTCTTGGCTGTCTCTCTGCCTCTCACCCCCTCTCTGATGTCACAGCCATTACAAGAGATGACTACAGTGGCTGCAGTTCCCTGTTCCTCCCCATCATCAATATCCAAACACATTATATATTCAGACGGAGTCGCCTTTTTTGTCTGATTTAGTCTATTAGAGACTGCAGCCAAGTAAAAGAACAGAGACACACACTGCTATAGTACTTTGCCTCAATCCTGTCCTGCAGCATTCACTGTGATTCCAGCACTCACCCCTCTGCACACATGCTTGTCAATGCGTTTTAATCAGCCAATGTACCCTCTATATGCCCATATTCCTTATCTGCCATCCAAAACATATTTGCTGATCTGATACAGTTAAAGGGGAATGTCCTCTCTATCATACGAGAGAATAGATATATCATTAGATGTATCACTTGAAGCATTTTCATTTCACAGAAATTAGTATCCGGTATACATGTATTTGGATTTATCATTAGGCAGATGCCTAGGGCTGCTATGCTCAGAAGGGCAACCGTTGTGTAGTTTAATGATGACATTTCTTGCATTTACAATTTAAAAGAAGCTGTGCAAGGGGCAGCACAAGGGTATGCACACATACATGTATGTCTAAGTGTGTAGGTAGAGTAGGAAAGAAATTATAGTCTCCCAAGATGCTTCCTTGTTTATATACAATATATCATTTATAACATATAACATCCGTATCCATTCCACTGTCAGGATAGCTCCCGATTCATAATGGGTACTCATTACTGACTTCCAAAATGAGCCAATACCTTACCAGCCCTTCCACTGAAGGACTCTTATGGAGCTTAAAGAAAGACTGTTATGGAGCTTAAAGACTGCTATGGAGCTTAAAGCCCCACAGTAGTTTAAAAAAAAAAAGAATACTTTGGTGAAGTACATAACAAGCCAACAACATTAGCAGATATGTAAACCATGAGCATAAAACAATTTTTAGTGAAATTCTTTAGTTTAACAGACCCTGCTTGTCATGTGTCCTTCTATCTTGGACAGCAATTGGTTTGACGGAGCCATTATAAGTCAAGTTCTCCATAAATATGATAATTCAGTCATATATATATATATATATATATATATATACATATATATATATAAACACAAGCTGAGATCCCGCTCCATGTTAACGATAGCCAGTAAGCTTGAAACGGCTGTACATGGATAGGATTCTTAGCTTGTGTTTAATACAACCTTGGCTTTGCATTAAAGCTGTGTACAGCATGCAAAAGCTTAAAGGGAGCCAGGTTTGATAATGGCTATGGATTGAAGAGCGAGGTATTTGTGGGCACCTTTGCTTGTCCCAGAATGCAGTGTAATAACTGTTCTTCTTGGAATTCTGAGCTGGAAGCAGGTTTTTAAACTTGTTTTAGACATTCAAATGTGAACACAGATGTACTTTTTATTTACTATATATATATATATATATATATATATATATATATATATATATATATATATACATATATATATACTCAAAAAATGCTTTGCTATTAATAATGGGAAATTATTTTATTTATTATGCTATTCTACAGTTTTTATTTGTAAAAGTAGGAACTGAGTTGACGATTAAGAAGCATAGGACATGTTGATATTTTACTTCCAAAGTTTATTTATTATTGAATATAAAAACGCATCTGTTTAAAAAAAAAACACACATCTGCGTAAAGAAGCCTATAACTTGCCACCTTAACATGCACAATGCATCTTTCACCCTCCTGTACTGCACCCAAACCCTATAGATTGCAAGCCTGCGAGCTTTCAATCTTGCAATGCGCTTTAGGGATTCCAAGCTTAAAGACAGGGCACTGCATTTTTTGTAGTGTGTTAATATTGTTTTGCCCTGAACACAACGCATGTATAGCGTTACGGAATATGTTGGCGCTTTACAAATAAACTATAATAATAATGGTATGAATATAGCTCATTGAAAGTAAACGATACAAATGAACACGTTACAAATAAACGATAATAATGATAATATGAAAATAACTCATTGACAGCCTGAAATATAAAGCATGGTTCTGTACAGCTTTCACCTCCAAACACCATCAACTTCCTAGAACCCCTTTATCGTGTAAGAGAACCATTTATTATGTGAAATAACTTTTTAATATAAGAATGTATTAAGTTTAAAATATGCATCCTGTGGAACGTGTCACATTTTGACACCTGCTCTAATACCAATTCTTAGCTTAGAGCCAAATGCACACAGGTTGTACCCAGAGGCATGAAGTGTGATATAACTTGGGAAAGCACTTTGCTGGAACTGCTGTGTGTCTGCCACCCACTCATCCTAACTCAATCTCACCTCATTGCTACTAAGTGGCACAAACCAATTATATCTTCACTACCAGAATGTACGTAAGGCAAGTTTACAGTGACTTGCTTGTTCTTTTGGCAGCTCATGGGGTTAAACATTGTGTGGTACAAGTCTGCAGCTGTATTGGCATCAATATGTTCATTTGGTTTCTTTCTCTCGAACAAAATTTCTTTCACTTAGTGTTGTGTTAATAAATTAAGCCTATACAATAAGTTATAGAACACTCTAGAAGTTTGTTTAAAGCATTAATTCCAAGAGTTGGTCGATAGACCAGTGTTGGTTTTAATAATAATAATAATAATAGTAATAATAATAATAGTAATAATTAATTTATATAGTGCTTTTCTCCCAGAAGGAACCCAAGGAAAGAAATGTTAATAAAGAGATAGTTGGAACTTATTGGAAGGTTGGTCTTTAGTCATGGGTATAGGAACTGGGGGGATGAGGGGGACAATCCACCCAGATTCATTGTATGTATGCATGCGTATAGAAGATTTGAAGTGTTCGGAGCTAAATCCCCCCCAGAATTATTTTGGTTACTTCACCCCTGTCTTCAGTCTCTTTGGGAATGGGTCCAATTAGGGGTCTCTCTGACTGAGCATGGCAAAGAGCTCCAGAAACTTGCTGATTCATAGATAAAAGATCAGGGTTTGTGAAGACATGCAGATCTTAGAACATGAGTCTTAACTTTTCATGAGATCTCACCTGTTCCTTAGAGCGCAGAGAGAAAACAGTATGTGAAACAGAAGAGACCACTAGATGAAGGACAAAGATGAGCCATAGAGACGATGAGAGTATGATAAGGAGGGGTTTTGATGAGATAATGATAAAGAGAATTAGAGATTTATAAAAAAAAAGATTACAAAGTAAAAATAGGGATGTTTAGTTAGTGAAAAGGAATGATGATGGGAGGATGTGAACTGGGAATGATGTGGATGATAAGAAAAGGCAATTATTAGGGGTGACAATAATGGATGATGAAGGAGTATGATTAAATATTGAGTATTTCAAAGAGGGATAATGAAGGAATGGAAGAATGGAAAATAAGTATTAATAGGTGATGAGAAAGAGGGATGTTAAAGGGGGGAGGAAGATAGTATGGGAGCGGGGACTGATACTGTAAACTTGTCAATATCATTAGCCACAGCTACAGCTTATAATCAAAGAACTGGCCTGTGGTTTAGAAATTAGTTTAAATATTTGGTGCAGCTAAAAGGTTTTAGCAGAGAATTGATTTGCCTTTTCTAGCAAAGACAAAGATAAACAGACTATCTGTATCTAATGAGCTGTTCTTGTTTTTAGTCAATAGTCAATGCTTTGCATGAATTGCTATCTCTGGATGATGCTCTTCAGAATTGGAGCATGCTCTGCAGGCTGGGTATGCATTTTCTAACAGGGCCCTATTCTATTGGCCAATTTGTAAAATTATAAACACATAAAGTTGCTCTTAAAATTGCCACAGATTCTATTAGCTACTCGCAATCCAATTATGAGTTTCCCACCCACAATCACTACGGGCCAGTCAAATTTGCAAAACTGGCCATAGAACTCCATTCGTCTTATTACAGCTTGAACTAATTAAAGTTACACAAGATCAATATTCTATTAGACCCGTAGCACTAGATCGCAAATAAAAGTCTCACCAGCAATTGAAAAAAGTATCACGTTTCTGTCAAATATATTACGAGTGCTAAATACGACTCGCAAGGCATTTTTCAAACAGTTATTAGAGCTGTAACAGCAATTAAAAGCACAATGCTGTACTTTAAAAGCATGGGAAGGCATGGAAACACCTTATAATTAATTGCAGAACAGTCTCAAACCCACAAATATGCAATACATTTTTTTTCCAAAAATATCTACAATTGACAATTCATGCCCACCATGAACATGATGTGCATCAATATAAACACATTTTTCCAACACTTTAATGCCTAATCTGTCATAAAAGCCAAAAAAGCACACCTTATAATGGTCTAGAAACCACTCATAATGATTATAGGAGGATAGGATAGAACATACATTCTTATATGTCAAGCAAAAGGGGTATCCAGTGTATTTTTTATTGAATATTTATGTTCAAGGATGCATCTTCTTAACTGTTGAGATGTTTTTCCTACATATAATTTGTGGCAAATGCATTCTAAAAGATATACAACCCCCGTAGATCCACAATTGTAAAAGTCCTTGATAACATAACTTTTGCCATCCTGTGGATTGACAAATTCCTTGGTTGGTGTTACATATCTACAGGCCTTGCATCTGCCACAACGATATGTGCCCTTGAGTTGTCTGAGCCAAATTGGACTGGGTTTGACTCGTTGGTAAAAACTATGGGTTACATCATCTTTGTTGTTGCATGCCCGTCTATAAGTGATCATCGCTTTTTCAGGTAAAATCAATGAAAGATCATTGTCAGCCTTCAAGATTTGTCAATGTTTGTTGATAATCGTTCTGACTTCATCTGAATTACCACCAAAGTGAAAATACAACATGTTTTTTCAGGACCGGTGTTGACTGTTTCAATAGATTTCTGGTTGATTAGGGATGTCCTTTCTGTAAGCAATGCTCTCTAATAAGCTTATTTGATGCATCTATTCATATATTACCTTACTTTAAACTGTAACCTCAGCTTGTTTTTTTAATTCAGATTCACTGGTACAATTTCTCCTGGCCCGTATTGTCCTATGGGTCTACTCCTTTTTTGAGGGGTAGGATGCATACTGGACCATAGAAGAAATTAAATGGTGGCTGTGGGTTTCTGAAGATTGATGTTTACATTTTACCCATACTGTCTTTACTGATGGTTAGATCAAGAAAGTTTATGCTAGATTTATTGGCCTAATTGGGTGCACAAGGAGCCCTCATAGCAGTCCCCTTCTTTTGATGATACCACTTGGCATTAAATAGAAAATAGTTCCTGGTGAGGACAAATTCTAATAAGGAGATTATGAACTTATTAAAGTGATCTACGGTGGATTTCCTACATCTTAGTGGTGTGGAATCAAGGTATACAACTGTTCCACATCTATGTTTGCCATTATTGTTTCTGGTGGGACACTTATATCTTGACGTTAGGTCACTAGTATCTTATTATTATTGTGTATTTTGGGCAACGTATAGAAAGTGGATCTTACAGCGTATTTTGGAAATAGAAATTCATATTCTTGTGTAGTTATTAAATTATCATATTTTGCTTTTGTCAGAACAGATTTTAATTCACATTGAAATTCAAAAGTGGGATCTCTTGGTAATATATCATGTTAGTTTGTCACTTATGATATTCAGACACATTATAAGGTAATCCTGACTATCAAGTACTACAATATCCCCCCCCCCCCTTATCAATTTGTTTTATAGTTATTGATTCATTTTTCTTTAGTTCATCGAAAGCCCTTTTTTTTCAAAAGAGATTAGAATATCTTTTACCAGTCTATTACATTCTTTTTGATTCTGATATAATTTTTCCAAGTCATCCATAACTAACTGTAAGTATACTCCCAAATTTGCAAATTTACCAAAATTGGGAGTGAATCTACTTTTGTTTTTTAATTTATTACTATCAAATGCATTTTCAGTTTTTTGTTCAGTATGATTTTCAGGAAGTAGACTCAAAAGATCTAAGTGTGCCTATATCTTCCTTTGATATACCTAGTCCTAAAAAGTGTCTTTCCTCTATCTTTTTATGAAATGTGTGTAAAGCTAATTTCCTGACAAACAGGTTTATATCTTTTATAGTAGTGAATAGACTAGGATTTGAGGTTGGCACAAATGTAAGGCCTTTTTTGAGAAATGACTTGTGATATTTGTTGAGGGAGAATTTTCATAAATTTATAAGCTCATTGTTGTCTGAGTGAAAAATTGGCTTATAATTTTTATGATGGTTCTTTGCACATAGATTTTTTTTATCAGATTTATAAGTTGTTACTTTATATTCTATGAAGAAGTCACTTGTCAAATCAGAATTTGAACTTAGAAGAATGGATCTCTTCTTGAATGTGTTCTGTGATGTGTTTGTCTCATTTGGCCGTGCTCTGTCTCTAAAAAAGTGTCTATTGATGTCTGTCCCATATTTTAACGCGTTTGTGGCCTCATCATTTTATTTGAGAACAAGCATGTGTGGATACTTCATGTGTTTCAGAATGTTCATATATCTGACTGATTGGGATTTATTGTCTGTTTATTAGTTCTAAACACTTTTCCCATTTTATAGTCCTGCTGGTCTCTCAGAAATATTTTTGTTTCCAGTTTATTATGATCTTCTTGAATTTTTCTATATTTGAATTTAGCCGACTGTTAAGGATGGGGTTGAAAAAGTGCACAATCTCATTTAGGTAACCCCAATAATATGGGGTGATGATGGTGACTGAAGCAATGGATAGAGGTCCCTATCATGTTGGTTGTTTTCAGTGAGTGTCGCAATCAACTCTGTATCTCGGTGACGTGATGTTGGAAGAACAGGGTGTATTCGCCAACTGGATGAGTGCGTGTATGGAAGGTTTTGTTACTACTGTATGTAAAGTAGTCCTCCATGCATAAGAAATTCAGTGAGATGGGACTTTTGAAAGATAAATATATTTTTAATGATAGAAAACTATAGATAAGATACACAATATCCACTGTATCAGTTAGCGACTATGTGCAATGTGGATCGTCTAATGAAAATACATAGACAATCTCAAAAAATATATAGAAGTTGAATGCTATCAAATTTGATATTCGAGATAGCAATGATAATTGGAAGGTGTAAGTACACTTCAAACGCGTTTCTCCATTCACTGACGGCTTCCTCAGTGATAGTGTTAGTGTTACCTGTTGGGACAAATATACCAATTACTAAAATTTGACTATGTTAGTTTTACAGGGTATACATGATTGAAAATAAGACCATTTATGTTTTTGCCAGTGAATAGGTGATGAGTCTTTTATTTATTAGGATATAATTTGATTTATTTAGAATTGTTTGTAAATTAAGTGTATCAGATTTCCATTTACCGGCTATATGGCTTTTAGTAGCCAATATTAGAAATTGCAGAAATTATTTCTGAGTAATATTGATTCCAGGACTCAAGTGGTTAATATATATCATGAAATTCACATGGACTAACAGATCATCTAATGCATTTTATAGATTGCTAGATTGCTTGATTGTGAGCCCGATCGGCACATATTACTTATAGGCACTAATTAATTTGTAGCCTCGGATTGCAGATTACATGTAACTTCCATGTTTTACTGACGTCATGATGACGGCCTCATTTACTGTTGGCTGTGTCTAAGAAGTAAATTATGGGCTTGCTTAAATAATGTCAGATCATTAGATCACGCTCCCTTAAGGTCGGCCTTAAGGTCAGAATTTGCAAGCTGGAGTCAATAAAATACATCTAAACAATTATTTAAAAAAAAAACACCTGCAGACAAATTTATGAGTTTGAGGCATTTGCCTGCTTTTAATAGAATGTGGCCCATACTAAGAGGTTGTTTTTATATAATGTTAAGAGCATTGTACTGCCAGAGAAATGCAATTGCATATCATGTAATACAGGCTCTCTCTGCATTGTGGGGGTTAATAAATTCCCCGCCATCATCTCCAGCAAAGATTCTGTACTACAAATCATTGAAATGGCACTTATTAAAGTCTGATATGCTGCGAGTGTTTCTATTAGGGAACAAAATAAAGGAACTAGAAAAAAAAAGGTTGAGCCCCTGGCAAGAGCTGCCTGACAGCAATCAGTCTCATTTTGCAAATCATTGAAAAGTTAAAAAATGAGAGAAATTGGTAAAACACAAGCAGAGTCAGAATGTGTTAGTGAGTGCGTCAGCAGTTCTACTCCAGCGAGTACGGCTGACACGAGGCAGCTGTGAATATCTCCCACCCACTAACAGCTCCATTAGGAATGTCCTGTGTTTTCCAACACTCTGTGCTAGAGAGAATCATTAGTTAGTGATTTGCAGTACAAACAACAGAGACAAAAAATAATTTGAATACAATATATGTTCTAGAATAGAAATTCCCACATTGGTCCAAGGACCACCAGTGTTTGGTGAGCTCCACTTAGGTGTTCCACGGTAACATAAACACTGAGATCAAATACAAATTCTCAAACAAAATTAAAAATATATATAAAAATTAAAAAACACCATAATGCATAGTAATTGTTAGAAAACAGACATGAAAGTCAATGTGTGGTCTGCAAAGATCCTCAGCTGGTGGTCCTGCAATGTTCTGGTCGACTTTCAGGAGGTCCATTGAAAAAAAAGTTTGAATACTAGTATAGATTGGAGAGGGGTTGTCATGATAGAGGCCTTCCAATATATAGAAGCTAATAAAGTTCAGGTGTGAAGTGTATTTCAGATTTTAGAGGGTGGAGGAGTAAGAAAATTGATTAGGGACAAATATCATATGTATTAGTTGTTGTAATTGTGAGTTTGATGGTAACGCAATGTTAAAAGTTACAGGTTCTGCCTGCACAGTGAGCGCCGAAGGCACTTATTGCAAGCAACCCATTGCAAGGCCCAAAATTACATGTTTGACAGAGGCTGCTATGAGAGCTGAAGGTGCTCACTGAGGGGCTTGGATGAGCGCCAGAGGCGCTCATCGCGAGGCCTGTACGTGACTGGCTTGAAGGGGCTGCAATGAGTGGCGAAGGCGCTCATCGCGAGGCTCGTATGTGACTGACTTGAGGGTGGGAGAGGCTCCGAATGGCTTACGAGTTACAGGCTTCAAAAAAATGATGGCTTTAATGGCCGACATTTTTTTCAAGCCCGTAACTCTGAAGCAGTTGGGAGACCGCCAAAAGACGTCAATTAAATAGAAAAAGAACTTACAACCTCACACTCAGCACAGGGGGAGAGGCAGGGATCCTGTAAGTTGCAAGCTAATTTGGGGGAAAGGGTGGAAAGAGACACAGGGAAAGGAGTGGAGGGGCAAGAGACACAGGGGTAAGAGAAGGGGGGAAAGAGACACAGGGGAAGGAGTGGAGGGGCAAGAGACACAGGGGTAAGAGAAGGGAGCAAAGGGACACGGGAGGGAGACAGGGGGAAACAGATACATGGAAGGGAGAGGGGGAAAAGTCACAGGGGTGAGAGAGTGGGGAGAGGCTTGCAATGAGTGCTAAAGGCTCTCATTGAGAAGGCTGAAAGTTACGGGTTGGCTGACGCCTGCACTGAGTGCACTCATTGCGAGGCCTGCAAGTTAGAGGGGGGAGAGCCTTGCATTGTGTGGCAAACAGCATTGCCAGGTTTCAAATTTTATTGCCATCATTTTTGATGGGCAAGTCGCTAGTAGTAACATATTTGAAGTATGCCTGGGGTATTATGTAAAACTTACTCTTTGAAGAACTGCACTCGAAACAAATAATAAATCTTTTAGTTTATTACCAGTTTTGCTGCAGTAGAGTCTTCCATTGATCTACTTCCTCAGATAGGCGGAGACTATGAACACAGATGGGAATATGGAAGCTAAGACTGTCAGTGTTTTTATAAGTTCTAATGTTCATTAATTTAAGAGGTCACATGCTTCTCAGAGAAGAAGCACATTTAAGGAAATGGAACAATGCTGTAAAGAATAATTTTATATAAATGTTTAAATATGGACTTGGTAGGGTTTAATTAGTCACAGCATGGCAGAGACAGTGAGCCTGAATGGCCAAATGGCCATCTAAACATGTAGGGACTTGGGTTAACCCTTTGATGCCATTGCATATGGGAATGCCTCTTACACATAAGGGCTCACAAGTATAGATTAGTAGTAATAATAATAATAATAATAATAATGAATAAGGACCAGTGTATTCTGGTGAAGGCTGGTTCTGCCAGACAAAGGGACATCCTTCATGGCTAAATGGTATAGTTGACATAAAATACAATAAATACATGTGTACAGTCTCTGAGTGATACATGTTTGGCTATGATACCAGCCCTGGGATCTGGAGGGGTAGCATGTTGAAGGTACAAGATGATTCCATTGTAATCATTAAGGGTCACATATAAGTCCAAACAGGATATTAACAGGTACTATACAATGCATAAAAACCCTTCCCAACATCTTCGTAGCCATACAGAATATGCAACTCCCAGTTTTACCATTTTTCTTCTGCAGACATGCTGCCTGATTTGACCCTTTCTTGTACAGGAACAGTAAATCCAAAATGGAGTCACCTAACAATATGGAAGAAACAGGCAAATATATCTACAGGCTTTAGCTACTAGCCAAAATGTAACCCCGTCAAATACTTTTTAAAACCTTGTTGAAATATGTTGCATTACTTACAACTGATGCTAGTTTAGTCCTGCAATAGGAGCCCCAACATGATATATTCTGGTCTGTAGTCCCCCATTTTATTGTCCCCAGCATAACAACATTTTATACAATACATAACTGCTCTGCAATGCAAAAAACATACAGTCTTAAAGGCATATTTAAGTTTCCTGGATTATGAATGCATCTGATAGAGAAAAATTTGTAGTGTAGAAAAAAAAAATTGCATGAACAAATACCAAAATGAACATAACATGAACTCACTCCGATGTTTGCCAACTCTCTTGAGCTTACAAGCAGTTGCTTTTGTGAGTTAACACCCCTGGGTATCTCTGCAAAAATTAGCAAAACATTCATAATTTGTTTTGGCCTTACAAAGGCAGTTAATACATTTTAATACATTGTAACAATCAGTGATGGCAGTTTGTGCAGGAAGGAAAAATGGGATGTGTAGTCCCCCTTGCAGAAGGAAGCAGGAGGAGACAGACACTGATCTGTAGATCTCTGCATCTTGCTGGGGCGGTGCCAGTACGACCTTGGGACAAAAAGAGCCCTTACTTATGCGGTTCAGCAAAGTCCCACCCCGGTCCCAAAAGTCAGTCATAACAGGCTAAAAGGGGTCTCATTATGCTGGATTCAGCTATTTTTCTTTTAAAGGGACGATACTTGCTTTGACAATACAGCAGTGTCACGCCCAGATTTAAGGGGTTCCGTATACCCCTTATATCTCCTACTTTAGTTTATAGGAGCAAACTCCAGACTGTGGCTCCAGGCCTTTATTCTCATCTCAGCACACCAGCCTTTCAGCTCAAAACATCATTGCTGGAGAAGCAGATAAATCAGACCAGCCAAACCATTTCTTTAGTGTAGAGACACTGCATTTATTTTGACAACAAAGCAACATTTTGAATTCATCCAGTAACCAATCCCACAAGGGTAATTATTCTTCCCATATCTTCAAATTATCATTGAGGTCAGGGTTATTAGCTGCTTGCCCCCACTGAGCTAGGAGCCTGAACGTCAAAGATTTCGCCATGTGCTCTCTTTCCTGTTTCTTATTCTCTCTAGGGAGTAATTAGAGATCCATTGTTTCCCATGTTTAGCAGATTACTTCTTCTGATCTTATACATTCAGGGACTGACCCATTATAGTAGGTAAACAAATAGCTTGTGGCCCCACACCGTCTGAGATGCCACAAGGCTAGATACATTTATGGCAGGAAAATGGCAATAAGGAGGCCTTCTCCCATACTGTACTGGATTCCCTTATGACTAAGCACCTCACAACTGATGACTGTTCTGTATAATATACATCATTTAGTGACCCCCCAACATTACTTATTGAGGCCTACTGTACATTACACATAGCACCATCCTGTCATATTTCTTAGCAAGTCTACAGACTGGGATTACGAATAACCATGATGCATATATCAGGTTTTCCCCAAAGGGCCTACAGTCCATAGCTCCCCAAAAGTTCAGTGGTGGGGCCCTTCTGGGCATGACAACTAGGCAGAGAAAAATAATCAATGGTAGAAGAATAAACAAAGAGGCAGAGATAGATTTAGGATGGGGTGCACCCAAATACAGCAACAAATAGCACTTGCAAGTCAGGTAAGAAATATAGGTGAATTCAATCATTTGGTCAAACACTAATAGAAAAAAAAAATATGCATTTATTTTGGGGGCTAGAAATAAAAATCCCCGTGGTTAAATCTGGAAAATAAATGTGAATCTTATGAAAATAGAATTCCAAAAAGGCTGTAAAAGTGCTTATTTCACTTAGGGCACAACTGTTGTAATTAACACAGCCCTATAACCACTTCTACCATGCATTAACTCTTACCTTAACTCCTCAATGATCACAGTACGTTAAAGGAACATGGAAGGTTTCTGGATTTCACTAGGAATATAATATACCTATGTATCTATTTACTTCTATATACTTTATTTTTTCTGCCTAAAGTCTATCAAATTGTGCCTATTTTGGTCTGCCCCCTGCAGCTCATGAAGCTCATGAATACACAGACTGTAAGTGTGCAGTGTTTCAAATTAGCCGCTCAGAACCCCTCTCAAGCAGAATGTTGCCACTAGTTGGAAGTACACTGTCTTCATGAGCTGCGATTTTAGGCAGAACAAACTGAGCTTTCAAGCACTTCCTAATACAATAAAGAACACAAAAGTATGGAGATAGATAAGTATATTGTATTCATGGCGAAAGCCAGAAACCTCCAATGCCCCTTTAATTTCTATATACTTCTTGAATCTAAGACCTTAAGTTGAATATACCACTTTTTTGCACTTTACTGTTATGCATAGAGTGGTAAGATTATGATGCGTTATGGTGGTGTTATGATAACCATAGGGGGAGAGTTGAAGTATATGTTAAGTTATGGTAGTAAATGACTGTAGTGTAAACATACAGAGGGGGATAAAACAGCGAAAGGAGAAGGGGTAGCGGAAGGGTGAGGACAGAGTGTATGTAAGAGCAAAGATAGCGTAGCCTTTATATATACAGTCATATCATTTGAAGGGACACAGTAAGATTTGATTTTAATGTTAATGTAGTATAAAGCATTCCTATATGTGTACATTAAAAAGCATATTACATATTATAAAAATATATAAATATTTTAATTTAAATTATTTCTTGGAAAGTGCCTGCCTGGAGGGGTCTCTATTTCCTGTTATCCTCTGCTCCCATCATTCACAAGTTCAGTGTTTACTTAAGGGGGGGAATGCATGAAGAGAACACCCACACCCCATCCATACCTCCTCCTTATTGGTCTAGCGTAGAGGACCATAGCAATATTAAATAACAATCATTATAGACAAATGTATTCTAATACGGTTGTTATTGTTCGGTACCTTAGGTGAATGTTGTTGTAAATTTGAAATAGTTAAAGATCCCCCTGTCTAAAACTAAGAAAAGCTAACGTTATTTATATATATATGCTTTACCTTAAATGGTCAGTTAATTCAGCACACCACTTTAAAGTTCTCATAAAAACATGTTAAAATACTTTTAGAACTTTTTAAATACGTTAACAAAGAAATTTATAAATGAAATCTCTGTTTACATGAGTCACTGGCAGTGCACCCAGACAAACCCACAACAGCAGCATAAGCAGAAATAGAGTTAACCCTTCACAAATTCATCTGTGCAGGGAAATGATTTTAGAAATCAGCTAAAAATGACAGTTGGGGGTTAACTTCTCCTGCTACATTCCTGAAGTGTAAAACTATAAATCATTTGTCTTCATAGAGCCTTCACAGTTAGGGGTTGGCATGTGTTGTTAATCATGGAACAGTCAGGAGTGTGTTTGTAAACAGGCCTAAAACTGTAGATTTTTAGCAAATTTTAGTGTAATAAAAAAAACAAAAGCTAATTTTAACATACAATCATGTGCTCTTTCACACCATGAAGAGCACTTATAGTGAGGTAAATGACCCTTTAACTTCATTTTTTTTAACTTTCATTTGAATATTTCACTCATGAGTTGTGTTATAAATCCACAAAATAACATATCTATCAACATAAAAACATAGAAAACAAATGCAGACACCTATTGATGTACACTATATGTACATTTAAATATAGAATTGTAAATGCCTCATTAGTCATACACTTTCTAATTAATGCTAAAACATACAAAATTATCCTGCTGGCAACAGTAATATATTAGTTATTGTTGATTAACAACCAAATGTAAATTAGCACATCAATTGCTTCATTGCACATTATAGTACATGTTAAGTTTAAATGGTTGATATGGAATCATGTCCCAAGTGAGAAAAACTATTTGTTAAAAGAGAAACATATTAAACATAAAGCTCCACGCTAATCTATCCCTTCTGAAAACTGACATTTCATATTGATTATACAGTAATGGTTGCATAAAATATGCCTATTAATTTCTTCTAATTATCACACTTCTAGTTATATATATTTATTGTGTGTTTGAATGTTCTATCTAATTGGATTTCCACTCCATGCAAAGAGCCTTACAGGTTGACCCCTGTCTGTGTTATTGCCATGTTATGGTGAAATGCTTGAATAAGCTCAGTGTGGAGACAGCCTCTTATTGTATCTGTCATGAAAGGCCTTTTAAAAGATCATCATAGGTGTGTTTATTAATATGCTAATGAGGGCCAGTCTTTGGGCAACATGACTTAAAGAGTGGCAGGAGCAGCAGCCCAGTAATATATATGCACACTGCATTACATGCTCTGATCAAATACTCGCTGTACCCTTCACCAGCTCCTTTAAAGCCCCTTCCTTATGACCTATATGCAGCTTGATGTATGAGCTGTGAGCTTGCCACCATTCTGCCTCCTCCCCTATTGGTTCCTGGGAGGAACCAGCATTAGTAGATGGTCAGTTTATAGCCACAGCATGATGGAGATTAGTGTGCATTTATAGATTTAGGCTAAAGCTTTGGTTCCCAAATTGTGATCCATGGACCACCAGTGGTCCACAAGCCTCATTCAGGTGGTCCACAGAACTTCTTGGTATTACAAAAAATATAAAACATTATTATAAGAAAAATGTGTAACTAGTAGTACAAAAGTATAAATATATTGCTTATATGTGTACATGATATTCTCCAGTATAGCACAACACATACAAGAACAGAAAACCCACTAGGTGACCCACTATCAAGTGGTCTACAGGACTCTGAGATGCTCCAAAGCCCTTTGGCAAAAACACATTTGAGTCCCATTGTGCTAAAGTACTGATATTTATTGTGAATAACATAGCAGAGTTTAAAGAGCAGAATAACAAAAGTCTAGATTAAATATAAGTATAACATATTTTTTATTATTTTCATTTTTTTTCCTCCTGTTTTTTTACCTTCCCCATCCTTATTCCACATTTCTTTGTTTTTTTTTTCCATCACCCTTTATCCCTTTTTTTTTTCTATACTCATTATTCCATGTCAAACTCCTCACTGTCTATATCTCTGCTTTTTACTTTTTTAAAGTTTGCATAAAAAAACATGAATGGCTTTTGCTTCATGACTTCAGCAGGGACTTGTTTATGAGAGTGGAGGAAAATGTCCATGACTAGTGCACAGAAATAATCCAGAGGATTGGTGAGCTATATATAATATTGCAAATACATGTCCGTGATTTGTGTGTGACAATTTGTATGATGACATTGATAAGCCTGATATATGAAAATATCATACACAGAAAAAGGTGCCATCTTTCTTCTGTTACTTTATGATGCCCATAGAAGGAAATAGTAATATGAGGGGAAATCTCTGCATAGATTCAGCAGCTACATTTGACTGGATGGCAGCATTCTGAATACATTTAAAAATATCAAAGCTGGATGAAATGTTGTTGGTCAAATTTAATTAATTGATAAGATTTTAAATGTGTATGGCATCAAGTACATCAGCTTGAAACAAACTATCTGCACATTACTTTTTTATGTGGCTGCAGAATCCCTTTAATGTAAGGTGACCAGACTTGATATTTGAGAGGGGATGTTTAGGAAAAACTGTGTAGGACTGCAAGTTGATGTGCGTATGTTGTGGATAATGTAGATGAAGCTAAAACATTTTTGACATCACCCTGATAATGATGACTATCTGCAGTGTATAGTGCAGTAATTTTTTGATATGTGATAGATTTCCCAAGTTATCGCATGGGCTGGGGACGGTTTATCCATGGGCATAGGGGCCTGAAAAAAGTCTCTTTCGACCCCTCCTCCCTCCCCTGTGTCTCTCCTCCCCTCCCCTATGTCTCTTTCCCCCATGTCTCTTTCCCCCCTCACCCCTGTGTCTCTTCCTCCACCCCGTGTCTCTCCTCCCTTCCCCTGTGTCTCTTCCCCCCTATCCTGTGTCTCTTCCCCCCCTCCCTCCCCTGTGTCTCTCCTTACCTCCCCTGTGTCTTTTCTTACCTCCCCTGTTTTTCTTTCCCCCTCTCCCTCTGTGTCTCTTTACCCCCTCCTCCCTTCCCTGTGGCTCTCCTTACCTCCCGTGTGTCTTTTCCCCCTCCCCTGTTTCTTTTCCCCCTCCCCTGTTTATCTTGCCCCCTCTACCTCCCCTGTGTCTCTTCCCCTCCTCCCCCCTTCCCTGTGTCTCTCCTTACCTCCCCTGTGTCTTTTGCCTCTCCCCTGCTTCTTTTCCCCTCCCCTGTTTATCTTTCCGCCTCTCCCTCCCCTGTGTCTCTTCCCCTCCTCCCCCCCTTCCCTGTGTCTCTCCTTACCTCCCATGTGTCTTTTCTTACCTCCCCTGTTTTTCTTTCCCCCTCTTCCTCTGTGTCTCTTTACCCCCTCCTCCCTTCCCTGTGGCTCTCCTTACCTCCTGTGTGTCTTTCCCCCCTCCCCTGTTAATCTTTCCCCCTCTCCCTCCCCTGTGTCTCTTCCCCTCCTCCCCCCTTCCCTGTGTCTCTCCTTACCTCCCATGTGTCTTTTGCCTCTCCCCTGCTTCTTTTCCCCCTCCCCTGTGTCTCTTTTACCCTCTACCTCTCTGTGCTGCTGTTCACTCTCTGTACCTCAATCCCTCTCTCACTCACTATGGTCTGTGTCTATCCGTGAGGTGTTTTCTCTGTGCTGTCTTTGAATGCATCATGGCTGCCTACCGTGATGAATTCCTCTGTTAGGCCCTGCCTCAATTATGTCATGGCCACGCCCCTCAATGCCATCAGCGTTACACACTATGAAAACTATTATATGTGATAAATATATATATATATATATATATATATATATATATATATATATATATTGTATATAGGCATATCCCATTTGAAACTGTAGATGCGTTCGTAGAAGACCAAGTGCTAAATGAAAAGTGTTAAGCAGGGTCATTTTAACATAGGACTATAGGGATAGGGTAAATAGCGACCAAGAGTATAAAAGTTTAACTTTAATTTTATTTTATTGTATTATAATATTAACTTAAAAAATACAGTATTCATAACACATACACATACTGTAAATACACAGAAATACAAACTTTATTTTTGTGCTGTGGCTCTTCTGGAATTCTTGATTTTTGGTGATGAAGTCATCTAGTGACTTTTGTCATTTTCTTTTTCTTTCATTAAACAAATGTCAGTAGCAAGTGATTGTATCCAAAATGCGCCATCTTGCTGTTGTACTTTGAAAATCTGGATAATTTGAAGCTTGAAATTGTTCAAATATTTCGTTTATTGCCATCTTCATTTTCAGAATCCTTATTTTCAGGTTCTGCCAGTTCTTGAAGGTTGTCGTTGCTAAGGCTCTCATCAGAAACCTTAAGCAACTCCTCAATATCCTGCACATCTGCATCTCCTAGACCTGCTGTATTGATAGGTTGACAATTTGGTCAACAATGGGCCCTTGTTGAAATATGTTGGATTTCTCTGGCTTTATCTTATTCCCCACTCTTTTCATACCTTTTATCAGTATCTTCTTTCCAAGCGAGCTTGATGTTGCATGCGGCTTTCATGATGTAATATTTCAAAATATCAAGATTTCAATGCAATATGTCCTATTAAATTCCCAAATCACAGTTATACACAATGGCTCTTGGTATTTTGGAATGATAGACAAGCATTGAATCAGTGTTAAACAGGGATGTGTTGGGCAAAAACAGCTTTATCTCTAATCAGTGTTTAATGAGACAGTGTTAAACAGGGTCTACCTGTTGTGATAACGTAATCCATCAGGATCTGCTTGGATTCTGATCACAGCTCCCACAGAAATCATCCAGAGGTCCAATATTAGTTTTAGGAATAAATGTAATGTAACAAGAAGATAAGTAAATGAAATCATGAAAATAAGAATCTACATTTACATTCTGACTCACTGTTGTGACAGAAGGATAACAAAACACCACAGACACAATTTCAGTCTGAGTTTATGCAGGATACTTTCCCACTGTTTAAAGCAATAACAGTGGGTAGAGCACTGGCCCACCCTTCAATCCAAGTGCTCTACCCAAGGGACCCTTGATAAAGCAATACTTATTTCTCTGTTTCAAGTTCCAGCATACAGCCTATTGCCAGGGGTATATAAATAATGAATCTGGTACCTTTATTTTCAGTGCCTCTTTCAGCCTTGACAGCTCCAAATCGCAGCAGACTCTCTCTCTCTAAATATATGTATATATATATATATATATATATATATATATATATATATATATTTATATATATATATATATATATATATATATACAGTGCCTTCACCCCCTTGACTTTTTACCTATTTTGTTACATTACAGCCTTAAAATGGGATCCTTTCTCTAGGTACCATTCCCTATGCAATCTTCCTTCCAGTGCCCTTTTCTATACCATTATGTTAAAATATTTGTGTAGGTATAAGTAAAAAAAAAACGTATGGACTCCAGAACTTTGACTTCATTTTTCATATTCATTGGCGCCCTTTTTTTTTAAATCTGACTACCCGTCATAAGGTAAATGCATGTCTCTTTAACACATAATGTGTTGTTTGTGTTTGCGTCACTCAGTTGTATCCAACTCTCCGTGACCTCATGGACCGCAACACACCATGCTGATTCACTTGGTACTAATGGCAGAGATACTGGAGTGGGTTGCCAGTTCTGTCTCCAGTGGGCCAGAGCATACAGCTCCTGGTATTCTTAGGTGGTCTCTCATCCAAATACTGACCCAGCCCAACTATGCATGGCTTCAGGCTGGTGTGACCTCTTGGTTCCCTGACTGGAATCAAACCCAGGTTGCAGCAGTGAAAACATTGTATCCTAACCACTGGACCACCAGGGAACCATTAACACATAATAATTTAGTGGAAATGTCAGAACTATTTCATTATAAAACTGTATGTCACTGCTGTGCTGTTATAAATATATTATGTATTATATATGTACTGAATTTTATAATTGTATTGAAGTGAACTGTGTAATATCTCATTACTATAAAATTAGGCAATACAATACATTTCCCATTCCATATTTAATATATTTTATATGTAATTCTAACTTCTTCTTTGGCCTTTTCCTAAATTGTTGTTTAATAATATTTCTAATATTATTCATTACACTGCAATAAGCTTGCTACAGATTAGCATATGGTGTTATTGTTTGGTAAGTAGTGAACTGAACATGATTTTTGTGATGGGTGTAGCAAAGCAGAGTGTCCCTCTGCTGGTTCACTGCATCCTGCGATAATACCAGCAATCTCTGCATGCACAGAGCTGCCTTGTGATCATCTCAGCTGCCTCTCTCCGTTCTTTGTGTACCCCCTGCATGCAGCAGGTAAGAGTTACCCCATGCTGTGTAATTGCACAATGCTGATACTATGGCATTCCCAGCTAGGAGATCTCAACACAATCTTCTAACACAATTAAAATTGCTATGGATGGCAGTTTCCAGTTGATTAACCCTTTCACTTTTCATAGCTATTTTGCACTGCAGGTGGTATACTGTCAACAAAACGATAGCCTCACAGACAAAATGTACTATACATATATAAAAATAAGACTATATATTGGTTATTTATTTTCCACTTCATTCTCTTTAACTATCTATCTAGTCCTCACCAAGCCCTAACCATAGGTGCATTTACGTTTTATGCTGACCTAGGCAATTTAGATTTGGGTGCCTTCCACACCTTATTTGCAGCACCTCCTTTCCCCTTTCTATATTTCAAAAAATAAGTTTACATACAGTGCCTTGCAAAAGTATTCACCCCCCTGACTTTTTACCTATTTTGTTACATTACAGCCTTAAATTCAATGTTTTGTTAATCTTAATTTTATTTGATGGATTAGAACACAATAATCTAAGTTGGTGGAGTGAAGAGAGAAAAATATATACATAAAACTGTTTTTTATAAATAAACAGAAAATTGGCATGTGCGTATGTATTCATCCCTTTTGTTATGAAGCCCATAAAAAGCTCTGGTGCAACCAATTACCATCAGAGGTGACATAATTAGTGACATGATGTTCACCTGTGTGCAATCTAAGTGTCACATGAACGTTCATTACATATACACACCACAGAGGCTGCAGCACCTAAGCAAGAGGCACCACTAACCAAACACTGCCATGAAGACCAAGGAACTCTCCAAACAAGTAAGGGACAATGTTGTTAAGAAGTACAAGTCAGGGTTAGGTTATAAAAAAATATCCAAATCTTTAATGATCCCCAGGAGCACCATCAAATCTATCATAACCAAATGTAAGGAACATGGCACAATAGCAAACCTGCCAAGAGATGGCCGCCCACCAAAACTTATGGACCGGACAAGGAGGGCATTAATCAGAGAGGCAGCACAGAGACCTAACTTAACCCTGGAGGAGCTGCAGTGTTCCACAGCAGAGACTGGAGTATCTGTACATAGGACGACAATAAGCCTTACGCTCCATAGAGTTGGGCTTTATGGCAGAGTGGCCAGAAGAAAGACATTACTTTCAGCAAAAAAAACTAATGGCTTCTTTTGAGTTTGCGAAAAGGCATGTGGGAGACTCCCAAAATGTATGGAGGAAGGTGCTCTGGTCTGATGAGACTAAAATTTTACTTTTCGGCCATCAAAGAAAACGCTATGTCTGGTGCAAACCCAACACATCAAATCACCCAGAACACAAAGAACAGCATCAGCACAGTGAAACATGGGGGTGGCAGCATCATGCTGTGGGGATGTTTTTCAGCAGCTGGGACTGGGAAACTGGTCGGAGTTGAGGGAAGGATGGATGGTGCTAAATACAGGGATATTCTTGAGCAAAACCTGTACCACTCTGTGTGTGATTTGAGGCTAGGACGGAGGTTCACCTTCCAGCAGGACAATGACCCCAAACACCCTGCTAAAGTAGCACTTGAGTGGTTTAAGGGGAAACATGTAAATGTGTTGGAATGGTCAGACTTAAAGATTGCTGTTCACAAACCATCCAACTTGAAGGAGCTGGAGCAGTTTTGAAAGGAGGGATGGGCAAAAATCCCAGTGGTAAGATTTGGCAAGATCATAGAGACTTATCCAAAGCAACTTGGAGCTGTGATTGCTGCAAAAGGTGGCTCTACAAAGTAGGGGGGTGAATAGTTATTCACATTGACTTTTTCTGTTATTTTGTCCTATTTTTTGTTTTCTTTACAACAACAAAAAAAATCTTCAAAGTTGTGGGCATGGTCTGTAAATTAAATGATGTAAATTCTCAAACAATACATGTTAATTCCAGGTTGAGAGGCAACAAAACAGGAAAAATGCCAAAGGGGTGAATACTTTTGCAAGGCACTGTATATATATGGCGTGTCAGAAATGTCTAGTGTCATGACCACTACTTCTGTTGGGCTCACCCAGAACCTGGTTCTGACCCACCAAGCTATATGTGATGGTTCTTGTTGTTATCGTGCTAGCAGAAATGGAACCAGACTGGTATTGGACCCTCAGGATCACCACAGTAACATAGGAACCAATTGCCAGAGTAGTAGAGTTACTGGCTGTAACTCTTCTGTAGAATTATTAATCCTGATTATAAGGATTAACCCTTCCCTCAATAATGAACACACAGGAAATTATGTATGATCACAATGAGAACTGTTTATTAGTCACAAATCCAGCATTTTTATCCCCATCCATCACTCATCCCATACAGTCAACAACCCCCCAGGTACCTTGGAGCCTGGGACAGTAATTAACAAATTACTAATTTGTTCAGTGATGCAAGGAGACTGTGTGTCTATTGGCCTTTGTGCCTGTTTATCCTGGTTCCCCACTGAGATGAAAGCCCACCTGTGGTCAGGGATTGTAAGACCATGTGACAAGCTCCCAAAGAAACAAGGACCATTTGTCACTAGGAAACAACAATGGTTAGTTAGATCTTCCTTTCCCCACACATAACAAAAATTCCTAGGCTCCTATAATTCTTGCAGCTCTCCCTTAGACCCCATAGTTTTCTGAGCCTTGTACCCCAGAACTCTGCCCCCCTTCCCTGAGGATGTGCACAATAGGCTTCATTGTATTCCTCAGGGAGAAATGAATCCTTGGATACCAAACACCCTAGGGCTACTCATAGTTCCCATGATAACAACCAACAAATGGAGGACCCTTGGGCATTACATCTATTACACATACAGACAAACTATTTATTACGACAATATTTCAATGTACTGCGCTCGATTTTAGGCAGGTTGCTGAACCCTGAAAATGTGCTGCCCTAGGCCTGGGCCTCATGGGCCTATGCAGAATAACACCCCTGGTTATAACAGTACTTATATGCAACCTGATGAGAAAATACACACAAATACAACAATGTCAAACTTTCAGAAGCCTTGTGTGAAAATTTTACAGCACCCCTTTATTTAGTAAAACCCCATTATTATTATTATTATTATTATTATTATTATTATGTGTCTCTTACACCATCTCTGAGAGACTTGTGGCCTACTCCTTCTTACAGAGTTACTTCTGCTCAGTAATATTTGTGGAAATTTGCATTCAATCTTTTACTAAAAGTATAATCATATACTATAATGTTAACTGATCTTGAGGAACATCATGCACTCTGATCTTTCAGTGTATTTTCTGGGATGCTGTGTTTTCTAATATGTAAATGATCTTTCTCACTTTTCAATTATGTTTTATATTGTTTGGAAATTGTTTTATATACATACCTTCCTAGACTGATGATCAGCAATGATGTTTTCTCTGAGACCATCAAAGATAACTTTTGAACTGATCATTGTGTGTTACCACAAAACCAAGTGCTATACATTCTCCGAAGAACTTCCCCTCTGAAATAATATAAAATGTGGACAAAAGGGATGATTTACTCTTTCACCGACCCAGTCAAACAAATCAATGGAAGTGATGTGTTTATTGCTCACTGTGTTTGTCACATAATCTAGTCTAGGACTGGAGGAACAATAGCCTCTCACTTGTAATTACTTTATTTAACTCAGAATTTAAGGACTGTTAGCAACTTATAATAAACCCTTAAAACTATTTTATAGGTTTATATCTTTGCTGAAGTATTTAAAGTGCGCCATTACAAGCATTATTATTATCGTTCATTTGTAAAGCGCCAACATATTTCGTAGCGCTATACATGTATTAATATTAATACATTACAACAAATGGAGGACCCTGTCTTTGAGCTTAGATTCCAGGGTCCAGGAACTTTCCCCAAAGCACCATGCAACATTGAAAAGTCGCTGATTTACAATCTAAAGCATGCTTTAAATGCAAAAATAAAGTGTGACAAAAAGATTAATACATATAACCCCTTAAATTGTCGTATTGCCCCTTCTAGACCTTTATAAAGTATCAATACCAAATGTCGGAATCAGCAATATTTTCATTGTTTGCTCCAATACAACATTTTGTATAATGTAAGAAACCAAAACAGCAGAGTCTATGTGGACGTTTTGATGCAATCTATACTGCAGGGAATCCAGTCATTGGAGCCAAATGTGCTTATGCCAATGAAGAACAGCTGCAATAGTAAACTCGTGCTGCAGACCAGCAGTTTCCACACATTGTGTATTTACTCTACAGTATGCAAATGTAGTATGTATCTCCCAAAACCTAGAATGATAATAAATCTCACCCTTCCAGTGACTCCGAAATTCCTATCTTGCTCGCCTAGACTATAAAACACTTATTTATTTCATTCTCGGGATAGTGTTACAAAAGTCAATAGGAAATGTCCATTGATACAAGAGAAGAAATATTTATAAGAGGACAGATGTCTTAAATACTGTATATTTCACCCTAGACTTTCGGCTAGTGCAACATCATTTTCAGGTGAAAGTTGTCTGCCTCTAGTTGCTGGAGATTTGCTGTTGAATTATGTCATATATCCCAACATTTGAAATGGTCAAGGAAGACACATATTCTTGAATATGTTTGCACTGTGTAAATTATGTGTTTACAGACTTAGTATATTCACAATGCTCCATAGAGACATATATTCTGCTTAACTGACAATCTGAGCAGTGGAGTAGCAAGGGGGGGCCTTGGAGGGTGGTGTGCCCTTGGTGGCAGCTCTTTGGGGGCAGCAAAAATGCCCCCAACTGCTGCCTATCGCCAGTTGTCCTCCTGTCTCCTTCCCACAGCTCTCTCATTCTCCCAGTCAACAGCTCTCTCCTTCCCCCAGGCCTCCTGCTCTCTCCTCTGAGTCTTTGACCTGGGAGAGGAAAAGCCACTAGGGGGAGGAGCCACTGACAGAGGTAAGAGACAGGGACAGAGGACAAGCATGGAGGGTGAGAGAGAGAGGGATAAATGTGCCCAGTAGCCTGTGTTTGTAATTACCAATGTGACCAGCCTGTGTCTGTACCAGCTAATGTTCCCAGCCTGTGTATTTAAGAGCCCAATGTGCCCAGCCTGTGTCTGTAACAGCTAATGAAGGAGAAAGGAGAGAGAGGGAGAAAGGAGGGGTATAGGGAGAAGAAAAGAGAGAAGTGAGAGGGAGAGTGAGAAGGGAGATGGAAAGGGAGAAGGGGAAGAGGGAGACAAATAAGGTGAATAGAGAAGACTGAGAGAGAAGGGAAAGATGGTAAGAGAAGAGGGAGAGAGGAGGAGAGAGTGAGAGAAAGGGGAGAGAGTAAGAGAAGGGGGAGAGTGAGAGGGGGAGAGGAAGGAGGAAAGGTGACAGATAGCAAAGGGAGGTAAAGAGAGGAGATAGGAAAGGTGAGAAAAGACAAAGAGGAAGAAGATTGAGAATGGTTCACTTTATATACATAGGGCCTCATTCAATTGTGATTTGGCTAATTGAATAGGGCTCTAAATAAGCACATAGCATATATTTTTAAAGAAGTTTTTAGTTAGTGAAAACCTTGCTTTTGGATAGATGTTTACCAACTAAAAACTTCTTTAAAAAGTATATGTTATGTGCTTATTTAGCACCCTATTCAATTGGCAAAATTGCAATTGAATGAGAGCCATAGAGTCCCACATTTTTTTTTCTGTGCTGGGCCCATATAAATATGTATAATGTTGGCAACAAGGGGGACCCGGGCGGGCCAAGCACAGAATTTGGGACTCCTTATATATATATATATATATATATATATATATATATATATATATATATGTATATATATATATATATATATATATATAACATTTTAATATATAAAATGTATATACGCCACTGTACATAATACAGACATGCATTAATAGACTAGGAGATTTTTGAAAACATATTTATTTCATTTACGGGTATTAATTTTCATGCGCAAATGCTGTAGAAAATCAATGACAAATCAATGACAATCAAGCAGATTGGAAGAAAAATAGTTCTGCATATTAACTTCTGAAGTGGAAGTCTATGCTAAAATGTGAAGAAAATCCTGTGTTAAACTCATCAACTAATTGCATGTTGTCATCAACCATTTGAAAGGGGGCCAAATGAAACCCCTAAACCTCCTGCCTTCTGTTACAGTAATACACAGCAGGATTTGGGTTTCTCTGTACCCAGCATGCAAATCAGGAACATCAGCAGGAAATCAAGAATTCAGGATCACAGGATCAGCCTAGCCAGTCTGCTCTTCAAGGGGATTGAAAAGACCAAGGCAGTCAATTCTACCTGCAGATGTATTTGACCCCCAGTCCCTTTCTTTAGGACAGCAGCAGAGATTCATGATACCAAGGGTTCATAGCTTATTAAAAATAATAAAAGGCCTTCCTCTATCCCATTGTTCTTAAGATAGACCATTTCAAACAGAGCCATACTTTATTCTTCAGACACATATTTAAAAAATGCATTAACCACTGCACTTGGGGGCGTGACCCGGAAATGTGCTAATCATCAGATCCAAGCTGGTGTAAGGATGGTAGGGAGGCCATGAGCTAGATCAGAATAGCCCCTTCATATACTACTTGAGAACCCGGATGATAATCCATATGTTTGTGTGAGGTGCACGCAACAGAAGTAGGGCTCAGGCCTGGAGTGGCTGAGGTACTTGCGGGAGTGGATTTCCGAGCCAGACGAAAGATGGAGACACAGAGGGAGTGCAACACTTCTGTTCTAGCTAGACAAGCCTGACAGTGCGCACCAGCACCAACCCGCATGAGATCGCGGGAGTTTGGCGTCCAGGACAGCGTGTGGGATTTACATGCGGGAAAAGGTTGGCGGAGCAGAGCAAAACAAGCCAGAAATGAGCAGAGGGAATCAAGCTCAAGCACAAAAGTCAAAGTTTTCCTCAAAGGGTCCTACTGGATATATAATCCCAGTCTCCAGAGAAAAGAGGACGTCTACAATATAAGTGACTCTTTTTATTTTTCATGTATATTTATATATAAGGGGGATAAAGTAAAGGAGGAAAGGAGATTAATAAAGAGAGGATAGTGGAGAAGGTGAAAACGAGAAAAAGGTGACTTAAACAAAGACCATACCTTCTATTATACCCATATCCAGATAAAATCAGTGAGATATTTTTGCATTTTTACAAAACTTTATATAACCTAGAACATGACCCAAAACTCGAGAGACCAGATAGTTCAAATATAAATGCCTTTTTGAATAAAATCGATCTTCCCAAGAGATCGGATGAAGATCTATGAATCTTCAATGAGGATATAACTAAGGAGAAAATCGAGGACACAATAAAAAAGGGTAAAAAAACAAAGCCTCTGGGGTTGGTGGCTTTGAACAAATGTATTATCAAAACTTTTCATCTATTTTAAGTGAGCATTTAGGTAATATGTTCAATGAGATTAAATTGACGCCGAAATATTGAATCTGTTAAAACAAGATAAAGATCCAGAAGATTGTAGAAGTTACCGCCCAATATCTCTGATTAATATGGATATAAAATTGTGCTCGAAAATCCTGGCAAATAGATTAAATTCCATTATCCCCAAATTGATTCCTCAAGATCAATCAGGTTTTGTAAAGGGGAGACAGATTTCTGATAACACAAGGCGTTTATTAGATATCATGTCATATGCTAACGGGATAGATTTACCCCTGCTGAGCGTGTCACTTGATGCCGTAAAGGCATCTGACAGGGTCAGATGAGACTTTCTTGAGGCAGTTCTTAAAAAAAAGTGGTTTAGCAGATTTTGCAGCGAAGGCAAATAAAGCCTTATATACCAACCCAAAAGCTTTTATAACAGACCCAGGATTTGAAACTCAGAAATTTGCAATTAAAAATAGTACACGCCAGGGTTGTCCCCTATCACCAATATTATTCATATTATTTATAGAACCCTTGGTGTCAGCGATTAGAGTATCTAAGAATATTTATGGGGTACAGATAGGCCAAATAAACTATAAAATTATGATGTTTGTGGACGACATTGTATTGACACCAGTAATCCAGAAAAGCCTTGCCTACATTTACATGAACTGTTGTCCGAATTTGACAAAATTTAATACTTTAAAATTAATTATTTAAAAACAGATATAATCACTAGAGGAATTAGTATGGAACAAAAAAGTTAGCAAAGTTATATCCATATAACTGGAAGACAAACTACATTAATCATCTTGGGAAAAAATTATCCTTTAAAACAAGGAACATATAAAAATATAACTTGGACGGTATTATGTCTAACAAATTAGAAAGCTATGATACGATTGGAAATTTTTAAATCTATCGTGTCAGCACAAATAGCTACCACAAAAATGATTTTAATCCACAAAATAACCTATTTGTTTAGATGCCTTCCTGAAAGAGTACCTAATTATATCCTTGACAAAGTGCAAAAAATAATAGATAGTTATATTTACCTGTATTAAAAACCTAGAATAAAAACTAATAACAGATATCCCTATACACTCTATTCTTTTATTGCCCAAATTTGTACCATCAATTTTTTTAAATTCCCCAAGCGGAGTAAAATCACTAATGAAATTTTTGTATAAAGCTAGGATAAAATTGAAGCTATCTCATTTTCCATCCTTAGCTGCTTCAATAGAAATCTTGAGAGTTGAAAATAAAAATATGGATAATTCAATTTGGGAAAAAATGGAATCCATAAAATAGGTGATTTGTATTCAGTTGGCACGTTATGGGAATTATCATTGATTCAAAACAAGTTTGACCTAAGGGGTCTTACCTGGTTAAATTATAGAGCCCTTGAAAAATCCCTACTTCAATGGGGATATAAGTCGATTATGGGAACTATATCCCTATTAGAAGAATTGTTGACTAAGGAAGACGACTTTCATATAATTTCATAGTGTAGTAAAATAATATTCTTCACTAAATCTAGAGGGATAAAAGATTGGGAAGCAGATTTGAATGTACCGTATTGGTCCAGATATCTGATTTTTGAGTTTGCGAGTTACGGGTGTGGCTTATATTCGCAACCGTAAAAAAATGACTGCCGATTTGCGAGCTTGCGCGTTACGTGTGCGGCTTATATTCTCGAACGTAAAATTACTGCCGATTTGCATGCTTGAGACTGCATTGTAGCAATTGAATAGCGATTTGCGAACGTAAAATTACTGATTTGCGCGATTGCGAGTTAAGGGTGCAGATTTGCGTGCTTGAGACTGCAGTATTGTAGCAATTGAATGGAGATTTACAGTTTTAGTGATTCTAACATCCTGTAAGGCCTAACCTGCAAAAGAAGTTACAGTACTAATTAGAAAGCCTATTTCTTGCAATGGCTGATCACTTGGAGACATTCTTTTTCTCTCCAATTTTAAGGGTGCGGGTAATATTTGAGTACTATGTTTTTTCTATTTTTTCCCCTTTAATTTTACAGGTGCGGCTTATATGCGGGTGTGGCTTATATTCGGAACCAATACCGTAATCTATGATGAAAACACATGGAGGACAGCATTTAGATTAGTTAAACAAACTGCAATTGGTGCCTCATATATGGAATAATATTTTAAAGTTATCAGGGTACAACGTTACATGTATGGCATGGAATATGAAAAAGTGAGGCCATTTTCGATTCACTCTTGCAAGCAGATCTCAAAGATAGTGATGTTATTACACTTGGTCATTAATTTGTTACCCGCTCAAGGTAAATATTTAATATACCATATTCTGTTGACAGCGAAATGGTTATTTGTAAAATATTGGAAACTTAGACAAATTCCATCTTGAAGTGAAGTGGAAAGTCTAATAGTAAAAAATAGAGATGCCATGAGTGAGCGGCATATAGATGCCCTAAGAAGAAAAAGGTCTGTCTTCCAACTGGCATCTGTGGGGTCTGTTCGCGACCTAAAAAAGAGAAGTTTGTTTCCCTAATATATTATTGCCATTCCCTGATATATAACAGTTTGTTAATATAACATTGATTATCTTTTCTAGTATAACATATGGCCTCAACATACGTTGTTTTGTATGCAAATGACCCTTAGGGTTTTTTCTCACCATTAGGGTTATGGGGGAAACCAGCCGTGGACTCCTTGCTCACTGTGCCTTAGGGAGTACCGCTGCACCTCACTGACGAGGCTGAAACGTATCTGGGGTTAGCTGTTTCTCCTGCTCATTGTCAAATTGCCTGTCATTTCTGGGCTGGGTCACTCTTTTGAGTGAGGCCAGACCGATATACTACAGGATATTTCTCCATGTGAAGGGCATAAGTGAGCTAAAAGAGGCTGCTCTCTGAGTAGGTAACCAGACCTATAGGACAAACCTACTTCAGATGTTGTCTGTTCCCAGATTGAGCACCTCTAATTTTGTTGTTGTGTATAATTTATGGACTCACCCGATATGTATGTTGTAGGTACGAGTGTTGTGTTATTTGTATTGTTTTTGTAAATCAAATAAAAATATGAAAAAAAGGAGATTTAACCAATCAATGTTAGCCCCCCAAAAAACTCTGATCAACCTGATAATAGCTGATAATAGCCCCTTTGATCTCCACACGTGGTATTGATTGACTGTCATGTTTCCCCACTTTTCCAGGCTATTCTCAGTACTATAGGGGGTTATTAACTAGCTAGCTGGGGCTCAGGAACAAATTGGCTTTTATCCCACATGGGAATAACAAAATGGTAGTGATACTAACAAGATGGCGTACTACATACAAAGATGGAAAATTGATTTATTTTCCACATCACAAACTCTTGTTTATCAAGGCAATGTTGTATACATATTAGATACCTTTCTAATAACATTGTTGATGTACAATGAATTGTAAAGAGTGCAGCACTTACTATTAGTACAAACTAACTTGAGAAAATAAAACCTTACAACCATCACTACTAAACATGTTCACTATTATAAACATTACTAAAACAAGTCACTATTATATCTAATCCTTAAAACTAATTGCTTTCTCTATGTAACAATTTTTACATGCAGCAGTGCTAAGTCACTACACTAGATAAGTTTGCACTACCTGAAGAGACTTGATATAATAGTTTTGTCATGCCCAGGGCCTGACTGGAATGTTTTACACTATGACCTGGTCCTGACTGTCCAGAGTTACCCTGTTTTTATTGTTATAGTTATATATTTTTGCATTACTTATGGTTAAAAGGACAGTTGTATTGTATGTATTTTGATTGTGTTACAGTGTGATGACTCACCAAGCCCCCCCCCCCCCCCCTTAATATAATCACCAGGAAGAGATTAAAGGCATGAGCTCATCAGATTTACAGGGATTTCCCAGTAAGCAGGGGCAGTCTATTATGTTACAGTGTTGTTATCTGGTGATAACTCACTCAGCCCCACCTAAATATAATCACCAGGATGACATTAAAGGCCTGAGCTCATCAGATGTACAGCGTTTCTGAGTAAGCAGGGGCAGCCTATTATGTTACAGTGTTGTTATCTGGTGTTAACTCACTCACCCCTACCTAAAAATAATCACCAGAATGATATTAAAGGCCTGAGCTCATCAGATGTACAAGGGTTTCTAAGTAAGCAGGGGCAGCCTATTATTTAGGGATGGGACTTACTGAAAATTGTATAAAATGTGACAATTATTAAAGATATGGCAGTAATGTGTCTGGACTTACATAAAACTAGGTGTAATTGTAAGTCTGCACTAATCCTAATTCTAAGGGATATATATGGTGTTCCTGATATCCTTGATGCAAGCTCCTGGGCATGGTATTGGGGTTTGATCCATCTTCTGCTATCAGAGGTGTAAAAGGACCACATGATTCTCCAGGATAGGTTTGAACCAATACAAGATTTGAATAGAATACAATACAATAAATATAAATAGTGATGTAGCGAACATAAAATTTTCGAACCGGCGAACATCGGCGAACCGCCATAGACTTCAATGGGCAGGCGAATTTTTAAGCCCACAGGGACTCCTTCTGGCCACAATAGTGATGGTAAAGTTGTTTCAAGGGGTCTAACAACTGGACTGTGGCATGCCGGAGGGGGATCCATGGCAAAACTCCCACGGAAAATTACATAGTTGATACAGAGTCTGGTTTTAAGCCATAAAGGGCATAAATTACCTAACATTCCTAAATTGTTTGGAATAACGTGCTTTAAAACATCAGGTATGATGTTGTATCGATCAGGTAGTGTAAGGGTTACACCCACTTCACAGTGACAGACCAAACTCCCCGTTTAACGCACCGCAAACAACCGCAAACAGTCCATTTGCACAACCGCAAACTCCCCATTTGCACAAGGTTGGATACCAAGCTAGCCATGTCCCGTTCCATGTCCTCACTGATGTCATTGAAGGTCTCTTCCTCCACCCAGCCACGTACAACACCAAGGGTCCCCGAAAGGTGACAACAAGCCCCCTGGGACGCCTGCTGTGTTTGGTCTTCCACCTCCTCAAAGCCACCTTCCTCCTCTGACTCCTCTTCTTCAGACTCCTCTCACTGAACTGCCTCTTTCTGCATTATTATAAGGTGTGTTAAGTAGTACTACTCTTATTAGTTTAAAACCTGTTACAGCACATATCAGGGGGCGTGTATAAGGCCTGGATTTTTAGAACCGGGAGATGGAAAAAGATGCTTTGTTGGTCGTATCACTTAAATTTTGGGGCACTTTGAGACATTAGCTTCTTATGCTCAAACATGTGCTTTACAGGCACCTGACTATGGGCAAATGAGCAGGAACTGCTCAAGGCGAGAGACGCAAAGGCGGATGGTTGAGAGGGGGCAAGGAGGACAGCAGTGGTTGATGTGGCTGATGATGCTGGACCAGGAGGAGGATGGCTGCTTTGAGTTTGTGTGCTGCTTGTACTCATGTGTTGGTCTGGAGACACCCAAACATTAGGTCTCAACCTGTAGAGGATAAGGGAACCAGGCTACTCTAGACCTCATTCATCATTACCGGTTTTGACAGATTGGTACTATGCGTCCAAGCTACTGTGACAACAGATATGAGTGTCACTGTGCACTTGCAGAAGTTGGCAGAGTAGACGCTGTAGGTCTGACACACACGCTTGCAGACAACTAACTGCTATGCAATCTATTACAGTAGAAAAAATGTTTTATGTTTTAAATGTACACTACTGTTACACCAGATATGAGTGGTGTGTTAAGTAGTACTACTCCTATCAGTTTAATCCCTGTTATGTGCCTTTTTTTGGGGTTTGGTTGTTGAAGGCACAGTGCAGCACCAGAGGCCAGAAAAATTAGGCATGTACACATGCCTGAAAAATTAGGTATTGTTGATCTTGCAGCGAGCAGAGAAGAAGGTAGGCCTGATTCAACGCCCCAGCCCGCATACCCACACTCAGAGATTGGGGGGGGGGGGGGACCTGAGAAGGCCACGGGTCGGAGATATAAAGGGGGGCCATCCCAAATAAGCACACAAGCGGGGACAAAGGCAGTGAAGAGGACATAGAGGCCCATGGACTCATGGTCGCCATCTTGGCAGGAAAAGGGCCCAAACTGACCCAGCACAGGCAGCTGCTTGAGTCAAACGCTGTACAATTACACCTTAATAAAGCTGAAACATGCAGCAGCAGGGATTCTAAACAGCCACACGGGGACAAGGAGGCTAACAGCCCCCACAGTCTCTGCACCACTCTTTTTAACAGATAACCCAATGGGCTAACCAGGGACCTTGCCCACATAAAAAAACAGAATTTTATTGGAGGAATTATTAGTGTCTTTACCCCCCAAGAGAGGACATAATATACGGTATCTTTAGACTACCTGATGGCCAAACCTCCTTTAGCCCCAATGCTATCCAAGAAACATTTTAAAGCTTTATCTTACTGGGGGTCTATAGAGTGACATTAGTACTGACCTTTATATGACTGGGGGTCTATAGAGGGACATTAGTACTGAACTTTATCTGACTGGGTGTCTATAGAGGGACATTAGTAATGACCTTTATCTGACTGGGTGTCTATAGAGGGACATTAGTACTGACCTTTATCTGACTGGGTGTCTATAGAGGGACATTAGTAATTACCTTTATCTGACTGGGTGTCTATAGAGGGACATTAGTACTGACCTTTATCTGACTGGGTGTCTATAGAGTTACATTAGTACTGACCTTTATATGACTGGGGGTCTATAGGTGACATTAGTACTGACCTTTATCTTACTGGGGGTCTATAGAGTGACATTAGTACTGACCTTTATATGACTGGGGGTCTATAGAGGGACATTAGTACTGACCTTTATCTGACTGGGTGTCTATAGAGGGACATTAGTACTGACCTTTATCTGACTGGGTGTCTATAGAGGGACATTAGTAATGACCTTTATATGACTGGGGGTCTCTAGAGGGACATTAGTACTGACCTTTATCTAACTGGGTGTCTATAGAGGGACATTAGTAATGACCTTTATCTGACTGGGTGTCTATAGAGGGACATTAGTACTGACCTTTATCTGACTGGGTGTCTATAGAGTGACATTAGTACTGACCTTTATATGACTGGGGGTCTATAGGTGACATTAGTACTGACCTTTATCTGACTGGGTGTCTATAGGGGGACATTAGTGATGACCTTTATCTGACTAGGGGTCTATAGAGGGACATTAGTACTGACCTTTATCTGACTGGGGGTCTATAGAGGGACATTAGTACTGACCTTTATCTGTCTGGGGGTCTATAGGTGACATTAGTCCTGACCTCCTGCTGCAGTACTATTACTCGCAGTACTCCCAGGCTTGCTACTATTAGATATAATAACCTCAGTTTCGTTTCCTAATCTGTTGGTAACATCAAAATATGATTATTAAATATTTCATATTTGGTTGTTTTTTTCTCCCAAAGTGAACCCCTTTGTGTGTGTCTCACAGATGTGGCGTTTCTGCTCTGCGTATGTTGGATTTGCACCGCTCAAAAAGTATGAAAAGAGATCCCCCCCCCCTTGAAGCCCATTAATGACATCATCAGTAAATTGTATGTAACAGATTCCAGTGTTTAGGGTTTATGACCCAATACTGCGATCATATCATTTATGACAAAAATCCGTATTTGTCGTATTATTCTTGATCTTTATATATTTACTAGCGACTTGCCCGTCAAAAAATGGCGGCAATAAGATTGTAAGGCAGGTAATGGTTTGGACGAGACATTCATTTTGTTGGCGGTCGGATATCCTTCGGCGCTCATTGCGAGGCTGTTGGTTGTATTTTTTTTCTGATAGGCGCTTTTGCTGTTATTCTTTGGTCGGCGGTGATGGGTTTTTTTTGCGCTTATTGCAAGGCTTTGTGTGCTATGAGCAGCGTTGGCACTCGTTGTGAGGCGCGCAGTGAATGGCTTTTATGTTTAATGTGATAATGTTTTTTTTGTGTATATGTATTTTTGTATGCTAATGAAATAATTACTAAATGAATATACTTTACCTATTTGTAAGTAATATATGCAGGAAGCATTGTGCTGAAGAGCTGACAATCTGTTTTCATGTTCCTGCAGCATACAATGTAGGTTTTCAGTGCTGTGGAGCTGCTGTGTAAGTGTCAGCAATGTGTGCAGTGTGTAGTGTAAATAGGCTGCGTGCGCGAGTTGAAGCCATTAGGGTAGCTGGGTACTTCCGCATTGTGTAAGTTAGTATTGTAAAATGGCGGGGAATGTGTATGTGGTAAGCGGGTGTGGATGATTTAGCGTCCTTGTTAATAGTGTATCTTTACCTCGTACGGCTTTTTAGGAAAATCTTTTTTAGTTAGCTCTTCAGGTTATTGATCACTGGATATATTAATTACAAATAGGTAAAGTATTTTAGTAATTAATTAATTCATTATTATTAAAAAAAATATATATAAAAAAATAAGCTTAATAGCATATTTTACACTGCGGTTACTTTACATACATTAACGCTTCGCACTTCCTAATACATTTGTTCATTCACAATAGTTATTATCGTGCATTCATTTAATAAGTATTAATTAGTAATGGAAAATCAAAATGTAGACTTTACACTACACTAAAATGTTTTACTTTTTACTCTGCAGTTATATATCTGGATTACTGCTCATTGGCTGCCAGCGATAGCACTCTCAAAGCAGTTACAAATCTAAATCACTTTATTATGCTCTGAGACCTGAATACAGTTTTTAATTTACACTGCACAAAAAAATTATATATTTAACACTGTACTTATATATCTGTCTTTGCGATGAGCGCCGAAGATTGATCGCTGCAAATCACGAAACATGAAGGACACGAGGGAAGAGGCTCACAATGAGCGCCGAAGGTCCTCAGAGTACAAAAAGCATCACATTGTGTGGCAAACAGCATTGCCATGGCTTCAAACTTTTTTATTTATTATTATTGCCCCGTCATTTGTGCCAGGCAAGTCGCTAGTGATATAATATAACATAATGCAATACAATATTATACAGTACATATGGGTGTTGGAACTGGGGGGGGGGTAAGGGGTAACCCCCACCCCCCCCAGATTTCTTATCGTATGTATGTATGCGTATAGAAGCTAACAGGGGAGGGGAGAGGGGGAGGAAACCCCGGGGAGAGGGAGAGGATGCCCCAGGAGAGGGGGAGGAAGACACAGTGGAGAGGGGGAGGAAGACACAGGGCAGAGGGGGGAAGAGAAACAGGGTAAGGGAGAGATGAGGGGAAGAGACACATGGGAGGGGGGAGAGACACAGGAGAGAGTGGGGGGTAGAGACACAGGGGAGAGGGGGGAAGAGACTAATGGGAGGGAGTGGTGAGGAGACACCGGGGAGAGGAAAGGGGGTAAAGACACAGAGGAGGGGGGAAGAAACACAGGGGAAGGGAGAGGGGGTAGAGACACAGGGGAGAGGGGGTAGAGACACAGGGGAGAAGGGGGAAGAGACACAGATGAGGGGGGAGAGACACAGGGGAGAAGGAAGGGGGGAAAGACACAGGGGAGGGGGGAAAGAAACACAGGAAGGGAGAGGGGGTAGAGACACAGGGGAGGGGGGAGTGACACAGGGAAGAGGGAAGGGGGAAAAGACACAGGAGAGGGGGGAAAGAAACACTGGGGAAGGGAGAGGGGGTAGAGACACAGGCAAGGGTGGGAGAGACACAGGGGAGAGGGGGGGGGAGAGAGACACATGGGAGGGAGTGGGGGGGAGACACAGGGGAGAGGGGGGGGAGAGACACATGGGAGGGAGTGGGGGGGAGACACAGGGGTGGTCTTCTGCTTTATTATTATTATTATTATTATTATTATTATTATTATTACTATATAATGTGTAGATGTACCGGCTGGGCATGCTCTTCTATATTATTATTATTATTATTATTACTATATAATGTGTAGATGTACCGGCTGGGCATGCTCTTGAGCATTATTATTATTATTGTTATTATTATTATTAGTAGTAGTATATAATGTGTAGATGTACCGGCTGGGCATGCTCTTCTACATTATTATTATTATTATTTTTACTATATAATGTGTAGATGTACCGGCTGGGCATGCTCTTGTGCATTATTATTACTAGTAGTAGTAGTATTTTACTAATAATAATAATAATAATGCACAAGAGCATGCCCAGCTGGTACATCTACACTTTATATAATAATAATTATAATAATAATAATAATAATAATAATAATAATAATAATAATGCATGCCCAGCTGGTACATCTACACATTATATAGTAGTAATAATAATAATAATAATAATAATGCACAAGAGTCCTTCAGCACTGCACTGGACACTGAATAAACTTGCCTAGTTATGGTTTTCCCTATTGATGCAGTATCACCTACACTCTACCTCCTCTCAGTAAGACTGCAAGTTAGTTATGATTCCAAAATGGCTGCTGTCCATGAGGTAGAAGGGTGTGGAAGGGAGTGTATGCTGCTGATTGGCTGGAATGTGTCTGCTGACTGTGACATGCAGGGTCAAAATTTGCTCAATGATAAAGTATTGGGGGCGGGTCGAATATCGCATATGTTCGCAGTTCGCTGCGAACGCGAACATGCTATGTTCGCCGGGAACAGTTCGCCGGCGAACTATTCGCGACATCTCTAAATATAAATTATAACAAACAACTCTGAGCCAAGTAGGTCAAAATACTCGCAGATCGAGGGTACATAATCAGGGCACTCAGCCCAACCTTACACCACACATAATTGAAAAACAGAATGTCACAGTCCCCTAAAGTAAGTCATTGTAATAGCCCTTGCAGTTGATAGTTCCATGGGCTAGTGGTCCTCTATGGTCAGTTGTTCTTAAAAAACAGAATTTATGAGTCCAGGGGATTATGGCAGTTGAACTAAAAATGAGATAGGCCTACTGACTATGAGATTTCATTTCTCCTATAAAACTTTACGGGCAGAGTCCAACATTAGTTTCTATTGTCCCATTTGTCCCATTTGGCCCTGAAATTATGCATTTCAATACAGCCCCTGGAGACACAATGTAGCAAGGGGTAAGTGCCATGGGAGTAGGATGGGTTATGGATGGGTGGAGTTTATGTGGGTTGGGAGTTGGGTTTCCCGCCTAGAGCTGTCAGTCACCAGGAAGATCTGAGTGTTTCTGCTAGCATGTCATCCGCAGACATGTCTAGCCTGTTGGCCCAGATCCAAGAACAAGCTGCCCAGCATGGGACAGCCTGGCTACAGCCATTAGTGCAATCATTGGGCAACATTGCCTCTGCACCTGGAAGTAATGATGGCGGTCGTCCCGTGAGACAGTTCAGGCCGCCCGACAGACCAAGCCCCACGTTTCTGCGGGGGAAGAGAGGTCGGGCCAGCTCACCTAAATGAAGTGTTCCTTGCAGATCCGCAACGGGAAGGAGGAGAGGCAAGAGGAAGCCTGCAGGAACCTAGAAGGCAACTGCCGCGGAGCCCTGCCGCATTTTGACCTTGCTGGGGCTCCCAAGAGACCCCATCAACCAATCTGATGAGAGCGCAGAGTTAGAAGACCTATGGGGGCCTCGCCAGAGTCGGCTGGAGTGGAGCTGGACGCGGATGAGCAGCAGGCCGCATCAGGATCCCCAGAGACGTCAAAAAGTAGTCCGGCGGAGGCAGTCCCTGCATCGCACATGTCGACAGAGGCAGACGGCGTTCCACAGCCCATTGAGACACCGCAGATAGCCGTGGACGAAGAGGCGGCCTTAGGAGACGGAGTAGAGGAGGACATCCGAGGCAGACAAGAACAGAGGCTTGTCGTTGGGGTCCAGCGGGAACTGAGGAGAGGCGCGGAAGGAGCGCAGTGGTGCGGTCGGTGCCCAAGGACATCAGGAGGAGGACGCGGCTGGCCAGGGAATGGCCCAACACCATCTTGTGAAGGCGGTGAGTGGAGACTGGCAGGGAGCCAGGTATTCGGAGGCACGCATTGGGGACAGAAACGACAACAGGGCAAAACCTGGCATGCAGCAGTTAACGGGGCACAGCCACAAGGGTATTAAGGGGGGAAGGTGGTGAAGGGCCCCTGGTTTTCTCCATCATTACGTGCAGGAGGCATAGATAAGCCCCTGCAAATGTGGGTAATTTTGGGGCATTTAGGCTATCAGCCATGCCCTCGCATTGGGGTGTAGCTTCTAGGCTGTTTACCCACACCAGTGTTGGGAACGGCATAGTCCCAGGAGGAGAAGTCCCTTGTATAATGATGGAGGGAGAGGCATGCATTGACACAGATGGTATGTGGGCACCCATGACAGGACAAGCCCAATGCCTACCCACACTAGTAGCGGGATTCGGCATAGCCCCAGGGAGCGTCAGACGTCAAGATCACGATCACCTAGTCAGGATTGGAGAACGGTCTGGCAGCGTTGACATCTGACCAGTAGTATGGGAAGCAGATCAAGATCGGCACCAATTGCTAGCAGGGCTGAATGCGCCTCCCCACCTAGGAGGGCGGACAGGCAGGAGAACGTTCAGAACAGCCGGTAAGGCCGGGAGAAGGAGCTCTGTTTATCTTGATGCAGGCACTGCGAGAGTTCACCAGCCCAGGATCAATCCGGCGGTGTCAGGACTGCTGATAACGGCCAGCACGAGAGTTCGGCTCAGGCCAGGGACCCACGTAGGTGAGTTACCCACTGCCCATATGCTGGCAACTCTCAGGACGCTAGTGGAAGGTTTAAAAGGGGTTATAGCTAGTTTGAGTGGCCAGGATAGTGATATTGGAATAGGTAATGCATGGGTAGAGCCATCGCCAGTCCTCCAGTGTTCCATGGTAGCTAGCCAAACCATGTCCATAGGGGAGGGAGAGGTTAGCACCACGGTTGCTTAGGAGGTTACCCCAGCTGCTATACAACCGGCGGGCACCACTGTGGGGGTTTTAAGGGTGCACAAAAAAACTTTCCTCTGCTCCATAGGGCCAATTGGAGACCACGCAGCGCAGGATATAAAAGAGAAAATTTGGCGCAGAGACTTCATTAAGCTTAATTCCCTGCTACTGTTAGATAGCTTAATTGAATTTGAAGTGGATGACAAAAAAGATGACCCAAAGAAAGAGGAGGATGAAAGGAAGAAACACTATAGGAAAATTCCAAAAACTTTTAGCAATTGGCTACAAGCCTTTGTAATCTTTGCCAGTATCATTGGTGAGAAGTTTCCAGAGTATTGCTCATCGCTCTTTTGCTATCTAGATGAGATTGATGAGATACACTGGCATGGTGGGATTATTAGGTTAAATTTGGTCATAGGTATTCTGTTATGCCAAATATGCAGTGGAACGATAGGGACATGGGTAGTTGGCTGAAACTTGTCACTCCATTGTGTCCGGTTTCGTCGAGCAGTGCTAAGCAGGCGCCCGCCACGCCGGGGAAGAAGGGTTGCTGCTTTGCGTTCAACGAAAGCAGGTGCAAGTGGGGGGCGGCATGCAAGTATCGGCATGATTGCTCCAAATGTGGCCTTCGACACCCTCTTTTTCATTGCTTCAAAAAAAACAAGCCTCAGAAACCAGAAGGCACAGCTCAGAAAGGGGTGGACGCCAGTATTGGTAGAAAAGATGTGCCCATGGCTATAGGGGTACTGTAGACTTCAACCGCCAGTGGCGGCTTTGCTGTTGTCGGGTTTTTCAGAGGGTTTTGTTATCTCGTTTACAGCCAGCAACTACTTACGTCGTCCTCCTAACCTGAAGTCGGAGAGAGAAAATCCGGGGTTTGGTGTTGGAAAAGCTGCTAAGAGAAGTTGAGAGGGGCCGAATGGCGGGACCTTTCCAAGAGGCACCAGTGGATAATGTAAGGGGTTTCACAGCTAGGTCTGGTACCGAGGAAGGACACGATACATCACCCGTCTTACCTGTCACGATTTCGCCTGATACATCACCTGTCTTACCCCAAAGGATCGTCTGTCAATGACGGAAATGATGGTGATTTGGCGGCAGTGTCTTATACTCCATTTTCGCGGGCGGTGCAACTCTTACAAAAAGCTGGTAAAGGGGCATTGTTGGCCAAAGTCGACATTGAATCAGCTTTCCGTTTGCTGCTTGTGCACCCATCCTCATAGTTTTTCTTAGGTTGTCACGTTGATGGCCAATATTTTGTTGATCAGTGTTTACCTATGGGTTGATTTTTTGTTCCTATTTCGAGCAGTTTAGTTCATTCATACATTGGGTGGTTGTAAGGCATGCTGGGCTAACGACACTGGTGCATTATCTCAATGATTTTTTATTTGGGGGTCCTCCCGGGTCCACTGACTGCTCTTTTTTGCTGGATGAATTCTCGGCAATTGTGTGAAGAAGGTGACGCTCCGGGACATTCAGTCCCTGTTGGGAAAATAAAACTTTACTTCCCGGATCATGCTCACGGAGAGGATATTCTCTAGACGTCTGTCGCTGGCTACGGCGGGAGTAGCGAGTGCACATCATCATATCAGATTGTCAAAGGGAACAAAAGGAAGAGCTCAGAGTCTGGTTGATGTTTCTTTCCCATTTTAACGGTCAGTCGGTTATCATGCGGGACCCAGTGCCGAACTCTGAGTTAGATTTGTTCAAGGATGCGTCGGGTTCCCGTGGTTTTGTCGCCTTTTGTCGTGGTCATTCGTGTGCGGAGGAATGGCTGCAGGATTGGGATTGTAGCTTCCTAAAAAAATTGGCTTTTTCCTATTGTGGTTGCGTTGTATTTATGGGGGGATAGTCTGCGGAATCATCACTTAGTATTTTTACTGTGATAACTTGGGGGTGGTCCAGGCTATCAATTCCATTTCGGTGTCATCACTACATGTGGCAAGGTTGGTCAGGAGGCAAGTTTTAAGATGTTTAGTGCTGAATGTATTTTGCAGGGCAGTTCACATTTCTGGGGTATGTAATATTGTAGCTGATGCTCTTTCTCGGTTTCAGCAGGAGAGATTCCGGAAAGCAGCGCCAGCGGCGGATCTGCACAGAACTGCATTGCCATAGGAGTTGTGGAATCTAGCATCCCAGGTATAACTGCGTTGGTGCGGAATTCATTGGCAAAGAGCACTTGGGAGTGTTATAATAAAGTTTGGTCAGAATGGGTCTCTTTTTGCAATAATGAAGAGCAGCAAGGTTTGCAAGGTACTGTAGTTTAGTTTCTATTAGCTTATATAATAAAAAAGCATGTATTGGGTATTTCTTTCACTGCCCTTACAAAACAGCTATCAGCATTAGCCTTTTTCTTCAAGTTACAAGGGGGAAGATATTACAATTTTTTTTAGTTAGTCAAGTATTAAAAGGGGTGCGTAAGGGGACAAAAAGGATGGTTGAGGATAGAAGGAGGCCAGTTTCCTATTCATTGTTGATAACAATAGTTAATTATTTGGACATTATTTGTGGTAATCACTATGAGGTTTTACTGTTCAAAACAGCTTTTATATTGGCTTTCTTTGGGGCTTTTCGTATTTCAGAATTAGTGGCCCCATCGAGATCAGTTATAGGGGCCTTTTGTTGCCAGAAGTAACCGTGCTTGACAATTATGTTTCTATTTATCTCGGAAGGTGTAAGACCGATAGTAGATTAGTCATTATTTATGCTGTACAAGGTAGTAGTTGCTGCCCCTTTTCATGTTTGTCTGGTTATTTGGGTTGCCGTCTGGTGGGAGAGAGTTCGCTTTAAGTCCATGGGGACCGGACCAGTTTATCTAGGTTTCAATTTAATGCAGTATTCAAATTATGCATTTCAGCGTTGCAATTGGATTCGGGACAGTTTGGCACACACTCGTTTAGGATTGGAGCAGCAACCGAGGCGGCTAGGCTGGGTTCAGATGTAGACACTGAAAAAGGATTGGGAGTTGGGAGTCAAATAGTTTCCATTCTTATATTGTTTTAATGTTATTGTTTTTCAGGTTCATCGACCCCCCTCCGGATCTTCGGTCACTCATTCATTTAATGGGCTAGAGGAGCAGCAACAGTAAAAGCAAAGGGGACTCAGCTGGGCTTTTGCCCATCTTTACTAGACATACAATGGTTGGGTTTTAGAGGCATGCTTTGGCATCAGCTGGTTCCTAAAATAGTGTCTTACGCTAGAGCCTTTGGGTCTGCCTGGGGGGAGTTGATCTACTTGTGGTAATGACCTGGGGGTGGTTCCCTTAAAGGATTTAGTTAGGATGATGAAGTTTGATTTCTGTAGGTTGCTTGTTTTATTCCCTGGCCAGTCATTATTTGGTCTGGTATTGCGCCACGTCAAAAGCGGAGAGTTGGAGAGTAGCAATGGATCCGACTAGGATCCGGTTGAATAAGATAATTGGTTCCTTTATTAGGAGTCTGGGGGGAATTGTTATTAGACATAGGGATTTAGAAAGTGCAGATGCTCATTTGTATTATGTGAAGGGTGGTGTACATCTTAATGAGGTGGGACTTAGTAGGTTTAACAATGTACTGAAGGAAGGTGTGAAACAGGCCTTGCCTTTGTTGGTTGGCAGGGCTAGCCGTCTGTGGCTGGCATGTGGTGGCGGTGAGTGCTCTCGCTGTGTGGGAGCAGATTTATGGTGTGGAGGATACACCCGGTTTGGTTCAAAGTCTCCCGGGCGTGGGGTCCCTGGAGAGCTTAGATGGTTGGGCTCCCATTTGGTAGGTGTGAGCATTCACCTCTGGATTGGTTTATTTGTTATACAAATAAAGGCTGTGGCCTGTTTATCCCACATTGGTGTGCGTCATTTTTGGAGTTTGGGTATTACTTATGCTTAAGTCAAAACATATTTAAAGAAAGATACTGTCATCCAAAAATGTATTAATTTGTTTTTTCTTAGGCTAAACATTGTACTAGCCATTTTTTTCTAAAGTTTGCCATTGCTGAGATATCCACCATTTGCTTGCACTGTATTATTATGCACATGTATGGCACACATAATAATTCATTGCTTTAATGTGCTAGTTAGTGATACTGCTTTGGCAAACACATAAAGAAACAAGTGAACCCAAATTGCTCTGGTTATTGTACTGTTAAATATCCATGTCATCATGTTTTCTCTCATGAGAGCTGAAATCTTGCACAGCTGTGACATAAATTCACACCCGCAGGGTAAAGGCTTCACACTACCAGTGCAATTCTGCTGCAAGAAGACACACAGCATGCCACTGTCTATGAAAGCCCTCTCTCTCATGTAGATGTGCTTTTAGGCTACAGCTGTGAATCATGGCATCCTACATGAACAAGAACAATTGGGGAGGTTCAAGAAGGTGAGACGTTATTTCTCTGGAGGCTCTTTAGAAGTAAGCCCTCTATTCTTTTGCAATGTGGAATAACAATTGTTTTTGACTTGTACTTAACCCCTATATAGTGCTATGGAATGTATTGGGGAGTTACAAATAAAGGATAATAAAATAATAAAGTATATGTGGATTACGTTGATGAGGCTAAATTAATTAAGTCACCAAGTTAAAACATTTATTTCAAGCAAAAATGACTACATAATGCATTTAAGCATGTCTTTGGCAAGCATAAGGCTGTCTTTAGGATTAATTAAGCCAAGTTTTTAGGGAAATAAAATGGTCTGACTAGATAGGACCTTAAGCAGTTCCTTGGTGGTCCATTGGTTAGAATGTTGTGCTTTCACTGCTGTAACCTGGGTTTGATACCAGTCATGGAACCAATAGGTCACACCACCCTAAAACCAAGAAGGGTTTGGCCTTGTCAGTACTTGGATGGGAGACCACCTAGGGATACAAAGTGATGTATGCTGTGGCCCACTAGAGAAGGAACTGACAACCCACTCCAGTGTCTCTGCCATGTATACCAAGTGAATCAGCATGGTGTGCTGAAATCCATGAGGTCACAGATAGTCAGACAGGACTGTATGACACACACAACTTTAAATCTATATTTCGATGCTTTTTTATATACAGTAGAAAATGTTTTGCACATTACAGTGGAGCTATACAATATGCAGTAACAGAGATGTTATATTTGGATATGTGACATTGTCTGATGCACAGAAACAAAAGATCATAACCACTGAAATATTAAAGAGATAATTAAAATGTAATACATACTTTTTTATAATGCAATTGAATTTAAAGAATAACTTGTCCCCATGCCTGTGTCCTTTTATCAGGTCAACTGCAAGTTGCTGTGTACATAGCCATACACAGGGCCTCATTCTATTATCGGCCTTAGGAGATGCGGGGCAGCAAGGACCGGCCGCAAGCTATTCGGCCATTCTATTCCCCCCCGGCCGGGGATTCCGGCAGGCTTGTGGCCGGCGCTTTGCTATCCCTTGCGGCCGCTCGCGCCGGAGGAAAGCCTTTCATCTAAAACGGCCGCAAGAGTTTCAGCCGCAAGAAAGCCCCGGTTGCTATTCTATTGCTCCGGGAACCCTCTCTGCAAGGCTAAAAGCGATCCGCAGCTTACTTGCAGGAAAAAGGTCCTGCTAGCACCAATTAAGCACATTATAAAGCCATAATAAAGCCATCCTGCACTCTGAGGAGACTAAAAAGTGATTGTAGGTGTTAGCAAAAATAGCACAACATTCCCCTACACTCAAATCCGTAAAAAAAATATTTTTTAATTTATGTCAAAAATCCATATAAAAAGTCCAGAGTGCTTGGAGCACCTCAGACCTGGCCAGGCTGCGGCCGGAAAATAAACAGTTAATGTAAACTCGGATTTGGGATGATGTGCAAGCTTGAGAGGGGGTTGCTATTAATCCTCATGTACCCCAAAATGATCCCTAGCATTTCCAGAGCTGTACAGTGCCGTCTTGAATTTATTTTTGCGTTTTAAGTTTTCTGAGCTTACGGCCGGTTGCAAGATATACTGCCGGCCGTAAGGGGAGATCCTTGCGGGGCCGTATAATTGAATTCCAAGATAACGGAACCCCGCAAGGAATCGCAGCTTTGGGGCCGATTTACGGCCGATAATAGAATGAGGCCCATAGAGTGCATGTTTGTCAGATAATTCAACAGCTAAGTTCTGCATGAGGGGTGGAAACATTTAAAATAGAAAACAGTTATAAAGTAAAAAGTCTACACTTCTATACAGTATGAATTCTTAATAGCCTAGTGACTGACACTTTCATTACACAAGCAATTGCTCTGTTCCAACTGCAGCCTTTGCTAGTATAATTTATTTACAGTATATTGAGAAAGGATATTGATTTTACATAACAAAGTGGAGTTTGCAATGTAAAACTGTGATGACTAAATGCTTAACTTATATTATAGCTTTGTGTCATATTTATAGTGTGCTTTTTTGAAGAACTTGACTTGATAATTTTAAAATGTTTTAGAAAGTTTTTTAAAACATAAATCAAATTTGTGAATTGTTTATCTATTATATTCAATTTTGTTTTAAAGAGGGAACCATTTTTTCTAACAGGATTAGTCACCTGGGAAGAATTTCTACTCAGATCTATTAACCCTCCTGGCGGTATTATTATGTCAGTATTTAGAATGCTAAAGCGGTACATTCAAAAATACTGACATAATCATACCACCTTGTTCTGCCCCCCTGCGTTGCCTACGCTCACATGGAAGGCATAATATATATATATAATATATATATATATATATATATATATATATATATATATATATATATATACCATATTTATCGGCGTATAACACGCACCTCATTTTAAGAAGGAAATTTCAGGGGGAATTTTTTTTTTTTCAAATAAAGAACTTTGAAGCAAAATAAGGGTAGCTCAGAACTTTTTTTTATTAATATTATTAACACTTATAAGGTAAATAACGTAAAATGACAGTAAAAGCAACTGTTTTAACAAAAAAACTTGAATATTATATGTTTTTACAAAAGTTTACTCAGAAATCGCTGCTCCTCCTCAACCCTCCCATCCTCAACCCCCTCCTCAACCTCAACCCCCTCCTCATCCTCCCTCCTCATCCTCCCTCTTCAACCCCCCATCCTCAACCCCCTCCTCAACCTCCCTCCTCAAACCCCCTCCTCAACCCCCCCATCCTCATCCACCTTCCTCAACCCCCTATCCTTAACCCCTTCCTCAACCCCCCTCCTCAACCTCAAACCCCCTCCTCAACCTCCCTCCTCATCCTCAACCTCCCTCCTCATCCTCAACCCCCTCCTCAACCTCCCTCCTCAAACCCCCTCCTCAATCCCCCCATCCTCATCCTCCTTCCTCAACCCCCCTATCCTCAACCCCCTCCTCAACCTCAACCCCCCTCCTCAACCTCAACCCCCCTCCTCAACCTCCCTCCTCATCCTCAACCTCCCTCCTCATCCTCAACCCCCTCCTCAACCTCCCTCCTTATCCTCCCTCCTCAACCCCCCCTCCTCATCCTCCTTCCTCAACGCCCTATCCTCAACCCCCTCCTCAACCCCCCATCCTCAACCCCCTCCTCAACCCCCCTCCTAAACCTCAACCGCCCTCCTCAACCTCCCTCCTCATCCTAAACCTCCCTCCTCATCCTCAACCCCCCCATCCTCAACCACCCTCCTCAACCTCCCTCCTCATCCTCAACCCCCTCCTCAACCTCCCTCCTCAACCCCCCTCCTCAACCTAAACCCCCCTCCTCAACCTAAACCCCCCACCTCAGGTAAGTGAGGGGAAAGGGAGAGGGGGAGGCATTTAGGGGGGTTTAGGTTGAAATGGGGGGTTTAGAATGAGGAGGGGCTTTAGAATGAGGGGGGTTTAGAATGAGGAGGGGGGTTTAGAATGAGGAGGGGGGGTTGAAGATGAGGAGGGGGGAGGGTAAGAGACACGGCGTATAACACACACATCGGTGTATAACACGCACACATCATTTGCCCCCTATTTTCAGGGAGAAAAAGTGTGTGTTATACGCCGATAAATACGGTGTATATATATATATATATATATATATATATATATATATATAAAGAATATAGAAAACGTTTAAAAGAAAAACGTTGAGCACGCCACAACTGCAGCTCTCGCAAAGGCGCTCACTGTGCTGGTGGAGATGAGCACCGTAATCGCTCATCCATACGACCCGCGGGACTACACATCAACAGAAATCTCAAAACATTTAAAAAAAATCACACACACCACAGGGGGGACAAACACAATTTGCCCAGTTTTGGCACTCGAAAATCGAAAAGAAAAATGTCAGCCGAAAAAAACTAAAATGAGGCTACACGACCCCTAACCACGCAAAACACTGCCAGGCACATAAGACTTTTAACCAGGAACGTACAAGGTACAAAATACACTATTACAAAAGACGGAAATTGCTCCAGACCCGCGTAACACATAGACAATCGTAGCCATTTTACAACACTAACTTGCTACTAATAACATTAGCATTCTAAAATGGCGCTTTATACAACTAAACAAATGGTTTGCCCTCGCGTACGCAGCCGATTTATACTGCACACTTGCCACATTGCTGACACTTACACCAAATGTACATTGTATGCTGCACAAAACAGATTGTTAGCTCTTCGGGATATTGATTGATGGATATATTAATTAGAAATAGGTAAAGTATATTAATTTATTATTTAATTAATTATAATAAAAAAATATATTTATATAAAAAAAAGAGAGGCGCCGGGCTCACAATCAGCGCCAATGGTGCACAGAGAAGCAAAAGTACATGAGAGAGAGGCTCTCACTGAGCTCCGAAGGCAAACAGCATTACCTGCCTTACAATTTTATGACCTTCATTTTTTGACGGGCAATTCACTAGCACATTTATAAAATATATTCTGGACCATATAAAATATATTCTGGACCATCCCCCACCCAAGCCCCTGCAGAGCAGTCTTACCCCTTCCCCCTCTCCTTCCTTTCCCCCCTTCCCCCTTATCCTCCTCCCTTCCCCCTTATCCTCCTCCCTTCCCCCTTTTCCTCCTCCCTTTCCCCCTTCCCCTTATCCTCCTTCTCTCTTCCCCCTTCCCCATTTTCCTCCTCCTCCTCCCTTTTCCCTCTCCCACCTATCCTCATCCTCTTCCCTTTCCCCTTCTACTCCTCTAACCTTCTCCCATCCCCCCTTATCCTTCTCCTCCTCCCTTTCTCCCATTCCCCCTTATCCTCCTCCTCATCAATTTCTGATTTAACTATCTTGCACAACTTATATTCTCTGCAAAAATGGACACTAGCCAAAATTAAGATTTTTTTATAGAAATGCTCATGCAGTGGCTTAGCTAGAGCTTTTGCCAACCAGGGCCATCCCCGAGTTTGCCGCCCCATTTATTATTTATTTTATTATCTTTATTTATATCGTGCCAACATATTCCGTAGCGCTGTACAGGGGGTTAGTACATGGCAAAAAACAAACTTAACACCTTAAAGAATGGAGGGCTCTGTTTTTGAGCATACAATCAAATGTACATAGTGCTTGTTTCCAAGACACTGACACACAATTGAAAACTCGCAAACTTACAATCTAAGGGCCCCATCCCCGCCCAAGGTGAAACTATATATATATATATATATATATATATATATATATATATATATATATATATATATATATATATATATATATATATATATATATATATATATATATATATATAGATAGATATAGATAGATAGATAGATAGATAGAGAAAGAGAGAGAGAGAGACAGTCCCAAAATGTTTTCCTGTGCTGGGCCCTCCCGGGTCCTCCTCTGATTTCAACATTATACATATATATATATATATGGGCCTAGCACAGAAAAAATGTGGAAATATATAAATATATATATATACATATATATATATATATATATATATATATATATATATATATATATATTGATTTATTTATATGTATGTATATATATATATATATATATATATATATAGTTCCTTTTTATATATATTCAACATTATGCCCACAGACGTAAAAAATATATATATTCCCCCTCTCTCAATGTCCACCTTCTCTCTCTCTGTTTTCTCAATCTATCCCCCTTCTCTCACTATTCCCCCCTTATCTCATCCTATCCCCATATCTCTCTCTTTCCATCTTCTCTCACCCCCTTCTCTCCCCTTCTTCTCTCTCTCTCCCTCTCTGTCTCCCTCTCCCCTTCTCCCTCTCCCTTCTCTCTTCTCCTCTCCCCCTTCTCTCTCTTCCTTTCACCTCTCTCTCTCACTTCTCTCTCTCTCTCTCTCTCTCTCCTTTCTTCCCCTTTCTTCTCCCTCTTTCTCCCTCTCCCTTCTCGCTCCCTCCGTCTCCCTTTACCTCTAATGTCTCCCTCTCTCTCCCCCTTCTCTCCAGTGTCAGAGTTAGTGCATGGAGGTCCTGGTGCAAAAAAAAAAAAAAAAATGGGCAATCCCCTACACCCTGTCCTCCCTCAAGTTGGGAGTGGGCACCATTTTTTTTTGTGTGTGCTTCACACAGTTGATATCTATACAGTGGTACCTCAGCTCTCATACATAATCCATTCTGGACAGCAGGATGAGTTCCAAGCAAGCATTGGGGATGGTCGCGATGTAAAGGAGGAGAGAGTTTATTGCTTGGAACCTTGGTTCTTATAGATGCCGGCTACACTTTGGTTGTTATAGGTACAGGCTACACTTTGGTTTTGGTAAGCACAGACTGCACATTGGCTTTTAAAGGTACAGGCTGCACATTGGCTCTTACAGGCACAGGATGCACTTGGGCTCTTACAGACATAGGATGCAGATTGGCACTTACAGACACAGTCTGGGTACATTTGCACTTACAGACACAGGCTGGGCAAATTAAGGCTCTTACATACACAGGCTGGGTACGTTAGCTGGTACAGGCACAGCCTGGGCACATTAAGTCTTACAGACACAGGCTGGGCACATTAGCACTTACATACACAGGCTGGGCACATTAGCTCCTAGACATACGCTGGGCACATCAGCTCTAACAAACTCAGGCTAGGCACATTAGCTGATACAGATACAGGCTGGACACATTGGGCTCTTACATACACAGATTGTGCACATTAGCTGGTACAGGCACAGGCTGGGCACATTGGTCTCTTACATATACAGGCTGGACACATTGGTACTTACACACACAAGCTGGGCAAATAAGCTTTTACAGACACAGGCTGGGCACATTGGTACTTACATACACAGGTAGGGCACATTTGATGGTACAGACACAGGCTGGGCACATTGGGCTCTTACATACACAGGCTGGGCAAATTTTTTGGTACAGACAGAGGCTGGGATTATTGGGCTCTTACATACAGAGGCTGGGAACATTAGCTGGTAGAGACAGAGGCTGGGCACATTGGGTCACTTACATACACATGCTGGGCACATTGGCTCTTACAGGCACAGGCTGTGCACATTTGATGGTACAGACACAGGCTGGGCACTTTTGTCCCTCTCTCTCTCCACGCTTGTCCTCTCTCCCTGTCTCTCACCGATGTCTGTGTCTCCTCCCCTGGTGGCTCCTCCTCTCCCGGGTCAAAGGGCTCTGAGGAGATAGGAGAACGAAGGGGCAGGAGAGCAACTGGCGGTGGGTGGCAGTTGGGGGCATTTTTGCTCAAGGCTTATAGCCACCATTGTTTTTGATTTGTTACATACTTCACAAGCATGAGAAGTTTTTCCAAAGCTAGAATTTAAGCATGTCTCATCTGAGCAATCACAGAAGACAATACTGTTTGTATATTAATAATCTACATTCAACAGAAACATACATACTGCCGCCCACCTCTCTGTCAATCACTCCACTGGCTTCCCTTAGCCTCCAGAATAAAATTTAAAATCCTGACCCTAACTTTCAAAGCCTCAACAATAGCGCACCCCCATACATTTCTGATCTCATCTCCACATACTCCCCCACCCGCCTTCTTCGTTCTGCCAATGACCTTCTTCTTTCCACAACTCTTGTCACCTCCTCTCACTCTTGACTTCACGACTTTTCTCGTGCTGCCCCTATTCTCTGGAACTCCTTGCCTCGCTCCACCAGATTATCCTCCTGCCTCAAAAAATTCAAAACCTCTCTAAAAACACATCTCTTTAAAGAAGCGTATCACCTTCCACCCTAACACGCTCTCACCTCTCTCTCCCTCCTTTTCCGCACACAATACCTTTAGGTTGTAAGTCTGCGAGTTTCAATCCCACAAGGTGCTTTGGGGAAAGCACTATGGACACTATGGATTTGAGGCTCAAAGACAGGGCCCTCCTTGCTTTGCTATGTTTAATTTGTATGTATCTTTGTCTTGAACTTATCTTATGTACAGCGCTATGGAATATGTCGGTGCGTTATAAATAAACAATAATAATAATAATACATCATTCAAAATGGGTGTTAAGAATATAAACATGATATGATAAGCTTAAAAGACTAATATATTTTATTAAAAGTAGAATAATATTTTTAACTGGCTGCTCTTAAAGCCTGGTGCCTTAGGCAATTCCCTATTTCTCTAATTACTTAGACTGGCCCAGGGAATGAGTAAAAAAGCTTTAATATTGTTTTGTGTGGAAATTGCCTTTACTTCTATTTTTTTTTTTTAAACCTAATCGTCTACTCCAGCATGAAACCCTCCTGTGGCTTTCTTTTTCAAATAAATATTGATGTGATAAAAACATTATCTGCAGGTCCTTAGTGGCTCAGTGTGTTCGTATACTGTGCAGTAGCCAAACATTCAGAGAAGAGCTTAAATACAAATTCTGTACACTCCAATGCAGATGGTCCCAAAGTGATCAGTTACTTTAGAAATATATAGAATATGCTTTAAATTTGTTCAGCGATGGGTAGAGGAATAAACAAAAAAAAAACATACATGTATTATTTTTCCTGTTTGACTACCAAAATTTTATTGCATATGGAAAAGCAACTAGGGATGCAATACATTTATTAAAATCACATAATAAAAGTTTACCAAAATCTATGTTTTGTAATCAATCGCCATTATTTTATGTTTAGTTAAATGCCTTGAACTATATATATCAGCCAAATTCTCTTATTTGTTACAGTACTCATTTTTATTCATTATGCTGAAAACCGGCTCTGTAATGGAGATTTCATCTGTATCCAAATGGTTAGGAATTAAGGATGCAATGTACTAAGACAGCATTTAGTAACGAGCAGACAGATTTATTATTGCACACAAATTGCTGCTGCGTCTGTGCAAATGTGCTAATGTTGCTGTGCCTCACACTTTCAGAGTATTCCCATCTAAAGATGTGTTTAGGATTTGGTTGAAGTAGGCACATTTTGATGAGAGAACGGTCCTGATAGACAGATAGGCACACAAACAGAAACACCAATTTTGATGGCAGAAAAAATATGCCCATATAGTCTGTGAATTACTGTATACACTCGAGTATAAGCCAACCCGAGTATAAGCAGAGGCACCTATTTTAACACAAAATACTGGGTAAAATAAGTGACTTGAGTATAAGCCGAGGGTGGGAAATGTGCTGCCCCCCTGTGTCCCTCTTGTGCCCTCTGTGTCCCCCTCTTGTGTGCCCTTTTCTTGTGTCCCCCTCTCTCTCCTGTGTCTCTTCTCCCCTCTCCCTTCCCTGTGTCTTTTCCCTCCTCTCCCTTCCCTGTGTCTCTTCCCAACTCTCCCTTCCCTGTGTCTCTTCCCCCCCTCCCTTATCACCCTCCTCAACCCCCCTGCTCATTCTCAACCTCCCTCCTCAACCCCACTCCTCGTCCCCAACCTCCCTCCTCATCCTCAACCTCCCTCCTCAACCCCCTCATCCTCAACCCCCTCCTCAACCCCCTCATCAACCCCCCTCCTCAACCCCCCTCCTCAACCTCCCTCCTCAACCCCCCATCCTCAATCCCCTCCTTAACCTCAACCCCCGCCTCATCCTCAACCTCCTCCTCAACCTCCCTCCCCATCCCCCCTCCTCATCCTCAACCCACTCCTTAATCCCCCTCCTCAACCTCGACTCCCCCCCTCATCCTCAACCCCCTCCTCAACCTCCCTCCTCATCCTCAACCTCCCTCCTCATCCTCAACCCCCTCCTCAACCTCCCTCCTCTTTCTCAACCTCCCTCCTCATCCTCCCTCCTCAACCCCCCTGTAACGGATCTACTGGCACCCCGACCGGGTACCTCCGTTGATGGACGCGTATTAGTTTGCGTCGAGGACTACAAGCACCGCACCGGACACCAAAACCACCACAGACTCCAAGGATAGTACATCAGGAACAAGGGTTCAGTAGTTACAGCTCAAGGGAGTATGCAAAAGCATAGCAATCCCCAGTAGGATATAGCAATCCCCTCCAATAACGAGACGAGGCTACGTTTTGAAGGGTCAAGTAGTGAACTATATTTTAATGACAGGGAATCTCCTTTTATGCAATGGTGCCCTCTGAAGGGCTACACCCACATAATTATCACAGCCAATTATATACATGGTTTAACCCCCACGTCTCCTCCCCTCAGATAACAGGTAACACAATTAAAACAGACACAATTTTAACCACATTCTGGATGTACCCCAAAAACAGGGGGTACACCTTTAAGTCCAGCACCGTTCACTAGCTCTCACCAAGGGGAACAACATATTAAAAAATGGCATGAATCAGACCAGGGGTTCAAAAGTTAGTAAAAGTATCTTATTGGCAGCATGGCAATCCACATCCCCCATAGTTGGCCACACAATACACATAGAGGGACAATAGGTGGGTCACCCCTCCCTGAGGTTCCCTGGCAACTTTGATATAATCAGACATTGATTAAATCAGCCTCCTTTGTTCTTATCTGAGAATGAAAACACTTTATACAATCGACTCCCTTATCTGTAACAGGATTATCTCCCATGCCAAGTAGCTGCACTAGTCTGGGACAATATTCTGCAGAGCAAAAACCAACATACATGCAGTATAATAGTAGGATCATATTTTAACCATAATAATCATAAAACAGGGTAAAACAGTGATGGGTTCCGTTACACCCCCCATCCTCAACCCCCTCCTCAACCCCCCTATCCTCATCCTAAACCCCCCATCCTCAACCCAACCATCCTCAACCTCCCCATCCTCAACCCCCTCCTCAACCTCAACCCCGCTCCTCATCCTCAACCCCCTCGTCAACCTCCCTCCTCATCCTCAACCTCCCTCCTCAAACCCCCCATCTTCAACCCCCCTCCTCAACCTTCATCCTCAACCAACCCATCCTCATCCTCAACCCCCCCATCCTCATCCTCAACCCCCCATCCTTAACCCCCTCCTCAACCCCCTCCTCAACCTCCCTCCTCGACCTCAACAACCCTCCTCAACCTCCCTCCTCATCCTCAACCCCTCTTTTTAGAGGTGTCTCTCTACCCCCCATGTCTTTCTAACCCCCGTGTCTCTTTCCCTGTCCCCTCCTCATCCTCCACACCCCCTCCTCATTCTAACCCCTCTCTCCTCATTATATTATTTTAAATAAATGACTCATGCAGTCTCTTTTTGTCTGAATTTGGGAAAACAAAGATAGACATAATCTGGCTAAAATATAGAGATCTGCCCATCTATGTGAGACTATCCAGGGGTGGAGCAATTGCCGGTACACCCGATCCCTCTTTAATTAAAGATAAAATAAATATAAGTTCAAAAACATTTATTATAAATGTAGCTTTGTATCATTTTAAAATACTAGGGACATGAAAGGCTTCTGGATTTCACTGGGAATATAATATACCTATGTATTTATTTATTGTTATGTACTTTATTTTAATAAGAAGCTTTGTTTTATCTGCTTAAATTATATAATTTGTACCTGTTTGCATCTGCCCTCTGTAGGTCAGGCAGCTCATGAATACACAGACTGTGAATTCCAGTTTTTTCAAATTAGCCTGAGTGTGACCTCTCTCAAGTAGCATGATGCAGAATATTACTACTGATTGGTTACAATGAGACAGTGTAATCCTTGTGCTTATAAGTAGCGTCTTCATGAGCTGAAGAGGGGATAAACCTGATATGAACTATTTTTAACATTTTAGGCAGAAACAAAACAGAGCTTTTAAACATATCTTAATAACATAAAGTACAAGTAAAGATACATAGGTATATTATATTCCTGGTGAAGCCTTTCAAGTCCCTTTAACAGCTAGTACATTGCTCCCAGAAGGCAGTATTTTACAATGCTACAAAGCTGCATTTATAATGGTTAACTGTAAACAATTATTGAAATAATATTTATTTTATCCTCAATTAAACAAAATATTTTGCTAGAAAGCATGCAAGGAAATGAATATAAATGGATTAAGAGCTAGTAGCACTATCACATTTAGATCAATATCAATTTATAATTTAGCAAACATATATCCAAAGGAATAAAGGTCAGATACCGTTTATTAAGAAATAATCCATAGCAACAAATCTGCAACCTGGGGGTCATGTGCCAGATATGGTTAAGTACAGATCAACAAATGGTCCTCTAGTTTTTTTTAAATCAAATTTGAGAATATGGAGTAGGATACCTAAGTCAGCCAGTGGTATTTAGATTACATCGGCAAATTCACAGCAAGAAACAAATTTATCAGTCAAGGTCCATAGTCTACACTTCTTATCACACTAAGTCATTTGGGAAGAATGTATGTATAAATACTTTTGGTGAAGGCTGAGCTATACTGAGAAGTCAAAACATATAATGCCAAATAATTATCACAAGGTAAGGTCATGATGGCATCGCTTTACCCCAAATGACTGCTGAAAATTTAGTGGAAAGAGAATCAAATAAGGAGAAGAGAGAAGGACTGATATGGGTTTGATCCAGATTGCCATCCATATGTTTCATAGTTTCCTATGGCCATTGATTATGAATGCATCTGAAAGAGGAGAATCAGTTGTGTATGCAAAGATACGGTTAGACCCAAACTAATGTTATTTTAATGCCTATAACAAAAGAGAAATAACTTAGGAGTTATTACACTGAATGATTTAAAAATAATGGGTAAGTGGAACAACCTTCAGTGGGACAGATATGTAAAATATAGGAATTCATACACATCTAGCATAAGGATAAAACTGATTAATCCAAACATTTTAGTCAGATAGAATGGGCTATCAAGATGTCCTTTTGGTTCTTTTCTGCCATCAAACGTATGTTTCTCTATATGTACTGTATATATATTTTCCTGTCTTGTCCCTCTTTAATCAGTTCCTTTCACTGTATTTTATTTCCTGTCGGTGCTCATTCCGTCCTATATCCACTCGGCAGACCCAGTTTTTTCTTTTTCCCCCTCCACTCCATCTTTCTCGCTCTGCATCTACACGATGCCCCCTGTCAATGGTAACCTTGCTTGCTTCAGGCTGATGCAGCTACGGATAAGATTAATAGCTCGGCTGTATGTGAACGCTGCCCATGGATCACTTTGTGATGGAGCAACTGAAAGCTGTATATTTTCCTCCACTGTCACAAATAGAGGCCCCATCTCACTCAAAACTATATTCTGTCAAGCTGTGGGTGATGAAGGACATACCAACTGGCCATATTAACTTTTTCATTGCTGAAAAACATAACATTTGGGAATACTGCAGACAGTTAAATATGACTGTCAAATAAATTAAATTCTACAATGCAATAATTTCATTGCTTCCATGAACCAAATATTGATTAGGTAGAAATTTATATACGAGTCACCTTTTCTTGCCTGACGTAGTTGGTGTAAGTGTTACTGTCTATGCTGTCGTGTATTTTCCTTGTCCCGCTTGCCTGGCTTTGCTCAGCCTCGTTTTTATCCAGTTTCCGAATTTTTTACGTTTATTATCTGCCATTTTGTTTCTTGCTTAGTCGATTTTCGAGTGACGAAACACATCAAATAAGGCTCAAAATCGCTTGCAACCTCACTCCCATGTTTCCTGGGTCTCCCACTATGCTGTGTGTGAATGTGTTTTTATTTTATTTTTTATTATTTTTCTTGTTTATCGTGTTTTTCAATTTCCGCGGGTCGGCCGTTAAATTTGTATTTTTCTGAGGTTGTTTTTTTTTCCCCGAGCTCGCATGTGTGACGGGGCCGCTGGATGCAATGAGCGCCTTTGGAGCTCATTGCAGCCTAAGTGCCGCGGTGCTGCTTAATTACTCATTTTAGCCTAAGTCCCGCGGGCTCCAATGCTTCAACTGCTCGTCTCGCTTTGCGAAGCGAGCAGGGCAATGATCTCCATTTGGCACACATTGCCTAAGTCCTGCGAGTTCGGAAAGGCTTCAATGCCTCAATGGCTTGCCTTGCTTTGCGAGGCTCGCAGTTGCGGCCCTCTGCGTGGCGACAAATCGCAGTTTGACAAATATAATATGTGATATATATATATATATAGTAAATAAAAAGTACATCTGTGTTCAAATCTGAATGTCTAAAGCAAGTTAAAAAAAACCTGCTTCCAGCTCAGAGTTCCGAGAAAAACAGTTATTACACTGCATTCTGGGAAGCTGAGCTGGGACATGCAAATGTACCCACAAATGCCTCGCTCTTCATTTCGTAGCCATTATCAAACATGGCTTCCTTTAAGCTTATGCATGCTGTATTACACAGCTTTAATGCAAAGCCAAGGTTGGAATAAACACAGGCTGAGTATCCAATCCATGTACAGCTGTTTCAAGCTTACTGGCTATCATCAGCATGGAGCGAGATCTCAGCCTGTGTTGTATAAATATATGTGTGTGTATCTGCCCTCAACCCCGTAGAGGGGAGCTGTCATGTTCAGGGGCACTGAGTGAATTGGTACCGGGGCCCAGCGCTAACAAATTTTTACAACCCCCTTCCGGAGTGACGGCGGCAAAAGGGCCACTGGTTGCATGATACATTTATACACTACCCTTTCTGTAAAGTTGTACTTTTGCACTTATTATTGTTTCCCCCAATTGATAGAGAATATTATCTGATAAATTAACTCTTAAAGTGGACTGATAAACAGAAAGATATTGATATTAATAACACGGAAACTGTGCTCTAACTGCTTATCACATCCCACTTTAAGTATATCAGAGAGTGCGTCGTAGGTGCATCAGAAAGAGAGATTCAAAGCTAAAAAATGTAAACCTTAAATGTAAGTGTACTGTGAGAGATTTGTTTAAATAAAATGTAGAACATTTTTCTAAGTTCTGATAGCAGTGATGGCAAATTTTGTTTATATCCATTGATTTGCTTATATAATTTTTGACATTTATGCTTGTATGAAAAACTTTCCATTGTAGCCCCTCATGTTAAAAGGTTGGAAAGATTTATTAAATAAAAGGTTGCTATTAAAATATTTGGAAAGGCATAAAAAAGAAATTGAGAGAAGGGACAGGCTTGAGACCCAAAAATCTTTGGAGAAAGAAAGATCACTTTGAGGGCAATGTCTATATATTACTTCCTGAGAAAAGAAGGGCTGCCATGCCCTTCATACCATATTACAATGTATCTGCTGTACATTTGTTGTTGCTACAGAGGACCAGTTTCCATTAAAATAGAAAAATGTTTATTGTTCAGATCAAGTAAAAATAAAAATGTTTGCTGCACTCTTCAAACAAAATGGGGTAGTGGTCATAGATGGTACATATTTTGTGCCAAAAGTTTTTTCTTTAGCTATATGCTCAGTAGCAAGTGTCTTGGGACAGCATGAGGCACCGGTGGTAAGCGCAGCATGCTGCCTGGGGCACCCAAACTTTTGTTGTGGCTGTACACTCCATTACACAATCTAGCCCATTTTTCATGCACATTTTGCCTCTGAATATGCTTTATTTTCAGTAGGACATAACCTGCAGACCAACCAAAGATCTAAAGATATGTTACTTGAATGAATTTATCAGATTGTGCTCGCATGCGCTTACTCATATCAGAACCAGTTTAGAAAGATCTGTAAACCATTAATGTATCCATTGTATGACTAAGAGGTATTGCAGATTGTATCTTTCACCCATTCTGACTTTCTCATCTCTGCCTCTTCCCTCCATCATTTTCTATTCTGTGCTACTACATCTCCTTCTCCTTTTTTTCTCCTCCCTTGCTCTCGCTGTGTCTCCCCAAGACAGATGTTAATTCATCTCTCCTTTCACTGCAGTCCAACATGACTTCCCAGCTTCTCCCTAACCCGATTCTGTCACGCGCTCCTGCTCTCTCCTGACGTACATTACATAGCAATAAAGTCCTTAGTGCGTAGGCCTGGCAGAGCAGGAGATGGAAATTTATCACTGCGGACGGAAACATTGGCTCTTTCTAAATTCCTCTTTCCTACTGGCAGGATTTGAGCAAGAGAAACCCACAGTATGCCTTAACTGGGGCCAGTCCCATCGAGAACATCCATATTACTGCCAATGTGGCTCATCACACACAGATTGAGTAAGATGCAGCTCTTTAACTCTTTTCTCCTGAGATGGATCTTTGCATCATGTGAGAATATTACATGCTTTTGATATACCGGTATATATATATATATATATATATATATATATATATATATATATATACTGTATATATATATTTATATATAAATATATATACAGTATATATATATATATATATATATATATATATATATACATATAGCACTATGGAATATGTTGGTGAGTTACAATTAAATGATAATAATCACTAATATAGTTTCTAAATCATGTGTAACTCTTTAGAAACTATATTGTGCAGATTTCCCTTCAAGGTGCAGTGTGCGGCGCCTGCCGCGCATGTGCACCGTGCAGCACCAGTGACGCATGCGCAAAGCACGGCGCTAAGCTGCTCATGCGCAAAGTGCAGCACCAGCCCGGGGGGAGAGATACAGGGGAAAGGGGGAAACAGACAGCATGGGGAAGAGACACAGGGGAGGGAGAGGTGGGAAAGAGACAAAGGTGAGGAAAAAAATATATTATCCCATCATTTATGAATGGCAAACGACTAGTCACATATAATAGTTGTCAATCTGTGAGTTGTCGTAGGCTAGGCTAGCAGTTGAGGTACGCAGGGCTTAGGCTGCAATGAGCATCGAAGGCGCTCATTGAATTGCGAGCCTCACGAGGCGAGCAGTTGAAGCACGTGGGACTTAGGACCGAGTGATCGCCAAAGGCGCTCATCGCAGCTGTACTGTAGGTGTGTGACTTAGTTTACTCTCATCCTGAGACATGCTGGACTTGGAAAAAATGAAGGGCTGTATGGCTTAAGCACGTGGATGGACTGTGGGGCTCACAAAAATACGAACTGGAAAAACATGAAAACACACACAAATATGCCTCAAATTAACTCACACACTCACACACACAGGCGGAGCCTGTGAGTGAGGTTGCAAGTTAATTAGAGGTATATTTTGCCTTTTTTCACGATTGTAGATCGCCAAAGCAAGAAAAAATGGCCGCTGAAAAAACGTAAACACGACGAAAAAGAGGCCGAAGGACGTAAAACGAGCCCGAAGGACATAAATAGGAGCCCTAAGCACTAAGACTTAACACAAACCAGTAACACTGAATGCAAGGCGGTAACATTTAATTCAAGCCACTAACACTGAACCCAAGGCAGTAACACTTAATCCAAGGCAGTAGGCCCCTAAACTACACAGGCATATAAAGTACACAGCGGGAGAGGCTCGCAATGAGCGCCGAAGGGGATCATTGCAAAGCAGGAAAGGTGCGGCTTGGCAAAAATGGCAATGAGCGGCAGGGCCCTCCACCCTTTGAAATGTGTTAATATTGCTATTGTTTTGTGCATTGAACTTAACCCATGTTTATCGCTACGGAATATGTTGGCATTTTACAAATAAACGATAATAATAATATTTCTATCCCCTGGAAGTTTCCAAAATCGTCGAGGGATTCCTGGGATTGATCCAGTAATTCTCTTAATAATAATTATTATATTGGTTTGAAGTGGGTGCAGGTATATTTTTATAGGGGGTTACTTAGGTTTTACAGTGGGTTAGGGTATATTATTTATGCATTTATGGTTTGATTGGTTAATTAGTTCCAATGATCTGTTGCAATTAATTAATCTACAGTATAAGGATATTTTTCTGGTGACTTTAAGGGACTCTTTAAGCAATTTTTATTTTGTTTTATTTAAATGTTATGCAATTGTTATATAAATGCAGTTGTTATATAAAATGTACACTTCACTTACTCTATTCACTTACTCTATGACACTTCAATGCCCTCAGAGTTACAAATTCTTACATTATGTGATCTCCCCCTATTTTTTGTTCACTCTCATGTAGGGTGTCATGTTTCACAGCTATTAATTAAGGCCACTCCCACAAAGATGGATTCACACTACCAGTGTGTAATAACGCTCTGCTGCAAGCAAAATACAGTGATATGCTGTGTTTCTGAATTTCAAGAAACAGCAGTGGCACAGCTAGTAAATGGAGGGCCACGGTGCAAAATTATTTTGAGCTTCCCTTGCAACTTCTCTATCCACCCCTTGTGGCCAATAAAAAAGGCAAAAATAAATGTAGATGATCAGATCACCCTTATCAGTATCAGATAACCTTTCTATAAAGTAACTAATTGCCATGTTCACCTATTAAATTAAGATTTCTCATTGGCTGCCAATTGCGGAGGGTTGCTACTCAGTTGTGGGCTTAGCTCGGCCACTGGGTAACAGTGATTTTTATGTATGTAAACAGAGGTTACTTACTTTTCCGCATTGAGTAGTGTGTGATATTATTTTTTGTTTATTTGCTTAATTAGTTCTAGTGATCTGGCTTGGTTAAATTCCTGTACATGAAAGTTTGCTAGTTAGCGCAAGCCATTTTAACTGGGCCTGTTTTTATATTAATCCGTATTAAAACTCTCATTTACTTTAGATTTTTTTGTTTGGATTTGCCTGGGTCTATTGTGGTCAAGTCATAAGACAAAACTTTTACAGAATAGATGGTGGATACAATAATTACCATTCCAGCATTCATTAAAACTGTAATACAGTAATAGCATTTAAAGCATACATAGGTACATAACTTTTCTAAACTGTGGGCAGGGAACAAATGATTAAAGTTGAAGATTTTACACAAGAAAGGAAAGTGGGCAGGCTAGGCAAGCATCATAGATCTTTTAATTCACAAACCTGTTTCATTTAATGTTAAGGATCCTGCGCCTACAAGAGCCAATGAGCAGCCTGTGCCAACAAGAATCAAAGGGCAGCCTTTGCCTATGAGAACCAAAGTGCAGCTTGTGCTTAAAATAATCAAAGTGTAGCCTGTGCTTAAAAAAACACTGTGTAACCTGTGCCTATAAGAATCAAAGTACAGATTGTGCCTATAAGAATAAAAGTCTAGCCTGTGCCTATAAGAATCAAATTGCAGCTTGTTCCTACAAGAATCAAAATGCATCCTGTGCCTACAAGCATCAAAGTATAGCATGTGCTTATCAGAATCAAAGTGTTGCCTGAGCCTATAATATTCAAACTGCAGCTTGTGCATTCAAAACCAAAGTGTGGCTTGTGCTTACAAGAACCCAAGTGTAGCTTGTTCTTACATCATGAGTTAAAAGAAGGCTAGTGATATGATACCAGAAAAGAAAAATAGTGAGAACCATAATAAAACAGAATGAAGAGATAATAGCCAATTATGATCGTACCGAGAACAACAATCTCTATGATACTGAAAAATAAGGAAGCTATTAAAGGAGCCAATGTGTCTATAGGTGTGAAGGCTGTGACTAAGCAAAGGTCACAGACACTGGAGGAAGTGGAGACATTGTTGTACATTTGGATTAACGAAAAACTGTTAGTGCGCCATAGTATTTCCCAGGCAATAATTTGAAATAAAGCAAAACAATTGCATGCCGGTCTAGTAAAAGACGGCACTACAAGAGAGCAGTGAATAATTTAAAGCAAAGAGAACTGGTATTCACAGCGTGGTAAGGAATCGAGAAGCAGCCAGTGCCAACAGAACCTACAGCATTCAAAAAGAGAAGACATTGCCAGGGCACAAAGCAATGAAGGACAGTCTAACTCTGTTGGTGTTTGGGGATTTAAAAATGAAGCCTAAACATAGGCAGAAGCACGCTGTAGCGGAGAGGCAATATTCCCCAGGGTATCTCCGCTTATAATCCCAGTGAGGCTCAGGAACAAGTAAATGGTAAATCCACAGGCAAGGTTTCCAACAGGTAAAATCATAGCAATATCCCAACCGCAATCCCAATAACTGGACGACACACAGTTTCAGGAGCAGAACTACTTTATTTTGTTATGTGCAGAAATATTTATACTCATCTCTTCCCACAGGCAATCCACATCCCCCATAGTTGGTTACACAATACACATAAAGAGAACAATAGGTGTGGTCACCCCTCCCTGAGGCTCCTTGATACAATCAGACAATAATTAAATCAGCTGTCTCTGTTCTTATGTTTGAGAATGAATACACGTCCTTATCTGTAACAGGATTATCTCTCCTGCCAAGGTCTGCACCAGCCTGGGGCCAATATTCTGCAGAGCATAAACACACATACATAAAGTATATTACTAGGATCATATTTTAACCAAGAATTAAATAACCATAAACAGGGTAAAACAGTGATGGGTTCCGCTACACACCTCCCCCGTGACCATAAGCCGGCATACACGGTCTGATCCCAACGGATCGGCCTGGGGATGTCCGGACAAAAGTATTTGTTGGTCAATTCTCTAGTTTGACAACCCATCAGCATTACTGCAATTCACATTTACTCACATTTCAAGAACAAAGGCGCACTTCATACAGCATTCACAGCAATAAACATTTCAAGCGGAGGGAAAATACATTTTACAAACTGGTTTCAGACAATTAAATAATGAAGCCGAGAAGCATCAGCCTTCCAAATGAACTGAAGTCCTTTAGCAAAACCATCCCAAGTTGCAGAGTACATTCCTCCCCCAGCTCGTGGTCGGGCCCCTATTGCACAGGGCCCACTGTTCTTCCCCTGTACACCCACCCAAAAAAATCCAGGATCCCATCCCAACAATCCAGGATCCCAGTGTCCAAAAGGTGGGCCACAATCTCTGTCCCATAGAAACTCCTTTCCATATAAAACGTTCCCGATCATCCATTCTATCGTCGGCTAATGCTTGGTACTTTTGGAGGTTGGGGTCCTGTCTAGTTTCCCTCCCAAGCTCTTCGGGGTTGTTCCACTCTATGGGTCTCTCTGTGGCATTAGTGCTAAGTGTCTGCTTGTGTCTTACCTGGGTCTCCCGACCTGTTGTAGGATCGTCCTCGGTACGGGTCTGTGAGCGGGTGACCACAGGGTAAGGTTCTCCTGTGGTGGGGGTCTGGGGCTCAAAAGTAGACGTGAGCCTCCCCAGATTGTTCCCCAATAAAACCTCCGCTGGTAACTGCGGCATCAACCCCACCTCCACATGCCCTGCCCCCGCTCCCCAATGCAAATGAACCCTTGCAGTGGGTAGCCGGTATACTGCTCCCCCGGCTACCCTGACGGCCACAGTCTTGTTAAGTTTAGCCTGGTCTGAAACCAGGTGACTTTTTACCAAGGTGATGGTAGCCCCTGAGTCTCGCAGCCCTTGGACCGCTTTACCCTCCAGGTAGACGGTCTGCCTGTGATGCTGCCGATTATCAGCATTGGCCTGGACTGGATTTGCCTCGTGCAGCACCTCCCATTGTTCCACGGTTGTAATGGGAACAGCTGAACCATATGGCGTGGCTACTATGTCCTGGTAGTGGTGGGCTGCGGCTGCTCTCGGTGGTGGTGGGCCTGGACGTATCCAGGTGGACCGGTCTCGCAGCTGGGGACATTCCCTTTTATAGTGTCCCCATTTCTGGCAGTGGTGACAGGGGCCAGAAGCGGGCTGGTGGAAACGTGGCTGTGCAGCGGGCGGTGGTGGTGGTGGCAGTGTTCTCGGTGGGGCTGGGGTGTAGCTGGTTCCCCCAAAGGTTTTAAAAGGAGTCTTTGGTGTTACCGGTTTTTGATGCCTGCGTGCATCTAGGTACTCATCTGCCTTCCTGGCAGCTTCGGTGAGGGAGGTAGGGTTTCGGTCTCTTACCCACTCTTGTACCTCGCCAGTTACTCCCTCATAAAACTGCTCCAACAGCATCATCTGTATCACATCCTCCATGGACCGTGCCTTGCTCGCTTGTACCCACCCAAGTGCTGCCCTTTGTAGCCTGCATGCCCACTCTGCGTGTGAGTCTTTTTCCACCTTCTTTAAGTCCCTGAATCTCCGCCGGTATGCTTCTGGTGTTATAGCATACCTGGCCAGAATAATTTCCTTTACTTTGTTATAGTTCCTTATTTCCTCATTAGGTACAGTACGATATGCCTCGGCTGCCCTCCCCGTTAGCTTTCCTGCCAAAATCGGTACCCAGTCCTCTGTGCTGATTCTATGCAGGGCACACAGTCTTTCAAAATCCTGCAGGAAAGCGTCTATATCTTCCTCTGCCTCCACATACGTTTTAAAAGCCTGGTATGGTATCTTAGGCTTACCTTCTTGTGGCATATTTATTGCAGAGCTGCGTTCTGGGTCTGTTTGTTTCCTCAACATAAATTCCTGGACTTCTGTCATGGTCCTTGAAATAATTTCTGTTGAAGGTTGTTCCCCATAAAAAGACAGCCGAAATTGTACCTGCCTCCGGAACTGCACTTGTTCCGAATTTTCTCCCGAATCCCCCTGTTCGGGAACCGAATCTCCGTCCATTCGGTACTCCTCCATAAGCTCAGTAATGAGTACCGCTTTCTTCTTATTGCTGGCTTGTATACCCCTTGCCTCCAGGAGGTCTTTTAGCGTGGAGCGTTTTAGTGTGGCAAAATCAATCTCCATCCGTACTCCATTTATGCTTGTTCCTCTGTGAGTCTGGATCCCAGCGCTGCCAACCAATGTAGCGGAGAGGCAATATTCCCCAGGGTATCTCCGCTTATAATCCCAGTGAGGCTCAGGAACAAGTAAATGGTAAATCCACAGGCAAGGTTTCCAACAGGTAAAATCATAGCAATATCCCAACCGCAATCCCAATAACTGGACGACACACAGTTTCAGGAGCAGAACTACTTTATTTTGTTATGTGCAGAAATATTTATACTCATCTCTTCCCACAGGCAATCCACATCCCCCATAGTTGGTTACACAATACACATAAAGAGAACAATAGGTGTGGTCACCCCTCCCTGAGGCTCCTTGATACAATCAGACAATAATTAAATCAGCTGTCTCTGTTCTTATGTTTGAGAATGAATACACGTCCTTATCTGTAACAGGATTATCTCTCCTGCCAAGGTCTGCACCAGCCTGGGGCCAATATTCTGCAGAGCATAAACACACATACATAAAGTATATTACTAGGATCATATTTTAACCAAGAATTAAATAACCATAAACAGGGTAAAACAGTGATGGGTTCCGCTACACACGCTTCTCTTGATAGGTTTCTAATGAAACTACCTACATCAGAGTCTCCAGCAGGGTTCTGTGGTGTTAAGAGACAGAAAACAGGAAGATCCGCTGTGCAATTGCCTGATGTTTTATTAGAAGAGCTCTCCCCTCTACATCACCACAATGCAATTGGGCCCTAAAGTCCTCTCAGTACAGTTAAAGAGAAGTTAAATTCTATTTTATGTAATTATTATTTTTTTTATTTATGTCTGTTTAGTTGTAAGGTTTTGTTTCAAGAAACAACACGATCAGTTCATAGTAAAATGTGAGATTTCTGATGTACTGCGCAAATTTTTTTAATTTACATTGATCCCTATGGGAAATGCTTGTTTGGTACTCAACCTTTTTGGTACTCAACCGTCCATTCGGAACGGATTAAGGTTGAGTACCAAGAGGTCACATCAACCTGAAGCTAGGCAGGGTTGGACCTGGTCAGTACTTGGATTGAAGACCACCTAGGAATACCAGGAGCTGTATGCTGTGGCTCACTGGAGAAGGAACTGGCAACCCACTCCAATATCTCTGCCATAAAAACCAAGTGGGTGAGCATGACTGTGGGCATACCAAGTATGTGTTGCGGTCCATGAGGTGATGGAGAGTCGGACACGAATGAGCAATGCAACAACTACCAAGTTACCACTGTATATATATATATATATATATATATATATATATATATATAAATGTGTATGTTTATACAGTATATATATATATATATATATATATATATATATATATATATATGTACTGTATATATATACCGACATATCAGTTTTATAGACCCAACATTACAGCATATTTATATACTGATTGGAAACATCATTAGTGCAAATGTAGTCTAAAAAGAGAGAACTGAGAATAGTTCTCAGTTTTAATTCCTCTACATTTGCTGTGCAGTTCTAATGAGAACAGACTGTAATAGCCTTTCACCACTTGAAGGCTAACTGCATTTGACTTTGCAAGAAGCAAAATGCTAATCTATAGGCAGGTGGATTTGCATATTACCCACAAAGCCTGCAGTAGATGGATAATGCAGCTATAAACGTCCCTACTCCCAAGGGCCTCAATAACCTATTGTCTTCTCTAAAAATTACCTGCAGTTTGCTGATGCTTTTATCATACAAATAGTTCCCTTTAGAATGAAGCCAGCTACAGGCTCAGTGTTAAAACATTTAGGGCCCTGTCAACACTGTTTTGAAGATGTCTGGGTGCTTGTAAATGGTGAGTGCAATAGTATGTCTACTCTATAAAATAAGCTGCGTTGATTTTATTGGTTTAACGAGGCATGAAGCATACAAGGGAAACATATCAATCAGTTACCAGTGACATTAATTACAAACAAATGGCTTACTGTCTGAGCAGAGAATTTGTAAGTATAAACTCTTTAATATTATATGTTCCTGAAAAACACAGCAGTGTGATGATACATAGGCGAAAATGCCTCATTTACCCTGAACTATCTTGTGTTAGTATAAGCAGTACTCAAAACACCTTTTTTTAAAAATGAAAACAACCTATTACTTAATTATACATTTTTTATTATTTTTTATTTTATTTTTCTATTGTATGTGTTCAATTTCTACCATCCCTAGCTGTTGGTTTATTTGAATTGTGAATTTGCTTGTGTTTGGTACCTTTATCACGATGTTTCATGTGCATTCATGTCTCATACCCAGTGTAAGAAGCTTTGCAAAAATCAATCAGTTAAACACGTTGCTAAAGAAATATCTATATAAGAGAAAAGTATGCAGCAGGAGGAATGGAGTTTACATAAAGTATGGCTTTTTAAACCTATTGTAATATGTTTAGTGGAATGAAAAAATATTTATTTTTCAAACTATGGATATTTTGTGTCCCTTTAAACAGCTCTAATTAATAGTTATCTCTGAAAATGGAAAATTAATTAGCTTCATTGTATGTTTTTTATATGTATTTGCCTCCTTCCTGATTTCCTCTGCTATTGTATGTTTCCCACTAAATGTTTCCAGATCCTTACACAAAATGTAATATTAATTAAAGGGAACCTGAATTAACAAATAACATGTTATCCCCCTGCCATATCCCTTGTGCGAAAAATAACTGCTCCTTTACACTTAATAGCTAGTCACCTTGATCCCTGTAGGACCCATATGTGTCTCCAACCAAAAAACAACACAATACTAAATATGGATATATAAACGGCCACAGCATTTTTTAACAACGTGAACATATTTACAACATATGTATGGGGTGGGGGGGTGGGGAAGGAAGACGGGCCAGTGGCCCCCACGCCCTGAGTCCACTTTCAGGGCCCCACTTTATGTCACTAGCATAATGCCATAGGGTAAGGACGAACCCATTTTTACCACTGGCCCGGGCTTCTCCCCACCACCCCTCTGCTGTGACAAACAACCAATTACATAACTTAGATACAGAACATAATATTTGTTCACCATCCCACTAACATTATATATGACCAGTGATATATGAATTTCCTATATATATATTTTTTTTTTACATGTTAGTGTTCATTTGTTTATTTGTTATTCTTTACAACATTTCTAACAAACATAAAATCTTTACCAACATATACATATGAAAAATTCATCTACATACCCCCACCCACCTACATATACACGTCAAAAAGCCTATATACATAAGCATGCCAATGCACTTAAGGGAGGGAAGGTGGGGAAAAACTTCCTTCAAGGCTGGCTGAGGGATTAGTAATTGCGACCAGGTGTTACAGTCCCTACGTACTCCTCCCAAAGCCTGCCCACCCACTTTAACCCTTTGCCACCCGGGCCCACAAAAGTCAAGGAGCTCCTTCTTCTATGCAAATGAATCCTGTGCAGACTCCAGAGCCCTCCGTTATCTACAATGATATATTTCAATATCAGTCTGTCATATCACTGTGGAGAAATTGTGACCTACTCTTCCTCACAGAAGAGGCTACATTTAGTAAATCTGGTGGCTTTCATGCATGGACTGCTTTCTCCAGGCCCTTTTACATGCCTTTGTGTTTTGGGTTATTGCTTTGTTGCAAAAAACCAACCACGCCTCAGATCACGAAAAAGGATGGCATTCTCCTTAAGAATTTTATGATACAGAGCAGAATTCATGGTTTCTTTAATTATGGTAAACCGTTTAGGTCCTGAGGCAGGAAAACATTCCCACACCATCACACCACCATTTTTGACTGTTGGTATGATTTTTGCCAGACATGATGAGACCAATGGCTCTGCATCCCGAATTTGGCTAGAGCACTTCCTATCTAATGTGAGGAAATGCTCAAACGTTGCCATTAAAACTGTGCTATAAACAGGCAGCAAAAAGGATAAAACAAAATGTGAATAGTTAAAGTGACGGTAGAAAAAGAATGACAAATGGGGAACAGAATGGCAAGCTTTTTTTCAAGGGGAACAGCAAAAGGTGATCCAATTAGAACAAAAACTATTTGAAGAAGTCCCAGTTTAAAAAGTTTGCTCACCCTTGGTGATGAATACAGGTGTCAAGTATATACATTTTCTTTTAAAAGTGTAAAGTTTTAGTAACAATAATTACTCACTAAACTGTCAGTTCTCATAAGATATACATGCCAGGCACTTCTACCCCATGCTGTGCATCAAAAGATGTGTTATAACAGCAGACTCAAGTATAAAGAAATTCTGAAAAATTAATGTTAATAAAAAATGACAACACAGTGAATATTCTCATTTATACGCTCCTTCCTAGATAGTCTGACTGTGATGGAAACTTTGTATGCTAAGACAGTATTTGGTAGAAACCTGTTTTTGATATGTAAATGTAGGAGATTTTTTTCAGGGCACCTTCTGACTACAATATAAAAAATGTATAAACCTAGGAATATTAGTCTTTATAGTATAGACATAAGTGTATAGGTCCCATAGATTTAGACAAGGTAAAGTATTGAGGTAATTGCTCACCAGTAGCTTGAGTTAAAAAAAAATCTGTCCCTTGACTCTCCAGATGTGTACTAGTTCTACCATTATCCAACTTTTCTTTTAGCCTTGCAGGTGCCTTCACTCATTAACAGAAGTTTCTTGGAAGATAGGGATTAGCGACTACAGTCATCAATTGTTGTTAACAGCAAAATATTGTTTTTAACTTAGTAATAAGTAGTAAGAGCTCTTTGATAAAGCCTTTAGGCAAAATGGGTTTTGTTTGAGGAAAGTTTTTTGGCTAAAAATACCAACTTAATAACTGTGTTTTTTTTTGTGATATCACAAACAATAGAGCCATTTCCAATGCCGATGTGACCAGCTGTGGAACAGTTAGTAATAAAAGTACTCATTCATTATTCTTCTACTTGCCACCTGATAGTACTTACCTCCTCTTCCTTTGTGCTGAGTTTAAGTGTGCAACTGCGCTACTATTTTTTTTGTTTTGCATTAGGTGCACAGTTACTTCTTTTGTTTAGTATTCTTTTTTTTTCTGGAGCTGATGGGTACATCCTTTGAGAACCAGGATATGGCTTGCGTTTCACCTGCACTGACTCGATTCCAGTATTCAGGATCTTGGGCCTATATAATCCAGAGCAACTGGGTTATACAATAATTTTGCTTTATTTGCGAAAGCTTGGAGTTATTTTATGTATTTACCTATTGTTGACCTTGGACTGTGTTTTGGATTACCCTGACCTTTGGATCTCATTGTTGGACTCCTGTTATTTGCTAATGGCTGCAACCTTATGCTGGTCTCCATGTCTGAACCTTACTGCCAGCACTGACCATATGGACTATTTTTGGATTACCGTTTTGTCCTTTTCTGCTTTGCCATTTTGGTCTTCCCTTATATTGGTTTCCTTTCTTCATGTGCTTTAAACTATTATTGATTGATATCAGATAGGTCAGTCTCTAAGTCCAAGATTTATTCAGTACCTGATGAAATGATCACATTAAGAAATACCCTCCAAAATTAGTAACTGATAGAATACTGTCTTAGGAAGGAGGTGATTTGTTTAAGAGACTAAATTTGCCATTTCTCTTTTTTTCTCTCCATCATTGTCTTCCTTGCTACTATTTTATCTGCTCCCCGCAGAAAACAATAGTAGGAAGACACTGATGGAGAGACAACCACAATAGCAGTGCTAGTGAATGGAGTGCAAAATAATTTGGGCTATCCCTTGCAATTTCTATTTATAAGGTAGGAGCCTGCATGGTTGTAGGAACTGTATGTGTGTGTGTGTGTGTAGGGGGGGAATCCCTCCAGATTTTCTATGTTTGTATTTATGTATAAATAAGCTATTTTCGGCCTGTGCATACAATGAGCTGTATCCCCCCAGAATTATTCTGGCTCCTACACCCCTGGGTGCTTGTAAGGTTAATAAAAAGCCCAAAATATATAAAGGTCGGCACAGCACCATTCTATAAAAGTAATGACATTTCCCTTTCTCCTAGCAAATTAGGAAACCCAGTTTACTCCAGGTAGCAGAGTGCCCCAACCCTGATGTGGGCCCTAGTGCTTTGCCAGAAGCTCTACCACTGCTCAGTAGAGCCAACTGGAAGGCTCTTTCTCTTGCATATATAAGGGAACACCAGATTTGCTCTGGAGAATATATTTCAAAAGAAACACAGAAGCTAGCCTTTAAAATGATTGAGACTTAAACTATATTTTTGTAAAAAGAATATCTTTTTGCTCCAAATTTGACACTTAAGTGAACCTATTCATTTGTGAAGCTACAAGTAATAGGGTCACAATTTAGTGACAATTAATTCTTCCCCAGAGTATTTGAATACTAAGATATTTTTTTCAATACTCTCAGATTTATTCTGGACAAAAATTCACACTTTTATTAAGCGTGCTAGTAGAATTTGTTTGCAAGAGGTTGACATTATAATAATTTCATATGTAATAGAGAGCGAAAATATTCTAAGATGCTTTTCTACACTGTTTTCTGTTATTACATGTAGCTCACCTATTTACTATTCTACTTTTAGTGTTGTTGCTATTTCGTTCACATTTTAACTGTATTACATTTTAAGAAGTTTCTTACCAGCCGGTCCTGGGACTGTGCCAGTTCCTAAGACCTTATCTGCCCGTCCTCTGAGAGAGTGATGAGAAGAACACTTTAAACATATCACTACCATTAGTCACAGCTTTAGATAGATTATTGATGAACTTATCTACAGTTAAAATGTACTGTATTCAAATTAGTGCAAACCTAAATGAAAATGTAAAATGCCACATGTAATATAACCTTGTTCTAAATGCTGTGGATCTTAAAGGCGGTCCACAAATCAAAAAGTTTGAGAGCCACTGCAGTCCTATAGGTAAAATATATTCCATTGATGAATGACACTTAAAGAGCAAATGTTTTATTTATTACCTATTATGCAGCTATTCTGGTTTCTGTTGATCTATTTCAACATATGTAATTAGACGCTAAAAGTAAAAGAAGCTTCCAATGGAAATAGGTCTGTTCTTTAAGGTTTAAATGTACTAATGTTGAAATGATCACTTAATATAGCACAGTTTGGATCATATCAAAGAAAATATCTCTTACAAACATATTGACATACTTTTTGAATTTTTTAAATATGTCCTTTTTTCACTGAGAGATTTATAAATTAAATTAAAGTGTTAACTTTTCACAAATTCATCTGTGCAGCGAAATGACTATTGGAATCTACTAAAAATGACAGGGGTTAACTTGTCCTGGGGCATTCCTGAAGTGCAGTGAAAACTATAAATCTTTGTGTTCACACTGAGCTTCATGGAGCAGTCAGAGTCTGTCTAAGACCATAGTTTTTAGGTATTATTAGTGTAATTAGAAAAAAACAATAGATAATTTTTACATAAATATGCTCTTTCACACCATGAAGTGAGGTAAATGGCCCTTTAAGGAGTTGAATATGTTGTAACTAGGATCTGATTTTTTAGAGGTATTGTTAGTTTACCGAGAGATGGGGTAGAGAGAAAATGTATTGTATGGGTAAGATGGTCTAAAGAGAATTACACTGTATTTATCACACATTTCTCTTCCACCTGAAAGCTTTGCAACCTGTATAAAGCAAAGGACCTGTATCCATCATGGAAGAAAGTCGGGATATTCAGTGAGCATTTTTAACAATTAATACAAATGTAAGCTTGCTGAGAAGACCAGCGGAAATGATCAAGATAAATCTTCCTGTCTCCCTCACCCCATTAGAGAAACTGATTGAATACATATCCCATAGAACAAAATACAAAAAATGAGATATATCACCAAAAAAAAGATTTTAAGTAGAACAGAAGCAAATCTCTTTGTATTATATACATATACATTCCTGTAAACCAGGATTTAAACCCCTACATTAATTACAATAATGACACATGATAATTGGGATATTACAATTATTGCTAAATCTTGGTGTAATGACAAATCTATAATGGGAATTGTTTTCTTTAGGAAAAAGCAGACTAATAAGAAAGCAAAATGAAGAGATGTATTTTATATAAAGAAAAATACAGAAGAAAATAATATAAGATGCTGATTGCAAAACTCTATATATAAATTATTGTAAGTTTTATTTTTTATAGTCCAGTTCTATTTTTCTGTAATATAAATAATGAATATGAAAGTCATACATTACAAAAAAAAATATGATAAACTAATTTCCTGTTCATAAAAAAATCCATTTAATCCTTGCAGTATTTCAAATGGGAAAATATGATAGATATACATTTTATTAATATGTAGCACAACTGACCATGCATGGCCGTGGTATTATTTTAACCGGTTTATTGGTGTTTTACGTCACTACTGACATATTGTCAACCATTAGATGTTTTCATGACTTGCATATGGGACAACTTTAATATTTTTATACATTTGTTTAATTTTTATAAAAAGACATTTTCTTTGCTTTCCGACTTCAATGTATGATTGCATGAAAGTGGGAAAAGTTTTAAAAATATGTTTGCTTATTTTAATCTAATACTATTTCCTTTATTTAGGTGGTGATGGTAACTAATAACAAGCTGGTACCTAGTGACGGTTGGTACTAATGTTATTATGTTTTTAATTCCACTCAAAATGTATAACATTTGTGATGCACAACCACGAATGAGACCCATCAATTCATTGATAAGGGAAATAAATAAATAATCTTATCTATACCTAGATTCCATGGCTCCCGAAATGTTTTTATGTGTGAAAATCATGCATTTCAAAATAACTAAGCAATTACGCTCTGCATATTAAACATTCTAATGAGTCTATGCTTTGTGACTGTTTCCACAAACATTCTCCCCATAATAAGTGACCATGGCTTCCATTTCCTGGCTCTTGTAAGAATTGAGCTCTGGGCAAACCTTCCTAGGTGAGAGTCGGTAAATTTTCCAGGAGCCGCAGACTATCCCCGGTGCTTAGGTTTTCAAAACTCCTATAGATGCGGGTCAGCCTTCCTATTACAGTAGCCTTTGAGGCCTTTGTTCTTTTGTTATGGGATTCATGGAATGGAAGCCCATGCCTGGTTATGGTAGCTAAGAAAATATGAAGTAGGTGCAGTACCGGATCCACCTTTTTGGAGCCTCTTGGCAGTGAAATGAAGGGGCCCTTGCAAGTGAGTACGCAAGGTATGAACTGACCCATTTTGTCTTTTCTGTATGTGTAAGTTCCTTTTCCTGTTGTATCTCTCTTGTTCTAGGTGGGTCCCCCTGGTAGCCAGTATATGAACTGCAGCATTTTGTTTCAATTCTATGCCAGGAATCTTTAAAAAAAATGGTGCCCTCGCAGGCAATCGCCCATAGGCGGCTGCTTAGTTGGCCTAATAGGTAATCCGGCTATGAGTAGGTGGGTGTGGCAGTGATGGCAAACCCTAGGCCACACAAACTTTTTAGTAATGGGTTTATTGAATGAGTGTTTAGCGAGGGTCATGGAATCTAGATCAAGCTCAAAAACTTGAGGAATGTGTTAAAAAAGCCTATTTTTTACCAAAATTCCCAATGACATTTTTGGCTACTTCTGGGCAAAGAATACATTTTCGAAATCTTTAACTTAGATATTACATCCAACGAGGAAAAATGTGCAAAATTTGTATTTGTATCTAAAAGTTAAAATATTAAAATCAAGTTCACATTTGTATTGGACACAGCTCCAGATATTCATTTCAAAGAACCTATTCTTGTGATCATCTTGGAAGTCACTTCTAATTTAAGTTTTATCAGAAACAGAGGCAGATTTACTGTTTCATTTTTGGACACATTTATATGTTTAAAATCTCATAATAACAAATGTAACCTTGAATACCTTCCAATTCTCCAGAGATGACAAGAACACACATGATAACTATATTATCCATCGGTACACATCTACTACTGGTGATACATCATTGCCAGAGAAGTTCAACCTCTGTTAAAATCATGCTCCTGTAATTCCAACACCTACTTATGTTGCCACATTGTTCTTTTCAAATACTCTCTGGAGGCATCACAAGAAAAGACAGCTGGACAGCTTAAAGATGAAGAGCCCTGAATATGGTAGCATAGAGAACCAGGAAATTCATCACTTGGGAAATTTAGCATTTCTATTTAGTTGACATCTTGCCATTTCCCAATATATTAGAACACAAATCCAAAGTCCTTTTTCTCATATATTGTATATTTCCATGAGACCATATAACAAAATGTTTTTATCCACAGGGGCTGATTTATATGTGTCTATAAAATATATCATCTCCTTTTATCCAAAAGTTGACAAATAGACATTTGTTCTCTTTGGTGTCATATTGTTTAAGGGCTTCTTTCTACATGTATATAGATACAAACTTCCTTTTCATTCATTTAAGCTATTATCTTTATTGAAAATTGGCATTATCTGCAAATCCTATACTTGAAATAATAAAGGAATTCTAGTATATTTCTTGGTACACTATGGTGGTGCTTCAGTGTCAAGTGCTGATTAGAGAATCCGTCCACTGAGAGCTACTTTTATTGATGATTGCCTTTGTTGATAGTTCAATTTTGCTTATATGATGTAGTCATGTTTTATGTCATATCATAAGGTTGTAAAATAAGGGAAATTAATATGTAATTGTTAAATTGTTTAAATTATGAGTATCGTATACATATCGAAGTGGAGGAGCCCTTGTGAGTGAGTACTCAAGGTATGCACAGACCTATTTTTGCCTTTTTTGCATGTGTAAGTTCCTTTTCCTATTGTAACTCTTGTTCTAAGTGGTTACCCCCTAGTAACTAGTCTATGAACTGCTGCATTTAGTTTTTTTTAAGCCAGGAAACACTTATTTTTTTTAAGTGCCGCCCCTCACAGAGAAGCACCTTTAGGCGGCTGCCTAGATGGCCTAATGGGTGATCCGGCCATGATCATATATACTGTATGTATTCTTAGTATTTTATGTACTAATATTGATTACTATTGTGTTTGCCATATGAAGCTGGAATAAATAAAATACCAAAAACTGCCAGATTTGATTTTATACACTTTTGGATATATTTGTCAAAGTTGGCTGAAAATGCTGGAGTTAAATATTCCCACAGCTTACATTTTCTACGGAGGCTATTTATCAAACAGAGATAAAAGTCCCCAGTGGTACAGTTTTTTATATGGTATTTCCAATAACTAAACTTGACAATGGCCAAAATGAATTTATAAAGCAAAAATAAATACACATATAAACACAATTCTTACATTGGTTCCCTTTTTATACAATTATTTTTTACAGCAGGAATCCATTTTCTTTTCTCAGCTTTTTCTGTTACTTTCTCTGCTTGTAAACTAATTAGCCTTTGTTTACTCCAGTTGAGAGCACTGCCAATTTTAGGTGCCATATTCTTATTGTGCAGATAGAAGCTTAAAGTATATTTAAACTCTCTTCCTACTTTAGGTGGTTGATCAGAAAAAAACCCAAATGGTAGCAGCATACTTTCATATAAAAAGTAACAAAAACTTAAATATTTTATTTTTTTGTGCATTTTAAACACTTTTACAATTTGTTTAAGTATAATTCTTTGAATTTTTATTTTATTTTAAAGGAGTATGTGACACTTTAACCTCAGTTATCACTACTTAACCAGCTAAATCCCATTATCCTATGTGTTTACCCTGTTTGATAAAGATACAGCATTACTTTCAAATGCTGCCATGCTGCAGCAAAGTGTTTTTGATATAGTTATTTTTAAAGAAAAAAAGGTTTGCATTAAAGCAAGGTCATCTAAGTCACAGCCATAGTATGAAAATCATTTGGGACTTCAGTTTCCATTTAAAGCATATTATTTTAACAGCAAATTCCCTTTAGGTGTGAAACACAGGCACTAAAATAGACAATTCCTTACACAGGAAGAACATTCAAGTTAACTTAAAGGAAAGTTTAATGTTATAAAATACATCACTTTTTTTCACTGTCAGCAAACGGTGCCACTTGAAACATGCGTAACAGGGAAAAGTTTGCCAACTTTTTAATGTATTTGTGCAAAATCAGCAGTTTCCTAAGTGGCACTGCAAAATCAATTAAATGTTGTGTATGAGTTTTTGTTAAGCAAGAAGACTGGATTAAACAAACAAGTAGAGTAGATTGACAATAAAATAATCACATATAATAGTTGTCAAACTACAAATCGTCATCACGATTTGCGAGCTCGCAAGAACTGTATCCCTTGCGAAGCAAAGGACGCAGTTCGGTCCCCAAATGCGGGAGGTGGAGGGTCCAACATCGGCTGGAATGAGCCGAAGGCTCATTGCAGGCCGCAAATGCAGACCCTCGCGAAGCACTTGCGAAAACACTATAGCAATAAACACATAAGCCATTCACTGCGCACCTCACAACAAGCGCCAACGGTGATCATAGCACACAAACTACACCAGGGGACAGCCTTGCAAAAAGCACTAAAAACACATCAGCGCTGACCTTAAAATGACAGCAAAAGCGCCTCTCATAAAAAAAATACAACAACCAAGACCCTCGCAATGAGCACCAAAGGCGCTCATTGAGAGCCACGCTATGATCGCCAAACGCGCTCAGCGCAAGGCTCACAATGAGCGCTGAATGATCTCAGACCACCAAAAACATTCATGTCTGTGGCAAACAGCATTACCTGCCTTACAATTTTATTGCCCTGTCATTTTAGACGGGCAAGTCGCTAGTAATGATAATAATACACATTATCACCAGGAATGGTTTCTTTCTATTCCATGCAATAAAAATCTTGAAACTAACTTATAAAGCCCTTAACAACAGTGCACCCCCATATATCTCTGCTCTCATCTCCAAATACTCCCCCACACGTCCTCTTCGTTGTGCTAACAACCTTCTTCTTTCTACCCCTTTTGTCACCTCCTCTCACTCCCGCCTCCAGGACTTTTCTTGCGCTGCCCCTATTCTCTGGAACTCCTTGCCTCGCTTCACCAGACTATCCTGTTTCCTTAAATCCTTCAAAACTTTAATAAAAACGCACCTCTTTAAAGAAGCCTATAACCGTCCACCCTAACACGCTTAGCACTACTCTCTCCCTACTGTCACACATACAAACGTCACCCTTTAGATTGTAAGTCTGCGAATTTCAATCCTGCAAGGTGCTTTAGAGAAAGCGCTATGGACACCGGATTCCAAGCTCAAAGACAGGGCCCTCCATACTTCGCAATATGTTAATCTTGAACTTCTTATTGCCTGTAACTTAACTTATGTATAGCGCTACAAAGCTTCTGAGAGGATAAGTATTTCACTGCTAAATGCTCATATATAGACTCAGCTAGCTCAGTTAGCTCAACAAGTTGCTGCTATACAGGATCAAAGCCTTACATAGACAGAGCAGACAGAACAGGGCAGTTGGGCAAATTATACAGTATGATGATCATGCAAAACATGGAGCTTTATATATAGACTAGTGACTTGCCCATCAAAAAATGACGGTCAATAAAATTTTAAGCCATGGGAATGCTGTTTGAGACAAAATTGAAACCGTTTTGTACTGTGAGGACTTTCGTCGCTCATTGTGAGGCTTGCGCTGAGACATGTTGTGTACTTTTGGTCCTCTGAGAGAGATATATATTTCTATGTATATGTAGTTAAGTAATAATTAATGATTTATTCAGTTAATTAATTAAGTAATAATTAATTATTTCTGCAATAAATTAATATATTTAAATTATTTATAACTGATATATGCAGCGAGCAATAGGCTGAAGAGCTAACAATCTGTTTTTATTTTGCGTCTGCATAGAATATACATTGGGAGTAGTGATGTCGCGAACATAAAATTTTCGGTTCGCGAAACGCGAATGCAAACCGCCACAAATGTTCGCGAACCGGCGAACCGCCATAGACTTCAATGGGCAGGCGGATTTTAAAACCCACAGGGACTCTTTCTGGCCACAATAGTGATGGAAAAGTTGTTTTAAGGGGACTAACACCTGGACTGTGGCATGCCGGAGGGGGATGTTAGGGTTAGGTGTTAGGGTAAGGGCTGTTAGGGATAAGTGTAAGGGGGTATTAGGGTTAGGTGTTAGGGTGAGGGGTGTTAGGGATAAGTGTGGGGGGTGTTAGGTCTTATGGATAAGTGTGAGAATGTTAGGGTTAGGTGTTAGGTTGATGGGTGTTATGAATAAGTGTGAGGGGTGTTAGGGTTAGGGTAAGGGGTGTTAGGGATAAGTGTGATGGGTGTTAGGGTAAGGGATGTTATGGATAAGTGTAAGGGGGTATTAGGGTTAGGTGTTAGGGTGAGGCATGTTAGGAATAAGTGTGAGGGGTGTTAGGTCTTAGGGATAAGTGTGAGAATGTTAGGGTTAGGTGTTAGGTTGATGGGTGTTATGGATAAGTGTGAGGGGTGTTAGGGTAAGGGGTGTTAGGGATAAGTGTGATGGGTGTTAGGGTAAGGGATGTTAGGGTTAGGTGTTAGGGTAAGGGCTGTTAGGGATAAGTGTAAGGGGGTATTAGGGTTAGGTGTTAGGGTGAGGGGTGTTAGGGATAATTGTGAGGGGTGTTAGGGTTAGGGATGTTAGGGATAAGTGTGATGGGTGTTAGGGTAAGGGATGTTAGGGTTAGGTGTTAGGGTAAGGGCTGTTAGGGATAAGTGTAAGGGGGTATTAGGGTTAGGTGTTAGGGTGAGGGGTGTTAGGGATAAGTGTGAGGGGTGTTAGTGTAAGGGGTGTTAGGAAATAGTGTGATGGGTATTAGGGTTAGGTGTTAGGGTAAGGGATGTTAGGGTTAGGTGTTAGGGATAAGTGTGAGGGCTGTTAGGGTTAGGGTTGTTAGGGATAAGTGTGAGGGGTGTTAGGGTTAGGGTAAGGGGTGTTAGGGATAAGTGTGAGGGGTGTTAGGGTTAGGGTGAGGGGTGTTAGGGATAAGTGTGAGGGGTGTTAGGGTTAGGTGTTAGGGTGAGGGGTGTTAGGGATAAGTGTGAGGGGTGTTAGGGTTAGGTGTTAGGGTGAGGGATGTTAGGGTTAGGTGTTAGTGATAAGTGTGAGGGGTGTTAGGGTTAGGGTAAGGGGTGTTAGGGATAAGTGTGAGGGGTGTTAGGGTTAGGGTGAGGGGTGTTAGGGATAAGTGTCAGGGGTGTTAGGGTTAGGAGTTAGGGTGAGGGGTGTTAGGGATAAGTGTGAGGGGTGTTAGGGTTAGGGTGAGGGGTGTTAGGGATAAGTGTGAGGGGTGTTAGGGTTAATTGTTAGAGTGAGGGGTGTTAGGGATAAGTGTGAGGGGTGTTAGGGTTAGGTGTTAGGGTGAGGGATGTTAGGGTTAGGTGTTAGGGATAAGTGTGAGGGGTGTTAGGGTTAGGGTAAAGGGTGTTAGGGATAAGTGTGAGGGGTGTTAGGGTTAGGGTGAGGGGTGTTAGGGATAAGTGTGAGGGGTGTTAGGGTTAGGGTGAGGGGTGTTAGGGATAAGTGTAAGGGGTGTTAGGGTTAGGTGTTAGGGTGAGGGATGTTAGGGTTAGGTGCTAGGTATAAGTGTGAGGGGTGTTGGGGTTAGGGTGAGGGGTGTTAGGGATAAGTGTGAGGGGTGTTAGTGTAAGGGGTGTTAGGAAATAGTGTGATGGGTATTAGGGTTAGGTGTTAGGGTAAGGGATGTTAGGGTTAGGTGTTAGGGATAAGTGTGAGGGCTGTTAGGGTTAGGGTAAGGGGTGTTAGGGATAAGTGTGAGGGGTGTTAGGGTTAGGGTGAGGGGTGTTAGGGATAAGCGTGAGGGGTGTTGGGGTTAGGAGTTAGGGTGAGGGGTGTTAGGGATAAGTGTGAGGGGTGTTAGGGATAAGTGTGAGGGGTGTTAGGGTTAGGGTAAGGGGTGTTAGGGATAAGTGTGAGGGGTGTTAGGGTTAGGGTGAGGGGTGTTAGGGATAAGTGTGAGGGGTGTTGGGGTTAGGAGTTAGGGTGAGGGGTGTTAGGGATAAGTGTGAGGGGTGTTAGGGATAAGTGTGAGGGGTGTTAGGGTTAGCGTGAGGGGTGTTAGGGATAAGTGTGAGGGGTGTTAGGGTTAGTTGTTAGAGTGAGGGGTGTTAGGGATAAGTGTGAGGGGTGTTAGGGTTAGGTGTTAGGGTGAGGGATGTTAGGGTTAGGTGTTAGGGTAAGGGCTGTTAGGGATAAGTGTAAGGGGGTATTAGGGTTAGGTGTTAGGGTGAGGGGTGTTAGGGATAAGTGTGGGGGGTGTTAGGTCTTATGGATAAGTGTGAGAATGTTAGGGTTAGGTGTTAGGTTGATGGGTGTTATGGATAAGTGTGAGGGGTGTTAGGGTTAGGGTAAGGGGTGTTAGGGATAAGTGTGATGGGTGTTAGGGTAAGGGATGTTATGGATAAGTGTAAGGGGGTATTAGGGTTAGGTGTTAGGGTGAGGCATGTTAGGAATAAGTGTGAGGGGTGTTAGGTCTTAGGGATAAGTGTGAGAATGTTAGGGTTAGGTGTTAGGTTGATGGGTGTTATGGATAAGTGTGAGGGGTGTTAGGGTAAGGGGTGTTAGGGATAAGTGTGATGGGTGTTAGGGTAAGGGATGTTAGGGTTAGGTGTTAGGGTAAGGGCTGTTAGGGATAAGTGTAAGGGGGTATTAGGGTTAGGTGTTAGGGTGAGGGGTGTTAGGGATAATTGTGAGGGGTGTTAGGGTTAGGGATGTTAGGGATAAGTGTGATGGGTGTTAGGGTAAGGGATGTTAGGGTTAGGTGTTAGGGTAAGGGCTGTTAGGGATAAGTGTAAGGGGGTATTAGGGTTAGGTGTTAGGGTGAGGGGTGTTAGGGATAAGTGTGAGGGGTGTTAGTGTAAGGGGTGTTAGGAAATAGTGTGATGGGTATTAGGGTTAGGTGTTAGGGTAAGGGATGTTAGGGTTAGGTGTTAGGGATAAGTGTGAGGGCTCTTAGGGTTAGGGTTGTTAGGGATAAGTGTGAGGGGTGTTAGGGTTAGGGTAAGGGGTGTTAGGGATAAGTGTGAGGGGTGTTAGGGTTAGGGTGAGGGGTGTTAGGGATAAGTGTGAGGGGTGTTAGGGTTAGGTGTTAGGGTGAGGGGTGTTAGGGATAAGTGTGAGGGGTGTTAGGGTTAGGTGTTAGGGTGAGGGATGTTAGGGTTAGGTGTTAGTGATAAGTGTGAGGGCTGTTAGGGTTAGGGTAAGGGGTGTTAGGGATAAGTGTGAGGGGTGTTAGGGTTAGGGTGAGGGGTGTTAGGGATAAGTGTCAGGGGTGTTAGGGTTAGGAGTTAGGGTGAGGGGTGTTAGGGATAAGTGTGAGGGGTGTTAGGGATAAGTGTGAGGGGTGTTAGGGTTAGGGTGAGGTGTGTTAGGGATAAGTGTGAGGGGTGTTAGGGTTAATTGTTAGAGTGAGGGGTGTTAGGGATAAGTGTGAGGGGTGTTAGGGTTAGGTGTTAGGGTGAGGGATGTTAGGGTTAGGTGTTAGGGATAAGTGTGAGGGGTGTTAGGGTTAGGGTAAGGGGTGTTAGGGATAAGTGTGAGGGGTGTTAGGGTTAGGGTGAGGGGTGTTAGGGATAAGTGTGAGGGGTGTTAGGGTTAGGGTGAGGGGTGTTAGGGATAAGTGTAAGGGGTGTTAGGGTTAGGTGTTAGGGTGAGGGATGTTAGGGTTAGGTGCTAGGTATAAGTGTGAGGGGTGTTGGGGTTAGGGTGAGGGGTGTTAGGGATAAGTGTGAGGGGTGTTAGTGTAAGGGGTGTTAGGAAATAGTGTGATGGGTATTAGGGTTAGGTGTTAGGGTAAGGGATGTTAGGGTTAGGTGTTAGGGATAAGTGTGAGGGCTGTTAGGGTTAGGGTAAGGGGTGTTAGGGATAAGTGTGAGGGGTGTTAGGGTTAGGGTGAGGGGTGTTAGGGGTAAATTGTGAGGGGTGTTGGGGTTAGGAGTTAGGGTGAGGGGTGTTAGGGATAAGTGTGAGGGGTGTTAGGGATAAGTGTGAGGGGTGTTAGGGATAAGTGTGAGGGGTGTTAGGGTTAGGGTAAGGGGTGTTAGGGATAAGTGTGAGGGGTGTTAGGGTTAGGGTGAGGGGTGTTAGGGATAAGTGTGAGGGGTGTTGGGGTTAGGAGTTAGGGTGAGGGGTGTTAGGGATAAGTGTGAGGGGTGTTAGGGATAAGTGTGAGGGGTGTTAGGGTTAGCGTGAGGGGTGTTAGGGATAAGTGTGAGGGGTGTTAGGGTTAGTTGTTAGAGTGAGGGGTGTTAGGGATAAGTGTGAGGGGTGTTAGGGTTAGGTGTTAGGGTGAGGGATGTTAGGGTTAGGTGTTAGGGATAAGTGTGAGGGGTGTTAGGGTTAGGGTAAGGGGTGTTAGGGATAAGTGTGAGGGGTGTTAGGGTTAGGGTGAGGGGTGTTAGGGATAAGTGTGAGGGGTGTTAGGGTTAGGTGTTAGGGTGAGGGGTGTTAGGGATAAGTGTAAGGGGTGTTAGGGTTAGGTGTTAGGGTGAGGGATGTTAGGGTTAGGTGCTAGGGATAAGTGTGAGGGGTGTTGGGTTTAGGGTGAGGGGTGTTAGGGATAAAGCCTCATTGTATAGTCGTAATGTTTTTAATGTGGTACGCATTTCGTGAGCATTTAGTGGCTTTTCTAATAGTGTATGTTGTAGGTCGTAGTGTGATGTGTAAATTGCTACGCGGTTTGCAGAGTTTTGCGCGGTCCGGGGTCGTGTAGCCTCATTTTCATTTTTTTTCGGTGCCCATTTTTTTCCTTGCTTAGGCGATTTTCATGTGGCGAAAATCATCTAAATCGAGTTAAATTCATGTTCCACCTCACTCACAGACGTCCTGGCTGTTGCTCCATGCTGTCTGTGATGTGTTTGGGGTGTATTTAGTGTGTTTTTCAGGTTTTTGGTTAGGCTGGTAATCTTGTAAATTTTTCGCGTCTCGTAATTTTTCTTTCTAAGTCCTGCATCTTGTATCTTTTTTCTTCAGAGTCCCGCATCTCGTATTGCATCTCGTATTGCATCTCGTATTGTTTTTTCAGCTAAGTTCAGCTAAGTGCTCCTGGGGCGCTCATCGCTAAGTCGTATGCACCACGCAAACAGCGTGATGACGTCGCTTAGTTAGACAATTATAATATGTGATCAAGAACAACCAACATATTTGGACACAATCAGCTTGATTTCTGCATAAGATAAATACAGTACTTTACACTAAAAAACGTTTTTGAGGTGCACTGCATTGCACCCGGTGCACCTGTGGTAGATCCACCCCTGCTGCCTGTCCTGGGAGTAGAGCTCAATTGTACCATTAAGGGCCACAGTTTTTTTTCTCTATAAATGTAATACCCCCCCAGATTATTTGGGGGCTCATAAGCCCATGATCATAATGATATGAAGTAACCAGAAATATGTCACCAATATTGTAATACTTCACTTTGCAGATTAATTTCTTAAATGAATACCAATTCCCCTAATTGATCAAAAATTAAACCTAAAGCAGCATTTTTTTATAAAACATAAAGAGTGGGATCCTAATTTAATTTTCGAAGACACATGCCTGTTCTTTGTAATTCATAAGGATGTTGTTCTTACTTTGAGTCATTTGGTTCCAATGAAATGCAAGGGACAAGGACAATGCTAAGCACTGCTACAATTTTGCAGTGTCAGAGAAGCAGAAATGATCATACGTCTCATGACATTTTAATTTCAGTTATAAGCTTCCATTATTTTCAGTTTCTATTATGTTTAAAAGACTATATATATCATATATTTATTGGAATATTGCATCGTGTTTTGTTACATTGAGATGTAATCACATAGAATGTTTCTTGTACCCAGGCGACTTGACAACCCAAGAAATAGATAAAATTATGCCTTTTAAATTACCCATTATTCTTAAAAAATTAGGGGTTGCAGTTTAGCCTCAGCTTCCTATTCCAAAGTATGGATTAAGAAATAGACTTATTGGTCGGAGCTGGTAACCAAAGACCACTGAATTATTTAATGTACCCTGTAAGACCACCAGATTTGGAGGACTACGCTCACCCCAATCCTCTCTCGACACCAGCAGACACTTCAGATGACAGCATCATTTTTGAAGAGACAGGCACCATCAGACACCTTTTCTTAGGATCTAAGACACACCATGTACCTTTGATTAGTACAAGCAGACTCTGACACTACCTTTGTTTAGTGTGCCACTTCTTTATTTTTCAAAACACATTTTCAGATGACACAAATCCCCAAAGACTTTGCCCAGTACTAGCCCATCCTCCTGGGCAAATAGCTTGCTATCTCCCCTCACCCACATGATTTCCAGATGTATAGAGAGGTCTGGCTTTCTTGTTCTCATTACACATTTTCTCTCCCATAAAACTAGCTCCCCCCTTCATGAATAAAGCCAAAGCCTTCACACGTGTCCGATCGCAGGGCCATATAAATTCTTTAGAATATTTAATTATTTGTCAAATAAGTGACTGCATTAACTTTATTATCTATGCATAGCCTACTCTCCTACTTCTAATACAGATACATTATTTTAATGTTAATTAATGACAGTACTATATGCACCTATTACATCCATGATATAACTACATGTATGCATTACACCCATGATATAACTGTTAAGCAAGTTGTTAGTACCTTCTAACCACACATATAATAACCGATTAATCCCAAACAGTCCAGTGGGCCCTTCTGTTCATAACAAAATGTCCATAGGCATTCATTACACTATTCTATGCTTGTGTCACCATGATTCACACTGTACTATGCCCTCACATATTTCCTCAGTACATTGACTGACGAGTGACTGTTGAACGACAAAGCCGAAAAGCACTGCACAAACCACCATGGATTTTTGCACTGACAAAAGATTACAAGTTATTCCATATTACTTTTACACCAAAACCCTATGCTGATACGATTTTGCAGATCGCTCGCAAATCAGGGCAGTGCCATAGCTGTAAAACAATGAAGAAAATATTACTTATACCAAGGACCACTCGCGAAGGGTTTTAAAACCATTATGGTTCCACAGCAGTAGTTAAAGAGATAGTATAGCACCAAAAATCACTTTTAAAATGAATGAAAATGAAATTTCAACATTCTTTGACAATTTACAGTCCAATATCAACATATGTGTAATTAAAAATGATGATAATGTGTTATTACGTCCATTTATTAGACAACATCTCGGGCAACACACAACCCAGTACTCATGGTGTTAGTAGACGTCAGGAAACAATGTTGCCTTGGAACAATGCTCTTATGCAATCTTTGTCTCTCTCTTTGTCTCTCTCTCTCTATATATAAACACAAAATACACTTGTTTTCATATATTGAAGCTATAAATACAATTGAAACATATGTTTAATGTCAAAATAAAATAAAAATGTGGTACCTTGGTTAAAGTCGTTAATCCGTTCCTCAGAGCACACAGTAAACCGAGCACGACTTAAACCGAGGTAGCATTTCCCATAGGAATAAGTGTACAGTACATTGAAATAGTCCATTCTGAAACCACAGATTTTTCACATTTTCTCACATTTTATATTGAACAAGACCTTAAAACTAAACAGGCATTACTAAACAACAATAATACATCAAATAACTAAGAATTCAACTTCACTTTAACTCTACAGTTCTAATAGGTCTTGAGGGTCAAATGGGATGGTGGCAATGTAGAAGAAGAGACAGGTTATTGCTTGGAACATCAGGCTGAACACCACTGCACCCTGCTGGAGACTCTGCTGGAGACTGTGATGTAGGCAGTTTCATTTACAATTTTTACTGTTGCACAGAAATTAGTAATAGTTTTTCTTATAAAGAGTCCTTTAATATTTCTCCCTAATTACAGTGCTAAGATTTTCAGAAGTTAGACATTGCTTTATCATTAAACAAGTCCACAACCGGGTTGCTTGAGCTTCATCAGGGTGATAGTGTTCAACAAAATGTTGTAATTCAGCCCATTTAGCACACATTTCTTAGAGTGCAGTAGGTGCTTCCTCCCTTCACTCCTCTTCACCTGAAGAAAAAAGTTCATCAGCTACTCCCTCTTCCTGCTCTCGCTGAAGTTCCTGCAGCTCCTCAGTGCTGAGCTCTTCTCTGTGCATCTCTACTAGCTCTTTGATGTCTTCATTAGTCGCCTCTAGGCCAATGGACTTGCAGAGAGACACAATGTCCTCCTATATTCTGCTTGGTTCAGCCTCTAAGTTTACTGGAGCTATAGCTTCTGGCCACAATTTCATCCAGCCACAGTTCATGGTCTTGGGAAATAACTCATGCCAGGTCTTATCAGAGTGACACCGTGGAGGATATTGACATGGTACTTCCAGGACTGTCTGAGTGTCAGCTGATTATCCAAGATCACCTCAAAGCACCTCCGGTAAAGGGCCTTGTTATTATACAGCTTCTTAAAGTTGGAGATGACCTGATGGTCCATGGGCTGGATCAGAGGAGTTATGTTAAGGGGCAAGAACTTCATAGTTATGAACATGAAGTCCTCCAGTACGTTGTTTTCCATGCCTGGAGGGTGAGCAGGAGCATTGTCCATGATTAACAAAGCCTTTAGAGGCAGTTCTTTCTCCTCCAAATATTTCTTCACAGTTGGGTCATCTGTTCAATGAAGAACATGTTTACCCAAGGCTTTTCTGTTGGCCCTCTACATGACACTTAAGTTTCTTTTCTGCACGTGTTTCCTCTTAAAAACTCTGGGGTTCTCACTGTGGTACACTAGTAGAGGCTTGATTTTTAAATCCCACTAGCATTCCCGTACACCAACAGAGTTAGCCTGTCCTTCATCGGCTTCTGCCCTGGCAATGACTTCTCTTCTTGGGTGATGTAGGTTCTGGTAGCCATCTTCTTCAGAAATAACCCAGTCTTGTCACAGTTGAACACTTGTTGCGGAACAAAAGCCTCAACCTCTACATACTCTCTTAACTCCCTGACCAAGGTTTCGGCAGCTTCTTTGTCTGCACTAGCTGCCTCTCTATGCCACACCACGCTGTGAATGCCAGTTCTTTCTGAATTTCTCAAAGTGACCTTTACATTTTTCACAGCTCTCTCCACTTGCATTAGACTTGTCGTTTGTCAGATCAGCATACAGTTGTTTGGCTTTCTTTCATATCAGTGCCTGGGAAATGCTATCCCCTGCTAATTTTTTTTTTGTTTATCCAAACGTACAATAATTTCTCAACTTTCTTTAATGTCTTTGACCGTAGCTTGGCGATGGTACTCACACCTTTAGCCACATTGGCTCCCTTAATGGCTTCCTTATTTTTCAGAATGCTAGCTATAGTTGCATTTTGAGATCAAAGATGCAACTACCATCGTGATTCTTAGCTATTTTCTCTTTTTTGCATTCTATGGTGATTCTTTATTTTTTTCTGCTTACTGGTAGCCTTCTTTGAAGTCACTATGTAGGCACAGGCTGGAGTTGGGCTCAATTTGGGCTCTTGTCGGCTCAGGCTGGATTTGGACTCTTTCAGGTACTTGTGACTAGAATTATTGCAGGCACAGGCTCATCATGCTGTTGCGTTTACAGCAGCCTGTGGAAGTCGCTATTGTGCTTTCAGTTTCGCGAGTGCTACTTAACGAGAGCTAGCGTCGCAAGCCTAGGCCGAAATTTCTACCAGGAGACGCGTTTTAGCCCAAAAACGACTTAAACCGAGGTACCACAGTATATATATATATATATATATATATATATATATATATACAGTGGTACCTCGGTTTATAAATAATATAAATATATATAAATAAATATATATACGGCACTTGTTTTACATTTACTGTTGGCTACTAGAGCCGTTTCTCTAATGTAATGTTTGGTTTGGGTAAGTCCTAAAATAAAATCTCTTGTGGCAAAAAGAAGGATTTACATGTGTGGGCTGGGTTCTATAATGTGGGGGAGCGAAAGATTAACATCACGGTGTAACATGGGGAAAAAAGCTCCTGCTGCCAATTAACGGCTATGCCGCAGTTTACGCCGCCTAATTATCATAGGGCCCTTACTTTGTAAAAAAAATTTTTTTAATAGGATAAACAAATGCTGCTTTCCTATGAATTACTGTTGCATTGTATTTTATTGTCCGTGTGTGTTCTAGTATTGAGAAGCAACCACTAGATTTTACTGAAACTGTTTCCATTATAAAGCAGAATTCTCAGAATTCTACATATAAATACTTTCCTATTTTTTTTGCTCACTCAAGGCTAAATCTTATTTTATTTTTAATTTTTTACCAGTTATTTTTTTTACCAATATTTTGTTTAATTTTAATTAAACAATGAGAATGTGCTAGTGAAGAAAAATGGTTGGTGTAGCAGCTACATAGTTATATATATCTTATTTGTCCACTGAGAATTTACAGATATTTTTTAAAGCAAATCTGCATAATACAAGAAGATAATTAAAATCTGACCTGTAGTTAATACATGGTTAAAGTGCATATACTGGTTATTACAGATTTTAGCATTATGTAGCATTTTGGTACAGAGATATGAACAAATTTGAATAATAATCCACTGAACAGGAGTGATTTATTTATCGCCATTATAAAAATAAGAACTGATTAGGTGAATTCAGAGCAAGTAAATTACATTTTAATAGGGGGGAAGGTTAATGGGACATAATACTCATGTAAAGTCAGTCACGTTCCTCATGATATGTCATGGTAAGGAAGCTGCCAATGCCTACCAAGGAGGCTTCCATTTTCCCCCAAGGCCAATAAAGGTGAGGAAATGGTTTGGTTTGCAGGGCTGGGAGGTGACTAATGGAGACAATAGTATTTATTAATCTGATTAGCCCAAAGTATATTGGTCAAAAAATTAATCCACTGCTCAAAATGTATGTTTAAAAAATTAACTGCCAAAGGTACAGGATTGGTTATAAATTCTAAAAGGTTATGATGGAATTTGATGTCCACAATAGCCCTTCATTACATCTTTTATAATGCACATTTCTATAAAAAAATATATTTACAAACTACAAAAACATATTTACCAGACATCTGTTATTGTTGCTTGCCCTGTCAGACAATTGTATTAAGATATAATGTATTGAGACATTAGGGATGTTAGAGGTGGGTTTGAAGAGTGGACCTAATTGTCCTTTTATGAATATATGCTAATTACAATCTGCCTTTAAAGTGTTTTTTTTTTTCAATATAAATTTCAATAACAAGACATATGCATATCATTTCAATCATTAAGATACACATTCAGAAAAGTAAAATCAATAAAATCTTAGGATCCAATAAATAAATAAACAGTTAATATAACATTTTAAAAATCAACATAGTTCTCTCTTGATCTCATTGTAGAAGGTAATAGGCACATGAGATATAATGAGATAATTGAAGGGAGGTTGGGGTGTGTTAGTGGGGAGACCTAATATCCCTTTAACCATTAGATTTTTATTATGGAAGATTCCCAGCCCTCACTGTTCATAGTGAAAGATTGTTCTGCAAATGCATATAGAGTTTATAAATATCCATTATCCCCTCATATGACTACATATGGCTCCATTCCATGCCTCACAGTTGCTTATTTTTGAGTCAAGTTGACTCTTAAATCACTACCAACCTGTAGAGATGTCCCAAATAGTTAGCCGGCGAACTGTTCCCGGCGAACATAGCATGTTCGCGTTCGTGGCGAACTGCGAACATATGCGAGATTCGACCCGCCCCCTATACTTTATCATTGAGCAAACTTTGACCCTGCATGTCACAGTCAGCAGACACATTCCAGCCAATCAGCAGCATACACTCCCTTCCAGAGCCTTCTAACTCATGGACAGCAGCCATTTTGGAATCATAACTAACTTGCAGTCTTACTGAGAGGAGGCTGAGTGTAGGTGATACTGCATCAATAGGGAAAACCATAGCTAGGCTACTGTACACAGTGTGCAATACAGTCCTGAAGGACTCTTTTGATCTCTGCTGCAAGGACACCCCTGTGTCTCTACCCCCCATATGATCATCCTCCCCTCACCTTAGCACCTCTCACACTTATCCCTAACACCCCTCACCCTAACCCTAACACCCCTCACACTTATCACTAACACCCTTCACCCTAACACCTAACCCCCTCACCCTTATCCCTAACACCCCTTACCCTAACACCCCTCACACTCATCCCTAACACCCCTCACCCTAACCCTAACACCCCTCACACTTATCCCTAACACCCCTCACCCTAACACCTATCCCTAACACCCCTCACCCTAACCCTAACACCCCTCACACTTATCCCTAACACCCCTCACCCTAACACCTATCCCTAACACCCCTCACCCTAACCCTAACACCCCTCACACTTATCCCTAACACCTAACCCTCACCCTAACCCTAACACCCCTCACACTTATCCCTAACACCCCTAACCATAACACCCCTCACACCTATCCCTAACACCCCTCACCCTAACACCTAACCCTAACACCCCTCACCCTAACACCCCTTGCACTTATCCCTAACACCCCTCACCCTAACCCTAACACCCCTCACACTTATCCCTAACACCTAACCCTAACACCCCTTACACTTATCCCTAACACCCCTCACCCTAACACCTAACCCTAACAACCCTTACACTTATCCCTAACACCTGTCACCCTAACACCTAACCCTAACACCCCTCACACTTATCCCTAACATCCCTCACCCTAACCCTAACACCCCTCACACTTATCCCTAACACCTAACCCTAACACCTAACCCTAACACCCCTCACACTTATCCCGAACACCCCTCACCCTAACACCTAACCCCCTCACCCTTATCCCTAACACCACTTACCCTAACACCCCTCACACTTATCCCTAACACCCCTCACCCTAACCCTAACACCCCTCACACTTATCCCTAACACCTAACCCTAACACCTAACCCTAACACCCCTCACACTTATCCCTAACACCCCTCACCCTAACACCTATCCCTAACACCCCTCACCCTAACCCTAACACCCCTCACACTTATCCCTAACACCCCTCACCCTAACCCTAACACCCCTCACACTTATCCCTAATATCCCTTACCCTAACCCTAACACCCCTCACACTTATCCCTAAGACCTAACACCCCTCACACTTATTCCTAACATGCCTCATCCTAACACCCCTTACACTTATCCCTAACACCCCTCACCCTAACACCCCTCACACTTAGCCCTAACACCCCTCACCCTAACACCTAACCCCCTCACCCTTATCTCTAACACCCGTTACCCTAACACCCCTCACACTTATCCCTGTGTCTCTTCCCCCCCTTATCATCAAGGGAGGTGGGAGGATGATGAGGGAGGGGGGATGAGACACAGGGGAGGGTGATGAGGGAAGGGGGAAACAGACACAGGGGAGGATGATGAGGGAGGGGGTAAAGAGATACAGGGGAGGATGATGAGGGAGGTGGGAGGATGATGAGGGAGGGGGGATGAGACACAGGGGAGGGTGATGAGGAAGGGGGAAAAGAGACACAGGGGAGGGTGATGAGGGAGGGGGGGAAGAGACAAAGGGGAAGATGATGAGGGAGAGGGAAAAGAGACAAAGGGGAGGATGATGAGGGAGGGGGGGAAGAGACACAGAGGAGGATGATGAGGGAGGGGGGAAACAGACACAGGGGAGGATGATGAGGGAGGGGGTAAAGAGATACAGGGGAGTATAATGAGGGAGGTGGGAGGCTGATGATGGAGGGAGGATAAGACACAGGGGAGGGTGATGAGGAAGGGGGAAAAGAAACACAGGGGAGGATGATGAGGAAGGGGGGGAAGAGACAAAGGGGAAGACGATGAGGGAGGGGGAAAAGAGACAAAGGGGAGGATGATGAGGGAGGGGGGAAAGAGACACAGGGGAGGGTGATGAGGGAGGGGGGAAACAGACACAGGGGAGGATGATGAGGGAGGTGGTAAAGAGATACAGGGGAGGATGATGAGGGAGTCGGGAGGATGATGAGGGAGGGGGGGTTCCCTTATCCTCTACAGGTTGAGACCTAATGTTTGGGTGACTCCAGACCAACACATGAGTACAAGCAGCACACAAACTCAAAGCCGCTATACTCCTCCTGGTCCAGCATCATCAGCCACATCAAACACTGCTGTCCTCCTTGCCCCCTCTCAACCATCTGCCACTCCGTCTCTCGCCTTGAGCAGTTCCTGCTCATTTGCCCATAGTCAGGTGCCTGTAAAGGACATGTTTGAGCGTAAGAAGCTAATGTCACAAAGTGCCCAAAATTTGAAGTGATACGACCAACCAAGCATCTTTTTCCATCTCCCGGCCCCAAAAATCCAGGCCTTATACACGTGCCCTGATAGGTGACATAACAAGTATTAAACTGATAAGAGTAGTACTTACAAACATGCCACTCCTATATGGTGGCACCTTTGATTGCACGCACCGTGCCCCAAATTTAAAGTGATACGACCAACCAAGTATCTTTTTCCATCTCCTGGTTCTAAAAATCCAGGCCTTATACACGCCTCCTGATAGGTGACGTAACAAGTATTAAACTGATAAAAGTATTACTTACAAACTCGCCACTCCTATCTGGTGGCACCTTTGATTGCACGTGCCGTGCCCCAAATTTGAAGTGATACGACCAACCAAGTATCTTTTTCCATCTCCCGGTTCCAAAAATCCAGGCCTTATACACGCCTCCTGATAGGTGCTGTAACAGGTATTAAACTGATAAGACTAGTACTTACAAACACGCCACTCCTATCTGGTGGCACCTTTGATTGCACGTGCCATGCCCCAAAATTGAAGTGATACGACCAACAAAGCATCTTTTTCCATCTCCCGGTTCTAAAAATCCAGGCCTTATACACGCCCCCTGATAGGTGCTGTAACAGGTATTAAACTGATATGAGTAGTACTTCCAAACACGCCACTCCTATCTGGTGGCACCTTTGATTGCACGTGCTGTGCCCCAAAACTGAAGTGATACGACCAACAAAGCATCTTTTTCCATCTCCTGGTTCTAAAAATCCAGGCCTTATACACGCCCCCTGATAGGTGACGTAACAAGTATTAAACTGATAAGAGTAGTATTTACAAACACTCCACTCCTATCTGGTGGCACCTTTGATTGCACGTGCCGTGCCCCAAAATTGAAGTGATGTGACCAACAAAGCATCTTTTTCCATCTCCCGGTTCTAAAAATCCAGGCCTTATACACGCCCCCTGATAGGTGCTGTAACAAGTATTAAACTGATAAGAGTAGTACTTACAAACACGCCACTCCTATCTGGTGGCACCTTTGATTGCACGTGCCGTGCCCCAAAATTGAAGTGATACGACCAACAAAGCATCTTTTTCCATCTCCTGGTTCTAAAAATCCAGGCCTTATACACGCCCCCTGATAGGTGCTGTAACAGGTATTAAACTGATAAGAGTAGTACTTACAAACACGCCACTCCTATCTGGTGGCACCTTTGATTGCACGTGCCGTGCCCCAAAATTGAAGTGATACGACCAACAAAGCATCTTTTTCCATCTCCCGGTTCTAAAAATCCAGGCCTTTTACACGCCCCCTGATAGGTGCTGTAACAGGTATTAAACTGATAAGAGTAGTACTCACAAACACACCACTCCTATCTGGTGGCACCTTTGATTGCAAGCGCCGTGCCCCAAATTTGAAGTGATACGACCAACCAAGTATCTTTTTCCATCTCCCGGTTCCAAAATTCCAGGCCTTATACACGCCTCCTGATAGGTGCTGTAACAGGTATTAAACTGATAAGAGTAGTACTTACAAACACGCCACTCCTATCTGGTGGCACCTTTGATTGCACGTGCCGTGCCCCAAAATTGAAGTGATACGACCAACAAAGCATCTTTTTCCATCTCCTGGTTCTAAAAATCCAGGCCTTATACACGCCCCCTGATAGGTGCTGTAACAGTTATTAAACTGATAAGAGTAGTACTTAAAAACACGCCACTCCTATCTGGTGGCACCTTTGATTGCACGTGCCGTGCCCCAAAATTGAAGTGATACGACCAACAAAGCATCTTTTTCCATCTCCCGGTTCTAAAAATCCAGGCCTTATACACGCCCCCTGATAGGTGCTGTAACAGGTATTAAACTGATAAGAGTAGTACTCACAAACACGCCACTCCTATCTGGTGGCACCTTTGATTGCACGTGCCGTGCCCCAAAATTGAAGTGATACGACCAACAAAGCATCTTTTTCCATCTCCTGGTTCTAAAAATCCAGGCCTTATACACGCCCCCTGATAGGTGACGTAACAAGTATTAAACTGATACGAGTAGTACTTACAAATACGCCACTCCTATCTGGTGGCACTTTTGATTGCACGTGCCGTGCCCCAAATTTGAAGTGATACGACCAACCAAGTATCTTTTTCCATCTCCCGGTTCCAAAAATCCAGGCCTTATACACGCCTCCTGATAGGTGCTGTAACAGGTATTAAACTGATAAGAGTAGTACTTACAAACACGCCACTCCTATCTGGTGGCACCTTTGATTGCACGTGCCGTGCCCCAAAATTGAAGTGATACGACCAACAAAGCATCTTTTTCCATCTCCCGGTTCTAAAAATCCAGGCCTTATACACGCCCCCTGATAGGTGCTGTAACAGGTATTAAACTGATAAGAGTAGTACTCACAAACACGCCACTCCTATCTGGTGGCACCTTTAATTGCACGTGCCGTGCCCCAAAATTGAAGTGATACGACCAACAAAGCATCTTTTTCCATCTCCTGGTTCTAAAAATCCAGGCCTTATACACGCCCCCTGATAGGTGACGTAACAAGTATTAAACTGATACGAGTAGTACTATGTTTTTAATTTTCTTGTTGTTTTACCAACAAATAATTTATGCCATTCACAAACTAATGTATACACGATATGGATGGGTATGACAAGCAATTCATTGTTTAATTTCAAATTCTCTAGACATAACAATTTAAAAAAAATTATGCACATCCTTGGAGTCATGTTCCATGTTGTTCTGGTGAAAGGTGATTGCACAATGTTTGTGAGTTGCTTGTGAAATGTTTTGATTATTATTGCTTTTTTTATCAGCCATTTTTTTCCTTCTTTGTTTCTTTTGACATGACATATGGATTGAAATCAGGTGGATCTAACTACAGAAGAATTTTGGAAGAACTTGTACTGTACCTTGATCTATATCCCCCCAGGATCCCCCCAATAAATGTGGGGGAACCCCAGAGATCCCCCCTCATTATCCCCAGTATCCCAACCATCCTAAGTGCTATGCCTGGGATCCCCCATCTGTCTATAACCATGGGGATCCCTATAGATCCCAATGACTCCTAAAATGTAACCCCTACCAAAGAGGTTCTTAAAGGACCTCTGTGGCAGCTAAATATTAACCCCCACCACAGAGGTCCCTGTGGCAGTTAAAATTTAGCCATATGCCACAGAGGTCCTTAAAGGACCTCTGTGGCATCTAAAGTTAACCCCATACCATGAGGGTCCACAAAGGACCCCATGGAATCCTTAACCTTTATTATGTGGATCATCATGGACCCCCATGACACCTAACGTTAACCAAATATACCATGGGAGTCCATATGGGTTAATGTCAGTTGCCATAGTGGTTCATATAGACCCCCATGGTGTAAGGGATGGAATGTCTCCCTAGTAAGTGAAACAAAAGCTTCCACAGTTACAAAGGAGCCATTTCTTGCTGCAATTATGCATTTATAGTGAAGTATAAACTGTCACCTTTATAAATATCAATTTGGTATCAGCTATCCTTAGCAAGTGCACATATTTTTTGTGTTTAGTGTTCATGGATAAACTACTGACTTGCACGTTTTCAGTCAAATTATTACACAGTTTGTGTAATTTCTCCATTTATAAGTTATAAAACTCTGCTATGTTGTTATTGACAAAACATATCATCATTACAGTGCACAAGAAATTAAAGAGTCTTAATTAATAAGATGCTTGAAAGTAATGAAGGTAGAAAAAGTGTATTTCTTAATTAAAACCTAGATTCAAGAGATGAAAATATGCTCATTATCTTGTGCCTCATTAATGCGAAACACAAGAAAAAAATATTTTAAATTAGGTGATAAATAAAGGCTCATTATTATTATACCCTTTGAAAACAGTGGTCATTTCCTCTTGTATGGTCTTTTGAATAATAGGCAAATGTATTTGGAAAATAAAAAAATAAACAACTTTTTTGCATATACCAAATACCAAATTATTTTGTTACTGCTGGCATTCATTTTCTTTTACATTTTTAAGAACAATGAGCTTATCACTAGATAACTGTGTTTTTTATCACTCAAAAATAATTAACCTGAATTGGGTGCTTCCTTAACTAAATTAAGAGCTATATGTAAGATAGTAAACATAAAAAATAAGAGTAATGTATAATTAGTGTTAAAAGTAAGATGACATATTAACTATTTTTGCCTACTAACATAATAATAATCTAAAATATAAATAAATCCATTTCTGTGGAAGTAAATGTTGTGCAAACAAATTAGTGAATACTTAGTGCAAATAAACATTAGTATCTGTGTAATATAAATCAAGTCCCAGTCCAAGTTCTTCCAAGAATCTTTTGTAATTAGATCCACTTGATTTCAATCCATATGTCAGTAGTTAGATCCACTTGATTTCAATCCATATGTCATGTCAAAAGAAACAAAGGATGACAACATGGTAGATGATTTTTAATAAATAGCAATAATAATCAAAACATTTCACAAGCAACTAACAAACATTGTGCAATCGCCTTTCACCAGGACAAAAAAGGCCAGTCTGTAAATCCATGACTCCAAGGATGTTCATCGCCATTTGTTTAAATTGCAATGTCTAGAGAGTTTGAAATTAAACAACAAATTGTTTGTCATACCACCCATATTGTATATATATTAGTTTGGGAATTACATAAATTATATGTTGGTACAACGATAAGAAAATTGAAAACTAGGATTTTAGGACATTTGTGTAATATTAAGAAAAATAATGCAAACCAGCTTATGGTAGAACATTCATCCAAATCTAAGATAGTAAGATTGCAAGTATCATTAAAACACATTCACATTTTACTTTTTATTTTTAGAATTTTATATACAGCACTACATTCAGTAAGGAGGCACCCTTTTCAGGTTAACAATTATTTTATTTTTTTAAATAATTATTTATACTATAAACTGAAAAATATTTAAGTAAATGAACATTTACCTTTGAGGAAAGTACAAGCAGAGAATTAAAGAGCCACTTAATTCAACACAATTTGGAGTACATCACTGTAGAGATCTCCTAAGAACATGTTGAAATAATTTGAATTTTTGAAATACGTGCATTTTTCACTGAGAAATTAATAAATAAAATGTCTGTTTACATGTGTCACTGACAAGCCCACAGCCAGACCCACAGCAACTGCTCTGTTTAGTGAGCATAAGCAAAAATTGTTTAACCCTTCATAAAAATAATCTATGCAGAGAAAGGAATGTTGGAATCACCTAAATAGATCAGTTGGGGTTAACTTATTAATCATGAAACCGGATAATGTGTGTTTGTAAACAGGCCTAAAACTTTAGATTATTATAGGTGTTATTACAGTAATTAAAAAATAGATAATTTTAACATACATTCTTGTGTTTTTTCACACCATGAAGAGAACTTACAATGAGGTAAATGGCCCTTCAATTAAGACATAATTTTTAGCAGACAATAATTAAAATTAATGTGTAAAAATACGATGGAAAACTAGCACAAATATGATGTGTTTTATCCCACTGATTATTTATTATCTTTCTGATGCCACTGATACAGCCAAATTAAACAGTCTCTCCTTAATCATGTTTATGAGCATATATCATGCAACCAACCAATTTGAATTGTTTTATATAATTCTGACTGAGTGAGGCTTTTGTTGCCTCAATAGCATAGTCAGAATGTAACAATATTATTAATTAGTTGTAACTGATTCATTCAAAGTATTAATTCATAATAGCAATTTCAACTAAACAACTTCACAAAGTTAGCGTATAATATTAATCTACATTCATTTTGTATGCCAACTATCCTTACTGGAGCTGGATTAAAAATATTTCCCCTGTAGTAGTAAAACTATACCACTTAAAGGGCCACTTAATTCAGCACACTTTGGAGCTTATCACTGTAAAGATCTACTAAAAGCATGCTGAAATACTTTTTGAATTATGTGCATTTTTGCACTGAAAATTAAAGCCTCAATTCAGTTGAGCTATTGTTGTTTACGGGAGCCCGTAAACTAATTTGCTATTCAATTGGCATATGATCTACGGGTTAAAGGTTGAAAATCCCTGCAGTTGTCAAGATCTTAACTTACAAGCCATCTAAGCCTTTTATCTTTCAAGCCCGCAAGAGTTACAATTGCACATTGCTATTCAATTGCTACAATTCCTCAAGCCCACAATTGCCTTAAAACCCGTCAATGGCAAATGTAGAAGAAAATCCTACCAGATAGGACTCGCAAGGGGGTGAAACACCTCTTGTAGCACTGTAAATGCTAATAGAAAAAACAATACTGCACGTTAAAAGAAGGAGAAAGCGATGAGAGACATTAGAATTAATTGCATAACAGTGTCCAGCTCGTAAATCTGCAATCAAAAATTATTTTTTTTCTGTGTCATTTCGGTGTTATATCAATTTCAGGAATCAATGAGTTTATACATAACAGGCCACCCACATGGGCAAGAACAGTATCACCATTCGTTTTTATTATTTTGTATATTGCAGTATTACGAGTCTGATCGCATATGGGACCTCTAAACTAATTGATTGACATGTAACCTCCATGTTTTACTGACTTAATGATGATGGTCTCATTTTCTATTGGCTGTTCACGCTCTGAAATGCTACATACGAGTGCATGGTTTACGATTTAGGCTTTCGTCCAGTAAGTTGCGGGCTTGTTCATTTGAATCGCTCTGTAATTGTAGCAAATTTTAAGCCTGCAGACATACGGCCTGTAGGAAGCAATCTGTGGACTTGCAATTGAATGAGGCTCTAAATAAAGTAAAGTCTTTGTTTACAGAGTCACTGACTTCCCACTCCCAGACATGCACTTTCAGCTCCGTTTAGTGAACAAAAGATAAAAACAGTTAACCCTCACCACATCTATCTGTGCAGATCATGGATTCCTGGAAACACCTAAACAGGTCAGTTGTGGGTTAACTTTTGAGTGCATTCTTGAGTTTCAAACAATGACAATTCAATCACAGTCCTCACTGTGTGGCTTTCCTGTCTGTTATTAATCATGAAACTGCCAGTAGGCAGGACAGACAGTGTTTGTAAACAAACTTAAAATGTTAGATGTTTAGCTGTTATTTGTGTAATTAAAATAAAATGTTTTAACATACAATCTTGTGCTCTTTCACACCACAAAGAGCACTTACAGTGAGGTAAATGGCCCTTTAAATTAACATTTTAGTGGTCATATTTGTTCTAGTTCTTCATTCGATCGTATTTTAACACTTATTTTATTAGTTGTCTATTAAAAGCTATGTCTTAATTAAATCTCTGCTCGTATTTTCCTCAAAGGTAAACCTTTTTTTGACTGAAATCTTTTTTTTCAGTTCACAGTTCAATTATTGTATCCTTACCTTGGATTTAATTCCATAAATTTGCTAATTTATCATTCCAAGTTAATCATTTTTTATCCATTTTCTTTTGTCAGCTAATTCAGTTAATAAATCAAAAGGGTATGTCCTTGTAAACAAATGAGCTTTCTGTTACTGTTCTGGCAGTTGTAAATGCCAAATTTCACTTGTCCACAATGAAATTTCCTGTGCAATTAAATTGTCTTCCCACCTGAAAGCTGATGAACAGAACCCAAAATGGTAGATCCTACAGCAGCACATTAAAGGTAATATATTACCGGCTGTATTATTTCATTTTCCCTTCTAGAAACATTTTGCAAATATCCAATAATAGTTCTTCAAAATAGTACATTTTTTTGCTTTATTATTAAAGTGTACTGCTAATAATAGCAATAATTATAATAACGTATTCAGCCATCATTATTGAGGGAAAAAAAATCTGTATTATAATAACAAATTGTGTTATAACTGTTTTGAAATTGAATATGTGCTCTTTATTCAAAGTTCCAATGGGATCCTGTTGTAATAATAGAATCATAATTAGTCTTAATTAGGTTGTGAACACTTTAGGGAAAGGTTAGCACATTTGATATATTATATACTGTATAGTCTCATGTCTTGTATCTTATATTACAGCAGTTGTTTTTCTAAACCATTTGTCATGGAATGGCAGAACCATAAGATACTGTCTCCCTTACCATTTTCATAAAAGAGCTGTTTATCATTTATTTAATGCAGAAAAGTGGTTGTCGTGGACATTAGTACTTGAAACCACTCTATCATAAATCACTCTGTGCCATTCAACTTTTTCTGGATTCACTGATGGCACTATTCAGTATTCTATAGGAGGTATTGCTTTACTGTATCATAATACCTTGTGTATTATAATTATGGTAAACAACTTGTCACATTGAATATGGTCATGATAAAACATGTTTTGGTGTTGTGTATATATTTATGTCTGTGTGTACACTGTATTACAAAACTGCACCCCAACCCTATCCACCTAATGTACTCTACCGAATTACCATCCGCCATACTCATATAATTGTCTCCCCAAACTGCGATATCCTTTTCAGGCAGTTAAACCCAGGTCAATGGACACCACTCTACTGGATGGACCCAACCCTTTCCCCTAGCCAAAAGAAGGCCAGGAGGCCCCAATCTGACAGACAGAACAATATGGTGGCACAAAATTCCAGATGTCTTAATATTTTTATGTTCCCTATTGTTCTGTTTTGTATAAAAAGTGTGGGCATTGTGACTAAAGATGCACACTGTTTGGAGAATATATGCATGACAGCTATACATATTGTGTAAGGGGAAATACATGTCATCGTCCTGGACTAAAGAAGTGATTGTCCTTGTTGTTCTGAGAGTAATGGTTCCTTGGTATGCTGGGGATTTCTGATCCTATTTCTGAGAAAGAAAGTGGCTGGAGGAGATTCTGAATTAACCCCTGGACATTTGGAACAGAGGTCTAGCTTACGCTGTTAATTGACACTGTGTTATAGTACAGATTCCACACTAACTGTACATGCATTTATTTTTACATATATTATAATCTGCATATTTCTGGGAACTAAACCTGGAGAAATATATTAAAAGATCACAGAGCACAAAAGAGAAGGCTAAAATAGTGTGCGCTCTACACAAAAAAAGATTAAAAGAAAAATTAATGGCAAGAAAGATTAAAAGACCTCAAAGGTAAATTATCATGAGAAATTGTATTTTAATATAATAAATGTTAATACTGTTCTAATAAGGTCAGATTACCAAAAGATTTTGCTGAGAGCAAGGTAGAATATTAGTAAGTGGATCAAACAACACTCTTTGCCTCTTACAGCAGGTGCGTTCAGCTACTAGCAAAGTCTTTGATACAGGACAAAGAGAATGCTCCAGCACTCAGAACACTACTGATGCACAGGCTGAAAGTGACTGGTTTGCCCAGTGTACCCTTCGCAAGGGTTCTGCTGAACAAGGTAGACCAATGTGTTCACATGGTGGCTTATAATATTTATATTTAAATTTGTGTAATTTTTGAGATCGATGTTTCATGGATGATGTTTCAATGGCATAAGGTTCCCTACAGATTACGTTAGCACTATATAAAAAATTATACTAACTATAAGGGTAAACAAAATCAAGCAACACAATGCATACAGAGATGTCAAATGTTTATAAGATAAAATAATAAAATTTGATTAAATTCTGAATATGTAAAGGACAGCCATAATCCTCATTTTAAAAGTGTTAAAGGAATGAAAGAAAATAAGAAGTATTAACAGTAAAATAACCTTGACAAAGAAACACTAGGAAAATCTGGTTACAAAAACAGCAACATGTACAAGGTAAAATAGAAAATAGCTCATTTATAAAAAAAATGTTTAAAAAAACATTTGAGGAATTATTTTGCATATACAAATTCACAAAATGTTAGATATAAATAATAGATATAAATAATACCGAAGGACAAGTCTTGATAACAGCGTTTACACCAACACTCCAAGGCTTTCTCATGAGCCTGTGCCTTGCTTTGTTATTGCAGTGATATGGATTTTTATCTCGCCCACTGTATTGATATTCATTACATATTTCAGAATGTAACTTGACAAATAGAAAATATTTTTTGCTAAAAGGGTTGTATTGAACATACTAGAATTACAGATAAGTCGCAATATGTGATTATATCTAACATCAGTCTCCGGATCGGCTATATTATTATTATATTACAGTATATCATGCAAAAGGGCTATTAGACTAAAATAGAAAATGAAAAGTTGGTTGCAAAGGAGAGTAAGACTAATCCTATTTTTTTTAAAACAATATTAATGGGAAGAAGGCCAGGAAGCAAGCTATAGACACATTAACCTGTGAAACAGGCTGTCTTATAAATAGTGACCAGGAAAGACAGATGAGCTAAATAAGTTATTTCCTTCGGTATACACAAGGGAGGTACCAGTGGTTGGGACACCGCAACAAAATTCAGCTACAGTACATTCACCAAATAATTGGTTATCACAAGAAGAAATCCAAAATAGGCTGGAAAAAATATGTTAATAAAGCCCCATGTCCTGATGGAATACATCCAAGGGTACTGAGGGAACTGGGTTCTGTAATAGCCAAACTATTATATCTAATTTTTCAAGATTCACTCAACACAGCTTTGGTACCAGATGACTGGAGAAAAGCAGAGGTGATACCTATATTTAAGAAGGGCGCAAGAGCAAATCCAGGGAATTATAGACTTGTAAGCCTCACTTATGTAGTGGGAAAGCTTTTAGAAGGGTTAATAAGGGACAATATACACAAATATGTATGTTTGAACAAGATTATAATTAGGAGTCAATATGAATTTATGAGGGATAGGTTATATCAAATATTATTATTATTATTAACTTTTATTTGTAACGCGCCAACATATTCTGTACCGCATTACAGGGGATAAAAACAAGGAAAGAAACAATATTAGCAAACTTCAGAAAATGGATGGCCATTTTCTGAGCTTAGAATCTTTGTAGGAAGTGCTTTTTTCCAAATCACCCTGCAAGATTGGAAACTCGCTACTTACAATCTAAAGGTGTTGGAAAAGGCAGATGTCACGATCTGCTTCTTCAAGGGGGCTTGATATGAACCTAGTTCAAACCTACCCCAGCAGAATCATGTACTTCCTGATCTCTGTGGCACAAAAGATGGCTTCTGAAGATTGCAAGGCCCAAAAGCTACAGGCAGAGAATACTGGATCCAGGTTACTTAGTGGCCCATAGCAAGACCACTCCCCAAGTCAGGATACAACACACAGAAATAGTCTCACACCTTGTTTATGTGAAAACTATATTGCAACCTTTATTGAATGAACAAAACAACATATTTATACTCTCCAATACCACACCCTTGTGTACATTTGTGTATGTGTGATGTCAGACCATCTGGCTTGCAACCTTGGGCTATCAAAGCTCTTGAGATCACATTCATTAGATAACCTTTATGTTAAACTCAAGTGTTTGCCCAGGACCACTTGAAGCACATGCATCTGTCTTGACCCAAGGTCTGCATGTTTGAGTGTGCAATGATCTGCAGCTAACTTCTATCCAGAGCATTTCTACCAATTCCACATATGTTCTATATAACATTTTCCCTCATAATATATTATACCTAGGATACATAATAACCATGTACAGGCAACATATAACCGCACAATAACACATAATCCCAATGCAACAATGTCATGCTCCCTTGGACATACTCACAAACCACTGACAATATGAGTCCTTAAACAATTAAATCATGACAACTTCTCCCCCTTCCTTTCTAGTATAGCATAGAGGATCATCCTAACGGATAATTCTCTAGCTATACTGCTTTCACTTGTCCTCCTGTCTGGAAAGTCCATCCATGTGATAGCCTCAGTGGCTCTCTGGGTACCCTGCCTCCCCCTGTCCAGGGCGAATACTCGCTCCTTCCCAGTGGCCTTGTGACTTTCCCTAGCCCCTGGGGAGACTTATAAGACAACTGCCATGGAGGACCCTTCAAGGTAGTCCAGGGGAAACAGTACATCCCAGCTAGTAAGTCCAGCATAAATTTGGGAGGATCCTTACCCAGCAAAGCCCTTTCCTTCCAGGCTAGGGAGACCTCCTGTCCTGCCGATTCTGGATCAGCACTCTGTCCCATGGGTAAAATTGAAGAGTACAAGGTTCCCTTTGTCAGGCCTGATCTTTCTCCTGAATAAACTGGGATACGGGAGTTGCAACATGGGCTAGTGACATTCACTGGTGGCATCCATGCTGGATTAATGGGCAGTTCTGATACAAGCTGTTGTGGCTCAGTAGCCAACCTTTCTCCCACCAAGCCTGGCCAATGGCCCCTTCTTTCCAGGGTTACAGGTACACAGCCAGTGTCTTTGGGCAGCTGCAGGGGAGTCATTGCAGGGATACCAGGAGACAAATCACAATCTGGGGTACCCTCTGGCTCTTTGGTCTCTGGATCCTCAGGTGGAACCTCCTGACTCTCTCCATCTGAGACTGCCTGGTGTGTAGTTACAGGCAGCCCTTGAGAAGCAGCAGCTACTGCCTCTTGTTCAGGCTGAAGAACAGGGCTACTTTCTGTTTCTGCTCCAGGGTCTGTGGCTTGCTCCTGGACAATGGTCATCCAAGGAACCTCTCTACAATTTCCACAGTCAAATGATAGGGCCCAGTGCTCATTAGGTTCTTCTCTTACACTAGGAGCAGAGTAGCTTTTCCCCAGTTCTTCCCCTGGGCCTGGCACTGCTGTGGTTTGGCCCTGTCCCCCTTCCTCTAACTGGGTGAGACTTAGCCCCCTAAAGATAGGGACCAGTTCTTCCTCTTCCCAGTCCCCCCCATGGATGCCGGCATCCTTGTTATTTTGAGAATCATGGATATCAAAATTCTCCCAACAGTCCATACATTTATTTTCTGACCCCGCCTCAGCAATATTTAGCTGGGTCTCTGTAGTACCTGTTAGGTGGTTCTGTTCCATGCCTGACTGGCATGAGCCCTCCCAGCTGGCTGGCCAACAACCATCCAGGGATGCTTCATCCAGTAAGTCTATATAATCCACCTCCAGCTGTAGCTCCTGTTGGATCAAAGGCCAAAGTAATTTAGCTGTATGAGAGCCTGTCTCCAGTCCCAGCATGTGACAGCGCTTGGAAAACAGACACAGCTTTCTTTTCTCTGTCCCCAAGCCACAGTCCGGATCCCCATGTACTATGTCCCAAAGTGCCTTTTCCAGCCCCAATGAAAAATGATGATGTATCCCAACAGGTCCAACCCAATAAGCATATTGATCTTCCAGGGCGACCTCCTCATATACCAATTCTTCCAGCCATTCCATTAGCCTGTGACCTGGCCATAGTCCCAGGAATGCCATCCATTTATTTAGAAGGCCTATTCCTCTACAGTCCTTTCCAGTCACCAGAACATTCTCTGTCTCTACTGGGGATAAGCATTTCCCCTCCACAGGAGCTGAGACAGGGCCATTGCTTACCCTTCTCCTGTTCCCCTGTACCTCCTGTGTGATTTGTATCCGGAGTTCCCTCTGCTGATCCTTAGTAAAACCTGCAGGCATTACCTCCATCCATCTTTGATACCGTCTGGACACTTCCTCCTCCTCTGCTGCAGACATCTCTTCATAAGCTGCCATCCTTCTGTCTACTGGGGATAAGCATTTCCCCTCCACAGGAGCTGAGACAGGGCCATTGCTTACCCTTCTCCTGTTCCCCTGTACCCCCTGTGTGATCTGTATCCGGAGTTCCCTCTGCTGATCCTTAGTAAAACCTGCAGGCATTACCTCCATCCATCTTTGATACCGTCTGGACACTTCCTCCTCCTCTGCTGCAGACATCTCTTCATAAGCTGCCATCCTTCTGTGTTTTATACAGAGATCCCCACCGCTGCCAGCCAAATGTCACGATCTGCTTCTTCAAGGGGGCTTGATATGAACCTAGTTCAAACCTACCACAGCAGAATCATGTACTTCCTGATCTCTGTGGCACAAAAGATGGCTTCTGAAGATTGCAAGGCCCAAAAGCTACAGGCAGAGAATACTGGATCCAGGTTACTTAGTGGCCCATAGCAAGACCACTCCCCAAGTCAGGATACAACACACAGAAATAGTCTCACACCTTGTTTATGTGAAAACTATATTGCAACCTTTATTGAATGAGCAAAACAACATATTTATACTCTCCAATACCACACCCTTGTGTACATTTGTGTATGTGTGATGTCAGACCATCTGGCTTGCAACCTTGGGCTATCAAAGCTCTTGAGATCACATTCATTAGATAACCTTTATGTTAAACTCAAGTGTTTGCCCAGGACCACTTGAAGCACATGCATCTGTCTTGACCCAAGGTCTGCATGTTTGAGTGTGCAATGATCTGCAGCTAACTTCTATCCAGAGCATTTCTACCAATTCCACATATGTTCTATATAACATTTTCCCTCATAATATATTATACCTAGGATACATAATAACCATGTACAGGCAACATATAACCGCACAATACCACATAATCCCAATGCAACAATGTCATGCTCCCTTGGACATACTCACAAACCACTGACAATATGAGTCCTTAAACAATTAAATCATGACAGCAGAAACCTGGGAAAGAACAGATAGGGAATATTAAGGGTCAGGAATCTGATAGGGAGGGATTGTGAAACAGTGGAAACTACTATGCAGTTATTTTCTTTACCAAGTGCAAGTTTTGTCTCAAGAACAAGGGAGAGTGCTGAAATGTAATTAGGGTGGGAGTGGTGGCATGTTAGGATAATATACATTGCTGATTGGTCAGGTGATTTCCATGCCTATATAAATTGAAACTGAACAGTGGTGGGTTAGGGGAAGAGAGGGGGGAAGTGCTTCAGAGTGTACTCTGGAGCAGGGAAGCCAAGATGTTGAATTAAAAGGCTCTATGAGAAGAAAGAGATGTGAGATAGAGAGCAATTGAACATATGGTAAGGAGGAGGTCTTTAACAAGTAATGAGGACCAGGAAATGGGGGGGGGGGGGTAAGAGAGTAAAGCCAGACACAGTAGGGGAGTGGACAGATGATACAACATATTGCAAGGGATTGATATAAAGCGAGAAATATTTACTAGCTCTTCAAAAATATTATCAGGCAAAATACAATGACATTATTTATAATAATAATAATAATATTAATATTGACATTGGTTCATGTGATGGGTCAGATACCATAGTTTTCATACCTAAGGTCTGTTGCTAGGTTCAGAGTGTCCTCAGGAGCAGAGAAGCCAAGATATTGAATTAAAAGGCTCTCAGGTGTGTAGCTAGATTCAGAGTGTCCTCAGGAGCAGAGAAGCCAAGATGTTGAATTAAAAGGCTCTCAGGTGTGTAGCTAGCTTCAGAGTTCAAATAAATCTTATTAGTTTCTATGAGGTGGTTAGTATGATTTTTTCGGATTTTGCAAAGGCTTTTGTTACAGTGCTACATGGAAGACTATTGTGCAAAGGGATACAGGAATTGCAGTAAATATATACTAATGGATTGATAGCTGACTAAAAGACGGGAAGCAAAGGGTTGTTGCAAATGGAACATACTCCGATTGGACTAATGTGGGATTCCTCAGAGTCCTCTACTTTTAACATATTTATTAATGACTTAGAAGTAAGACTGTAAAGTATTGTCTCTATTTTTACAGATGATACCAAGGTGTGCAAGGTAATTACATTTAGAGGGATTTGCATAAAGTAGAGAAATGAGCAACTAAATGGCAAATAAGATTTAATATGAATAAATGTAAAGCTATGCATTTGGGAAGAAAGATATAGCCATGCAATTTATAATCATAACTAGCGACTTGCCCGTCACAAAATGACAGTCAATTAAATTTGGAATGGGAATGCTGTTTGAGACATAATTGAAACCGTTTTGTACTGTGAGTGAGTGTACTGTGTCCTGCGTCTCGTATTTTTTTTTTTTGTCCCGCTAAGTGCTCCGAGGCTCGCCGGCAATGAGCACCTTCGTAGTTAGACAATGTCTCGTAGTTAGACAATTATAATATGTGATGAAGCAAATCTAGGGATATCAGGTATTGAAAGGGATTTGGGAGTGCTTCTGGACATCCACTTAGGTAACAGTGCTCAATGCGAAGCAGCATCTGCAAAGGCAAGTAAAATGTTAGTATGTATTAAGAAGGGTATAGAAGCAAGGGACGCAAATATAATTCTGCCACTATACAAATCCCCAGTACACCCTCATTTGGAATATGAAGCTATGAAGAAAGACTAAAAAAAATTAAAGTTAATTATAATTATGTTTTGCACCATGGCCCTCCATTATGTAGCTCCACCACTGGTCTCTTACACTAAATGCATAAAAAAAAAAACAGTACATAAAATAAAATAAAGAATACCTGTAAAGAGTAAAAAATGTTTGAAGCCATCCAGCGAAGATCATCAATGCCCAGGTTCCTCACTCTTCGGCCCTGGGTAAGTGGGCACTTCCATATTGATTAAAGAATCTGTCCTCTTTCTTGATTGAAGCCTATGATCCTCATCCTCGACTTGTAGAATTAGGCGTTCACCTAAAAAACTTGCGACTCTATTTAAAAAATAAAATCTAATGGAGATCCTCCTCTGAGTAGCTCCCACATTGACTAAAGGATTTTTGATCACACCTTCACCCTATATTACTACACTACGTTTGTGTATTCTGATTGGATAAATATGTGTTAGTCATATTGCAGTAATGAGAATTGAGCATTTTAATTACTCCCACCCCATATCTGATTGTTAAAAGTCAAACCAATCAGAATGCTCAGACTCACATGATATTGGGGTAAACTTTAGGTGCCATGGAGATCCATAAGGACCCCCATAGTCATAGCTTAGTATAACATGGTAGACCCTAGGGACCCCCATGGTAATGAGATAAAATTTGATTCCATGGTGATATTTTAGTTTGGGGATACTCAGGCTCATAAGGGGTAGTGGGTATTTAAGGGGATATCAAGGAAGATATCCAGGGAGTTAGTGGGTATTAGGGGAGTTCCCCTGTCTCATAGATGGTAGCACTAATAACCCCTTAATTGTGAGCAATGAAGCATCAAATCCAACACAATTAAAGTGTTAGCGTCTTTATAGCAACGCATTTGAGGCATCAGGACTTATCTGACCCATTTTTCTGCCTGTGCTTGGGGCTGAAGGTACCAGTAGACTTTTTTTTTACATTTTGGGAACTTGGAAAGACTGTAGAGTAAACAGTGAGATTAGATATTGTTACAGGAGGCACGTGATAGCAATATTTAAAATAGTTATCAGACACTTGGGACTTATGATACTAGGGACATTTCGAGCACTTGGATGCCATTTATCAAAAGTTAGGTTTATGTATTTGATGTGAAAGCTCATTGTGATTTACAAATTAACTTTTCTTACTGGAGCAATGGAATAGAGTAAATAGAGTAGCATGCAGTAGATGCAGCCCTGGGATTGGCCAAAATGATGTATATGCGACAAAAACACCTCTTAGAGGGCTTACTAAGGACATCTAAATATAGGTTTTAGGATATATATATATATCGAAGGCTTCACTGTATGGCCCCTCCATTCACAGGTTTAAACTAAGAGCTAAAGAATGAATTCATCTTTGTAGTTTCACAGTTTCACTACTGACTGTACTTTTTATGACCATGAACTACAGCATTTTTGAAGTCCTTCATAATCCTTGTGTTTTTACTAAATAATGTTCTTTGCCACCTTCAGGCAAGATAAATAAGACAGAGAGTCAATGTCTTTCTTCTGAAAGTACAAAGACACGTTAATGTTACCACTAAATATTGCATTAAAGCATTTCTGGATATTGAAGCCAACATGTTAAATATATACATGGCAAAATAACATAAAACATAAAATTCTGCAGCTTTTGATATCCAAGATATTCCCCTTCTCTATTAGTAATGCAATAGAGGTCCAGCTTAGGATAATGTTGGAACGTATCAGATAGTACCTATAATTAATGGAATTTCTGTATCTTCTATGGTGCCAGAAGCCAAAAGATACCATTCTACATCCCCATGAGATTTCACAGGAATGACACACCAATTTCCAAGAAAAGATAGGGAATTACATCAAGGAACTTAAAAAATACGTTTTAATCTGTGACATTTGTAGAGTGATCCATAAAATCAGTTTCAGAACAGGAATTTCTTATTTGTTGCTTCCAATAGATTTCTAAAATACATTCAAATTTGCGTTGGAGGCTCATAGAAAATAACATAATTCATGCAATAAAGATACTAAAGACATATGTACCTCAAGAATATCATATGCCAGCTCCCATCATTGAAATTAAAAGCCTCACATAAACACCACTTTCTAAATCATGGTTATAACAGTCTTTCAATTAAATTACCATGCTCTCTGCTCTTTTGAAAACCTAAACTTAATAACTGTAAAAAATATTAAAGTATAAAATGTGAATACAATCTTCAAATGTGTAACTACTATGTACAGTAATTATTTACTATAGGTAGATATTGTATTGTTTGAGCCAAGTGCATGATCTGCTTTCTGAACAGAAATGGGTCTTGTAGGCTGACAAGATTTCCATTAGTCTTGTTGACAGTACAGACACAATGTATTGTCATAAACTATTGCAGCTAAAAGAGTACCCATTCAAGGGTATCCAGTGAATATGATCACTCACACATTGAACTTCTATAAGTGAATTCATTTTTATAAGAGCAGCCTACTTATAAATGGCCATTTATCTCACTATGTGCTCTTCATGGTGTGAAAGAGCACAAGATTATATGTTAAAATGATTTATTTTTGAATTACACCAATAACAGCTAAAAATCTAAAGTCTTATGTCTGTTTACAAACACACTCCTGACTGTTCCATGATTAACAACTTCTGCCAACACCAAACGGTGAAGGCTCTGTGAACACAAATATTTATAGTTTTCTCCTGAACTTCAGGAAAGAAGCAGGAGATCTTCACCCAAAACTGTACGCTTTAGCTGATTCCAGCAGTCCTTTAACTGCACAGTTGAATTTGGGAAGAGTTAGCTCTCTTTCTGCTTATGCTCTCTGCATGGAGCTGTTGTTGTGAGTCTGTCACTGGCAGTGGCTATGTAAACAGATACTTCATTTATGTGTTTTTTTCTGTTAAAAGGGCACTTATTTCAAAAATTCAAAAAGTATTTCAACATGTTTTTAGGAGAACTTTGCAGTGGGGAGCTCCAAGTTGTGCTGAATTAACTGTCCCTTTAAGTTAAACTTACCCCTGTCCAACTCTCTTATTTTAGAATGCAATCATGGATGATATGTAGAAAGAAAAAGCAGTGACAGTGTTTTATCCATTATATATTGTACTGGGTAGCTCCTTTACTTGGGCCATATGAGCTTAAAGGAGACCTAATGGGATAATACTAAAATATATGTATATATATTTATATATATATATATATATATATATATATATATATATATATATATATATATATATATATAAAGAGTGAGGTAGCCGTGAGTGTCCAGTAATCTACATGTATAATCAGAGTCTTACAGTATATAGTGATATCAACATATTCATAGTTTTCATGACTAGCTTTCGAGAGCGCACCTTTCTTTTTCAAGTCCAAAGCATCTCTATATATATAGTGTATATTAACTCTAGTTCTGAAAAACAGCAAATTATAAATAGGGGACTTCAGCTGACATTTAAGCAAATACTGTTTAAATATGCTTGAAACTGACAGAAAATGCACATCTGTACAAATCTTCAAGAATTGTCCCTGTCGGCCAGTGAGCACTAATACATACACTATTTGTGCTCAGCAGCTGACAGAAAAGGAAAAACACTTGCAATCCCTCTAGTATACGGATACAAATTAAGTTGTAATGTTCATCTAGTCAGGGGCGGATCTATCAGTAGTGCAGGTGGTGTAATTCACCAGGGCCCTCCTCTGAGAGGGCTCAGCTATTGAATGGAGTCTTGGGAGAGCAGCTATGGGACAGAGTCTTGGCGAGGGGTGCTGTTTTGGGAAGGGATCATGGGGAGGGGTGTTGGCACTGAGTGAGTTGTTACCAGGTGGCCCAGGTGGCCCTCCATTCTCAAGCTCCGCAACTGCAACCAGTTTTCAGTTTCAGTCATGAACACACATATCCATTCAAAATAATTTGATATGGTTTTACAACTGATGTATTGAGATACAACGTTAGATTTTCTATTTTGAGTTGCTGTTGCTCTCACTGGGAGTCAGAGGGACACATTCTACACAGCTGACCATTATGCATTGTTAGTAGCATGTTTTGCCATATTGTATGTAAATGATCACCAAAAAATCCCTTCTCTGATTGGGGGTCTTAGTGAATTATTTTAATCAATCACATATATAGTTCTCAGCATTACGGGACGTTGCTAAAGCTTGCAGGCTCGCTAAGCCAAAGGCGCTACTTGCACTGGTAGAGATGAGCGCCGTAGGCGCTCATCCCTACGACCCCGTATGACTTTTGGACTGCAAATGCGGACCGTCGCGAAGCGAGGGGTTGCATTTGCGGAGGTGGAGACTCTACGGTGCCTCACAAGCGGTTACAAACGCCCACAGAAGCGGGACTTTAAAAAAAATAAACAGGCAATGACTAAATACGGGCTTACACAAAAAAATACGAGCCGCGGGACTTCCATTACGGACTCGCAAAAATACAACCTTAACAGACAACTCGCGCACAGCGGAAAACATTCAGAAAACACAAAATACACACAAAAATAAAATAAAAACCTTACCCATAGAAGGGGGGACACCCAGAATGTCTTGGAGACAGGTTACACCTCAATTTCAGTCCAATTTAAAAAGTTTAGACACTCGAAAATTCACTAAGCAAGAGAAAAAATGGCTGCCTAATAAAATGAAAAGAGGCTACACGACCCCTAAAGCCGCAAAACACCGCCAAGCACATACGTTTTTTACAAAAACCCGTACGAGGTACAATATACACCATTAGCAAGGATGCTAAATAATCCACACCCGCGTACCACATACACATTCACAGCCATTTTACAACACTAACTTAGTGGTTACAACTTATGTTGACGTACCCGGCTACACAAACGGCTTCCCCTCGCGCATGCAGCCTATTTACACTGCACACATTGCTGACACTTACACCTCAGCTCAACAACACTGCAAATCTACATTAGATGCTGCAGGAACATCAAAACAGATTGTTAGCTCTTCAGCACAATGCTTGTTGCATATATTCATTACAAATAGGTAAAGTATATTAATTTTTGATTTCATAAATTAATTAGTATCAAAAAAATATACAGAAAACAAAAAAAACACACCAAAGTATAACAAAAAAACACAAAAACCTTCAGTGAGCGACTCACAAGGAGCAGCAACGGTGCTCATAGGACACAAAGTACACCAAGGGAGAGCCTTGCAATAAGTGACAAAAGGAGATCAGCGCGGACCTTACAATAAGCGCAAAATCGCCTATGGTAACAAAAAAATACACCAACCCAGAGGCTCGCAATGAGCGCTAAAGGATCTCAGACCACCAAAACACTTTCTCTCTGTGGCAAACAGCATTACCTGCCTTACAATTTTATTGCTGTCATTTTTTGAGGGGCAAGTCGCTAGTTAATAATAAAGGTTATGTTTAAGAATTTTCACTCGCACATAACTCACATTTGATAATGAATAGGAAGATGTGAGTATTTACTTGTATGTCTTTTCTCCATTTTTTTGCATTTGCATGATCAAAGATAACTGATTGACATAGCAGCATCAATCTGTTAGTTTTACCTATTGTGAAGGGCCACAATAAAGTATATATATATTTGGAAACTTGAGTCTGAATAATAGCATAATTAAGCAATAAAAAAGTAATACCACTAGTCCCCTAACAATTTGCAACAATTATAGAGTGATTCAATCGAACAATGCAGCAAACCACGGAGATATATTCACACTTAATTTACAACACACATAATTACTGATAACACATAATTCACACATATAGATTAATACGTACACAAAGTGTTAGGCCACAGCACATATACATCCCCATACCCCCACCTACCACCACCCCCGTACCCATACTATAATAAACATAACACACATTCTTGTTTAACCTCATACACATGCATGCATATATTATATAGATGTATCCTTATATTCATTCAGGACAGGGGTATCATTCAGAATTTCCAAGAGGGTAGAAGAGGGGAGGAGGAAAGTGAGGAGAGGAGGAGGGTTAGTGGAACACCAGAGGAGGAGAGTGAGGAGAGGAGGAGAGTTAGTGGATCACCAGAGGAGGAGATGATGAAAGATAGAGGTATGGAGAGAGGGAGAGGATGATGCAGATAAGGCAGGGGAGATACAAGTGTAGGAGAGCAGGAGGGTGGGAGGGATATGCTCACAGATCTAGGCACACAAGGTGAAAAAAACGAGGGTCGGGGGCCTTATCCCAAGGAGGGAGGCAGTGGGGATGAGGGACCAGCCCCAAGGAAAGAACAGGGGGGTCATGAACCCCAGGCACAGTTGGGAGGGCAAGAGGTTGTTCCAACGTACAAGGCCATGAATTATACCCCAGAGGAGATGACAATGCTCCTCAGGGAAATCTGTGCCTGCTATAGCATCATACATGGTGGGAAGGAAGTAAAGGACTAGCAAGAAGGCATGTGTCTGGAGTGAGGTTGCTTCAGCTGTTGCTGCATAAAGGGTTGCAAACAGGGATGCAAAGTCTGTGAAACACACATATGATGACAGCCAGATGAAGGTGAAGAGGAAGATGGAAGAGGAGGCCAGAGCAGCCCGTGCAACCGGTGGTGGACCACACGCTGTCATTACATACTGCACATGGGAGCGGACCCTGAAACATTGGATCGAGCCAACGGAAGTGGGCTTTTCAGGACAGCTGGACTCGGGTTTTCTGAGAACCCTGCAATGTGAGTATCATATACACGATCACACCCTCATATGCACACACATGAACCCCACCGACATAGTAAACTGACATACAATAGCACTGTATGCTCTCTAGTTATGACTAAAGATATATGGGGTAGCAATAACCATGTAAATCCAGGAAGCAAACATATCATTATCATAATTGTTATCAATGAAATGTCTGTCCAATACCTGCAGTTAAAACTGATTCTGAGTAGCAGTCGCCATATAGATCAAGATTGATTTGACATCCAAAAGAGAGTACATTTATAGGTGTGTACACTGCAGCATATGTGGATACAGACTCTGACGGACTGCATGTGCATGTCATGTACTAGCCTAACTTGGACCATGTCTTATCTGCATGTTAATAACCATTGCTGAGAATTAGTCACAGATTGGTCACTCTCACACACTGCACAACAGATGCAGCTGAGCATATGTTCTAATGAACTGCAGATGTCACACTGCAGCAGCATTACATATATTGATATGAGCCATGATTGACAATGCTCATGATACAGGTCAATGTTTATCTGCGTAAAACAATCACCACAGTGACCATGATGTCAGGGATATGGAAACACACAGCAAACAATTGTTTAGAGAATCCCAATTCAAACACTATTGTCTTTTCATTTCAGTACCCAGGAGGCCTAGCCCACCCACAAAGGCACATGCAGAGGCTCCACAGGAAGAGGAACCACATACACCCCAGGTTGAGGAAGGAAAAACATTCCAGAGGGCCCACGACTGTCACAGGAAGCTGGCCCACCAGCAGCAAGATGGCCACCCATATCACCAGTGTGGGATTACACAACATGGGCTACAACATCGCCATGGCAGACACCATTGCCCCAGCAGACACCAACATCATCGCCACGGCTGACACCAACACCATTGCTACCCGCACCTCTGTCATCACCATCCCCACCGGCACCCCTGTCATCACCACAGAAGATCGAAAGTCCCGGCATGTCCACTGACAGACCTCATACCCCCTCACCAGCCACTTTGAGGGAGCTCATGCATAAGATTCACAGGAAGGACGAAAGCTATTACAACATAATGGAAAACCTGGCACTCCAGCTGGAAAGGCAGAATGATATCACAACCTCTCTTGTTGACAGCATCAGATTCTATGTGGAGGCACAATCGAAGGATGGAGAGGTATGAGCAAAGGCAAACAGGAACAGACAAGGCCAGCGAACACTCATTGAGTGGGTATTCAAATTGGTGGAAGGCCAGGTCATATCTCTCCAGCCTTTGGTTTCACAGGCTCCACTGCCATCACATCCTGAGCGGTGGCCTCCTCATCTCACACATTACCACCAACGCCAGCTGCTTTACAGCCACACCAGGTGGATGCACCCCTCACTCCAACACCTCCTCAACGTGGTATAGGTAGGAGGAGTGCAGGCAAGGAATGTGGGGGACCAGTGCTGAGAAAGAGGAGGTAGACGAGAACATTGCCTAAATTCTCCTCATCAACACTCCTCAATGAATATTAATTAGTATAAATGTTGACATAGTATTGCCTTGTGCACATATGGTTATATTAAATATTTCAGCAATTGATGTTCAATGTGGTCTGCCATTGAGATGACGTGCTGAAGTCAATACAAACAGTCTTCTAATTGATATCTGGCTCTTGTCTCTGTAGGACTTAATAGCCCAATCTCACGATCCATGAAGGCATGTTCTGTTTTCCAGATTCTGATAATCTATTTAGTATTATTCCTTAATATATGAAAACACATTGTGTGTGGAATTGATTTGTATGACATTATAGATAATTTATTGCATCTGTTCAATTGAGCAGTTGATAACCAAAAGTAAGTGCTATGCGCATTACTGTTTTCTTCGATTAAATGGAGTTATTTCTGATGATCCTTTTTTTCATCAGAATCCGGTTGCAATTGTATAGTGACCACTATGCTTCATTATTATTCTAGACTATGACATTACCCCCTTTAAGTATCCCCTTTTCCCCAAAATTCTCTTGCTCTTCTAGGAACCTCCCACATTACACAAATAATATTAGCCCCTTTAGGTATCCCCTTTTCCCCAATAGCCCCTTGCCATTCCGGGATCCTCCCACACCACACCCATGATAGAAATACGCAGTCTTGTACATTTCTGAGTGTGCTCTGTGTATGAAAAAAAGCTTTGTTTTACCATTATCACTGTGTCATTGTGTTTTCAATGGTTGGGATTTTGGGACAACCACATAGTTACATAGTTACCTATTAATTGAGATTGAAAAAATACTTTTAGTCAATCAAGTTCAACATATTAAGATCTCCTCTAATATGTAATACTCAGATTACTTGTTAATTGATCCAGAGCAAGGCAAACACACAAAAAAAGTGAAACTTAGCCAATCTTCTCAAAAGGGACAAAAAATGAATTCCTTCCTGACCCCAGATACTGGAGATCAGATTCCTCCCTGGATCAATACCCTCTCTCTAATTAACCAGGGTAACCCTGAATGCCATTTTTAATTACAAATACATACATTCCCTTTATAAAGTAATCTATCAAATCTGCTGTCACCACCTCCTTTTATAGAGAATTTCACAGATTAACCACCCTTACTGTGAAGAACCCTTTTCTGTATTTAAGCTGGAATCTTTTTACTTCTAACCTCAAAGGGTGTCCTGCTGTCATTTGAAAACCAAGCTCTTGGCACCAAAATCTCACTTGACAAAGCTTTATACTGACCCTGGATATATTTATGTAATGCAACCATAGCTCCTCTTAGACATAATGTGTCAATTTGAATCTTATCCTATTATCTAGCACATATTCTTTACTTCTCCCTGTTCCCTCGTCTTCTTCCCCTTCCTCCGCTGATAGTTAAAAAAACACACTCTCATGACCGAGCACTCAGGATGTGATGTAACAAAAACACAAAATAAACTCATAAACAGCATTTTCAAAAATGTAGATTTCCCCTTAAAATGTGTTTATGCAGCTATTAATATTGTTAGTTTTGTACATTTGTGGCAATGAAGTCTCTTTTGTGTTGTACTGCTGTGGTCCTTTAATGTACAGTAAGCTCATGATCTTATACTGTGGTCTGTGGATCCTTTTTACCAGTGCACATGTACAAAGCTGGCATGGACTATGCCCTGTTTTATACTCTAAAAAGCAAAGAAGAAATATTATTTATTACTTTGGTAAAAATAATTTTGCTGGAACATTCAGTCCATACCTCACAGAGAATACAATCTCATTTTTTGCACAAGTAACAGGCATATACAATTTTTTCCCAGGGTCACAAGAAGAAAATTTAATTTAGAGGCTTCAGAGGCAGTGTTTTCACCTTGTTTACTCACAATGCAGTTATGACATTTCTTGCAATAGTGATTGTTTGTCTTTATGTAAACAGAGCAACACTGCCGCCTAGTGTTAAAATACATAAATGTCAGCCAGATTCTTTTAGTGTAAATTTCCAGAATATAATACAGCTTCAGTGCAAAATAATTGTTCAAATTTGCTATTCTATTTTGCATTTACAAATGATATTCAATCAGACCATTAGTCTCTGATCTGCATAGTGCAATTTATCTAGATGAAATGATTGCATTTTTTTCTATTAGCTTGAATCATCCAAAAGTTTGCAGTGACTTTAAATCTATTTAATATTACAGGTATTTTATTTTTCATAAAAGGGTTAACGTAATTTATTTTACCAAGTTACTAACACATACAGGTTTTTGTGGAAATTCAAGTAGATGTAATGAGTTTTTTTTGTGTCGTTCAGTAATTTTCGACTCTATGCCCTCATGGACTGTAATACACCATGCACATCTTTATGTCCATGGTCATGCTGATCCACTTGGTTTTCATGGCAGAGGTACAGAATTGAGTTGCCAGTTCCTTTCCAGTGGTTCACAGCATACAGCTCCTGATATTGCAAGGTGGTCTCCCATCCAAGTGCTGACCAGGCCCAACCCTGCTCGGCTTTAGGGCCGTGTGACATCTTGGTTACCTGACTGAAATTGAACCCAGGTTGCAGCGAATACTAACCACTGGACCACTAGGGAACCCATGTAATGAGTACTACAGCATTATTACCTAATCACAACTATTTTACCTTGGATAGCACCCATAAAGAATCACTTTGATCATATATTTTCTTTATTTTTTTTTGAGTAAGAAAAGTTGATAATGGGCAAAAAATTGCCTTTAAATATTTAAACATTATAGGCAATTATTTGTTACTGTGTTACTCTTTTATTGAGATGATTCTTTAAGACACTGCATCAGGAAGGTGTGTCATTATAAACTAAATAACTTTCCATTGAAAGTAATTGCATTGTATCTGCAACATGTTCTTTGTCCTAACAAGAGCTTCATCGTCATCTGCATCTCCTCTCATGTGTGGAAGAAGAACAGCAGGATCCAAAAGGCGTGATTCTTCTGATACATAATTGGTTATGAAAGGTAATAAATTAAAGGTTGTATGATGTTTTTTACTTTTTATAACAGTTTGCCTGGGGGATCAAAACTCTGTGGCCTATCTGATCTGTACGTATCAGGAGAGAACCCACCCTAGTGAGCTACCTCCGTGTCCTGTAATGAATATAGGTCTGCATAAGAAAATATAAAAAATTTCAGGAACACTGCAACAGAGTTCTCTGGTATTTTGGACACATTTCAAAGGTAAAAAAGTAACATATTGTTTGAGGTTGAAAAAAAGACCACGAAGTTCAAAATGTTTGGATCTCATCTGATTCATGTGTTTATGTGTATTAATCAGCAGCCACGTTAAATTCCCCTAACGTGTAAAAACGTAGCCCATAACGTAGTTCGCAAGACTTACAGCTATTAAATTGGCCTCTTAGATCAGCCCACCGATGACTTGCGAGGTAGGGACGAGAAAATCCTAGGGGACATGAGAATTCGACTTGCAAGCTCTGTGAAGCCCGTAACCGCAACGTTCCAATTGCGCTATTAAATAGCATCCACACCACTGGCATTCAACCCCATAACGCACAAATGAAGCCAAGAAGCCAACGAGTGCTAGAGAGGACCGGCAAGGGGGGTAAAGCCCAATCCGAAGCACTTTAATTGCACATATACACACACTACTGTACTGTTATTAAAAGGGAAAGTGATGTTAGGTCTATTAATAGCACAACATTCTCAAGCTCGCAAATCAGCCCCCAAAAATATTTTATTTCATGTTTTATTTCTGTGTTATATTGTTTCCGGCAATCAATGTGTTAATACATATAATGGAACTCGCATGTAATAGAATAGAATATTTACGGCTTTATCAATATTGCATTATATCTGGAATGTGGGTTTCGATCGTAACTCGTAATTGTACCCTGTACCTCCATTTTTCAGTGATGTAATTCTGCCGATCTCTGTTTCCATTGGCTACATCCCAACTCGTAACTACGAGTTTGAATAATTGATCACGTTCACGGCTGCACATCCAACGAGCGAAAAACGGTTTTCGGGTTTGCCTCTCAAGCACGTAACTCGTAGCATGGTCTAATTTAATAGCACCGTAATTCCACAAAATGTCAAGCTCGCAGCCGTTGCAGGTCTCACGTTGCACATACGAGCTTCAAATTTAATGTGGCTACAAAAAATATATATATATATATATATTATTGCTTATCTTTTGAGGAAAAACAAAATGATTTGTGACCTGGACATTTGTAGTCTTCTGACCATCATATGGGTAGCTTCATAACTCGATCTCTTGGTCTATCCTTTAAACAGTCAACTCCAGATATTCAGCTCATTTGTGCCTCCTTAAGCTTCAGCCATACAAGATAGCTTTCAGATTCACGAAGATTTTCATCACTCTGCTCTGGCATGTAAATATTGTGTTTCCCCTTCTGCTTCAGAGACATCAACATCAAAAGGGTCTCTTTCTATATGATTCCTTCAGATACACAGACTTGAGAAAAGTTAAGCCATGTAGGCTGACTCTTTCTTCGGGGCTTGTCTAGCCAAGTGACTGATACTCTCTTCAAAGGCAGAAAATCTTCCATCTCAGTACAGAATATGTGGACATTTGTACATTGAAATCATATAAAGAACTTAGATAATAAGAATGGATCCGTTTACTCTACCCTATCTCCAATAGTTCTCAAGTCTTGAACAGGCCAGTACATCCAGGACACATTCAGCTAAAAATGTTTTTGTTTGTTGGGCCACCAGAGCCATCTGTAAAGCTGCAATGCAGTCATCATTTCAGACATTGATTACACACTAAAACCCAACTGTGTCCTCCTCTCACTAAGCAGGTTTAAACAAATTGTTAGATCCTAACATCACGGTCTACGTCTCTTCTACTTCTGTTTGTTTCATTGCCTCCACCCATTTATAATCTACCGTCCTTGCTTCAGCTCTTTGATTAAATATTTTACTGTTGCACATTGAGTAACAGCGTGCACTAAACCGCTGCATATTACAAAAAGAAAATACAGGTATACCCTGCTTAATGCTACCCCTTATGTCGCTGATTCCTTATAGTGCTCTTTTTCTTGCAATTCCCCTCATAGCGCTAAACCCTGCTATAGCGCTGGTTTTTGGCTGCCAATCCTCTTTTAACACTGTGCCTCTGTTTTTTCTTCACGGGACCCCATTTAACGTTCAGAACTGCACAACAGCTTTAAAAGAGACAAATATGACAGGAGAAAGGAGAAGTGACAGCCTGGATGAACAGGAAGCCCTAGAAAGAGACCAATTCAAGAGACAACTATTCAGAGAGGAGGTACAGAATATTTTTTCATGTTCCCTTGTTTCTCATCCTGTGGTTGTTAATTGTCCAAACATAAATCTACAGTAATTGCTTTCTTTTTGTACTGTATTACAGAAAATGAGTAAGCACAAAGAAGAGCAGCCCGAATTAAAGCACTAAAGCATTTCTCTGGATTTGAAGATGCAGGTGCTGGACCATTTGGAAAAAAGAGAATGCCAAATGGACACAGGAGTGAAGTTAAATTTGCCAAACACCACAATCTGCTCCATCCTTAAAAATAGGGAGAAAATCAATTCTTCTGCAACCACCAGTCCGATATCTTCTAGCAAGAAGATTACCCAATCCAGATTGTATGCCCTGGAGGAAATGGAGAAGCGGCTTTCCATCTGGATTGATGACGAAACAGAGGACAACATGCCGCTCAGTCAGGCCATCATTATGGAGAAGGACAGAAGATTCTATGGTCAAATTCAAAGCCAAAAACCAGATATGTTCGAAAACTTTTTCCCCCAGCAGAGGTTGGTTTGACCGTTTCAAGAGAAGAAACAACTGGTATAACATCAAAATCACAGGAGAAGCAAGGGCTGACATCAAAGCTGCTACAACATTTCCAGCTACTTTAAAAGAGATCACAGAAAGAGACAATTATCCTCCAGAACTGGTGTTCAAGGTTGATGAGACTGGACTGTTCTGGAAGTAAATGCCAAGCCACACCTTCATATTGTGCAAGCAAAAGCGGGCACCATGGTTCAAAGCAGCCAGAGATTGTCTAAACCTTCTTCTGGGTGGTAACTCCACTGGCGATTTCAATATCAAACTATTGCTGGTGTACCATTCCAAAACACCTTGATCCCTGTAGGGCAATTCTACAGTAAAGATTAGATCACCATGGGCATCTTCAAAAACTGGTTCTCTGAATATTTATGTCCTTCCATGTAACACGACTGCATACATAAAGAAATTAAGGCCAAAGCGTTCCTGTTGATCGACAACGCTCCAAGCCACCCTAACAATTTTACTGAGGTTGATTGCTTCATCTCAGTAGAATTTGTTTTCTTGCCACCCAATTCTACTTCACTAATCCAGCCAATGGATAAGGAGGTCATTGCGACTTTCAAGGCCTTTTATCATCACCCCCACAGTTAGCCAGCTCATTGCCAAAATAGACAGCAAACAGCAAGGACAAAGAATTCACAATGGATTTTTGGAAAAGTATACCATCATTCAGGCCATAACTAACATTGATTTGTCCTGGAAGGAAGTGACACAGCAATGTCTGAAATGAGTGTGGAGGAAGTGTGATGCTGTGCCCCCAGAGGCCAGATGAAAGCACTGTAAGATATATCTGCATGTGTGAAGAGGTTAACCACAGTTTAAGACACACTCTGCGGAATGGGTGTGGCTCATATTAGATACCGTTTGATTGAGAGAGACTTACTTGAGAGAGCTGGAGTGTTTGCAAGTTGTGCAAGGCCGCTGCCAATGGCTGGACTGAGAGATGGTGGAACAAAGCAGGAAGCTTTGAGGAGAGAACCTGCAGATGTCAGTTGATAAGAGGAACTGAAAGACCCAGAAGGTGACTACCAAAGAGGGGACCTGCTTTTGAAAGAGAGGCCTTGGATACAGAGCCTGAGAGACAGTATCAACTAAGAGGTGAAAGAGAGAGAGACACATCTGCTGCCTGAAGGACTGTGACATTTATAAGTAAGACAGTGACGGAACCGTAGTTTAGTTATTTAGGGCTTCAATGAGAAGCTAGGTTTTCTTTTTATTTCTGTTCTGTATATTATATTTTGACTAAAAGCAATACAGCCTGTTAAGCCACTGAAAGGCATCCTGGTTCCTCTTTTATAGTGCTGGATTCTAGGGCATGGATTCTGAGCGTGAAAGTGGATCTGTCACAGAAAATATGGCCAGAGCTGTGTGCAGATGTGGAATCAGAACAGACTATGATTACATAGATTTTAGACCTGGTCTTTATGGTTGGCATGGAAAATGTCAATACCCAGGACATTGAGTAGTTGCTGCAAGCTTCAGGCCAGTGCCTTACAAATGAGGACCTCCAACAACTGGCAGAAAGGGGCATTCATAAAGCCCAGGAAAGCAGCAACTCTGAATCAAAACAACTTTCCTCACCAACAGTTTGAGGTCCATCCATGACATTCTAAATTAATTTTTGGCCAATGATCCAGACAGTGGCAGGAGCAGCAATGTGAGATGCATCATTCTTGGGGCAGTGTCTTGACACCAACATCTGCTGGATAACAGTAGAAAGTAAAGACAGATGTCCTTTTTTCCAAAAAACCTGATCCTGAAGTTTCAACATCTGCCATTTAAAGTGGACTAATTAGTTAATGTTTTCTCTTTCTTTAAATTGTATGTAAAGAAAAAGTTTCAGTTTGTATTGTTCTTCTTAGGTTTGCAGTTCTTTAAAAGTTTATATAAAGCCAAACATATGGACATTTCAGTTGCTTTTGTGTATTTTTTCCCATTAGTTCCCCTAACATGATCCTGTTTTATTGCGGTTTCCCTTAGCACACCTATTGACTAGAATCTGGAGTATTGCTTTATGATAAACCAGGTTAAAGATCTGCCCAAAACATTGGCTGCTCCCACTGCAAAATAATTGCATATGATAGTTAATGATTTAAAACTATTTTAGAACCTTCAAAAGAACATACTGAAAATATGAGATTTCAGAGCAGAAGTTAAAAGTACAAAACCTGGTTGTAGTTTTGTTTCAGGCATGCTTCAGCCATGCTTGTTTTAGCCGTGTCCAGATTTCCTGAGTCTTTATATTGATTTTTTACGCAGTGAATGTTATGATTGAGAAAACTGCTGCCCCCCCGGGCATTCTAGCACTGGTGCCTGACATGGTGAATTTGTGGTGATTCATCACATTACATCCAATGAATGACATAGGTTATCCTCTAGAAAGAAAACATAATCATCCTTGCAGGCAAATTATATGATTGTTTGAACCCCCACGTGTTCTTGTGATCCCCAAGATTCACAAGCCCTTTTATCCCCTTTTCACAATTGTTTTAGCTCCTTATCTTTATGTCACATGAGTCAGCACTAGGACAATAAGCTAGGACACTACTGAAAGCCAGCCTCATTCATGTGGATAAATAATAATAATATTTATTATTATTATTACTCCTATTAGTATTCTTTATTTATAAAATAATAAAAAATTGCATTTTCTTATAGTAAGCTAACATTGACATTTGCAATTTTAACTGTCAGTCAGCTCTTCTGATCTATCCACAAAAAAAACATATCTCTTGTTACTTAAAGATCATCACCAATAAGTACTGATTGCCCCTTCCTGGGAGATGCACGCCTTTTGCATAATAATAGATTGGGTCAGCAGTTTCCTCTAACAGAACATGTTTGAAACATAAACAAACTGAAACATAAACAAATTGAAATTGAAATGCATTGTTATGCAAATTACCTGCTTCTACCCTTTCTAGTCAGGTGCCATAAGCAAGATCTTTTGTGGGGGAGGTGGGTTCTTGGCTTTCCTCAAGAATAGTATTATTATTATTATTATTACTAGCGACTTGCCAATCAAAAATTACGACAATAAAATTTGAAGCGTTGCAATCAGTTTGCCACGCAATGCGAGGCTCTTCCCCCCTCTACTTTACCGTCCTCGCGATGAGTGCCTTCGGCTTTGCCGCTCATCGCCGGCCTTTGCATGCGATGCACGCAAGCCCGTAACTTTAGCACTCATTGCGGGCCTCACAGGGGCATCTCTTTCGCCCCTCTTCCTCCCCTGTTTCTCCCCCCCCCATCTCCTTCCCCTTTGTCTCTTCCCCTTCTCCCTTCCCTCTCTCATTTGCGGGCTTAGCGGCATTAAACCTGTAACTTTTTTTTTTTTAAGCCTGCAAGACTTGAAGCTTTAATCGGTATTGCTCCAAGCAAGTTTAACGCCGCCATTTTTGTTGGGAGGTTGCCCTGTCTTACCCATAACTTTCTGGCCTTGCGCCTCTCGATGAGCTTATTGTGCATGCGCAAGGCAGTATCTTTTTAATTTGCTTGACGACAACTCGCAATTACCACAACTATTATATGTGACTATTATCTTTATTTGTAACACGCCATCATCAAGCATTGAACAAAGGGTATGTACAAGGTAAAACAAAATTCACATTGCAAGAGTGGAGAGCCCTGTCTTAGTTTAGAATCTAGTGAGCACTAAAGCACCTTACAAGATTGAAAACTCACAAATTTAGAATCTAATGGATAACAATATAGCATGCTCCTGCTCCTCTTATTTTAGAGTCCCCAGCATGGCCAGCAAGGATTCCACCTTCTCAGCCTTGCCCTTGCGTGTAAAAGGAATTATGCTGTATGTTAAATAGGCAAGTCTTTTTTTATTTGTTATGATCATTGGCTCCACCTCTCAGCACGCAATGTGAGGGAGAGACAAATAGAGGCAGATAAGCCAAGTAGAGAAAGAAAAGGGATGAAGATAGGGAGAGGATTTAGGGTGAGGAGGGGAAAGAGAGAAGGAAGAAGAGAGCAATTGAAGTGGAAGTAAGAAAGTAAAGGAAGAGAGAGAAACGGGAAGTGAGAAGAGGAAAAGAGATAAGAGGGTGAGGAAGAGGAGAGCAGAAAGAGGAGAGGGGAAGACAAGGAAGACAGAGAAAATGAGGACAAAGGGAAAGAGAAAAATGAAAGAGAAGGTATGGTGATGGAGATGGGGGGGGGGGGGGGGGAATGAGAGTGGCATGAGATGGTGCCGCACAAAGCCATCCTCACTTTTCCATGTGCTTGTGTGTCCAGGGCGGCTCTAAGGAGTTTTTGCCTAGGGGTGCCAGATATGTAAAGCCAACTTAATTGTTGGGCTACTATTCTACACTGTTGATTTGTGCATTACAAAATTGTTGAGAAAATTAACCAAATAATAACTATCATGTCTAGTAAGATAAGAAAGAAGAGGGTGATGAGACATTTTTAGGTAGCAATGGATGGTTTGACTTAAATCTGAAAGTGCTGCAGCGTGAAATTAAGTGGATACTGAGGCAGTTGCAGCATTTCCTGCAGTTTCAAGTTATTGTAGAGGAAGGTGGGTACCACCATAGCCACTTTGAACTCCTGGGCTTAAGTGATTCATAAGGTAACTAAAATGTAGCTGAAATAGTTTGGGAAACACTACAACAGACTTTTTATGAAATCTGCTTAATGGCCCTTTGTGTACTTCACCATGATTCCATATAGAACATTGCTGCATTATTACTCATTTAAATTACACTATGTACTTTGCAGCTCCGCACATTGCATAGAATTATCATCTGTGAGAGGGAGTGAAGAAAAATTTAGGGATGCATAATTATATAAAGTGTTTTTCTCTCCCTCCTTTTCTTGTATAAAAAAGGCATGTGCAACTCCTAAAGCAATTAGTTAATCCTGAAAAAGAATAACTGGTTATATTAGTGTTTTCAATCTCATTTGTACAGCACTGTGGGGTATGTTTTCATTTTAATAATAAATAATAGTAATATGAGTAGGAATTTAATACTCAACTCTAAATCAGCCACAGTCAAAATAATCCTCAGTCAGCTCAACATGTGGGCACAAATAGGAACTTAATAACGCATAAAGCTTTCACTGAGAAAACATATAAAATAAAGTTTAAACAACCATAAAGCAGTATTAAAAGTTTATGTCTGTATAAAGGAATTATTAAAGTGAAAAAGTGTTGAAAAATGAAAAAATAATCTAGAAATGTTAGTACAATGCTTAGATAAAATAAATGTGTTTGGTCATAAAACACTGCTTCCTTGCTTCCCTGGGTCGTTGGTCATACTGGATCTCGGGTCTTGAAGGGAGAGCGCTTTGATGCCTGGTCATGCAGACAGGAGCAGAAAGGAATTAAGGGGATGGGAACTGCTGTGGGAGTGGTCTTGAAGTTGTTTTGATAGGCCAGTGGCTGGGGAGTGAGCCTTGAGGTGAAGGAAGCCTCTTTGGAAAGAGGTCATCGGGGGTTATTAAGGGGGTCCCACGGTTAATGGAGGTGGTCTTGAGGGAATGGATGCTGTCATGATCCCCCTGACCATCTCTTGGGTTCAGTCATTTTTGTTTTTTAATATGTTTTTTTAAGTTAATTACCCTATGTATGTTAATTAATGTATGTTATGTTGCTTCCCTATGTATGATTGAATTGGGATGTTTGATTCTGTATGTTGCATGTTTGGTTAAATAATTTAGAATGTTGTGTTGTCAGGCTGTAACTGAGAGAGAGTCAGTTAGATTCAGTGAGATATAATAGTGTCTCTGAAAACAAACCAGTCTGAAGGCAAGCTGTGATGCTTTCGACAGGAGAGAAGTGAGGTAACCCAGCTATCAGTGACTCGGAGAAGCTTAATATATATATATACATATAGTAAATAAAAAGTACATCTGTGTTCACATTTGAATGTCTAAAGCAAGTTAAAAAACCTGCTTCCAGCTCAGAGTTCCGAGAAAAACAGTTATTACACTGCATTCTGGGAAGTTGAGCTGGGACACTCAAATATGGCCACAAATGCCTCGCTCTTCATTCCGTAGCCATCACCAAACATGGCTTCCTTTAAGCTTATGCATGCTGTATTACACAGCTTTAATGCAAAGCCAAGGTTGGAATAAACACAGGCTGAGTATCCAATCCATGTACAGCCTTTTCAAGCTTACTGGCTATCATCAGCATGGAGCGGGATCTCAGCCTGTGTTGTGGAAATTATGAGTAGGTAGTTCACCACAACAATCATTTATAATATGGTGGGCAAAAGAGCGATAGAAGCCCTCCAACGTACAGTAGTACAGTAAATAAAAAGTACATCTGTGTTGACATTTGAATGTCTAACGCAAGTTAAAAAACCTGCTTCCAGCTCAGAGTTCCGAGAAAAACAGTTATTACACTGCATTCTGGGAAGTTGAGCTGGGACACTCAAATATGGCCACAAATGCCTCGCTCTTCATTCCGTAGCCATCACCAAACATGGCTTCCTTTAAGCTTATGCATGCTGTATTACACAGCTTTAATGCAAAGCCAAGGTTGGAATAAACACAGGCTGAGTATCCAATCCATGTACAGCTGTTTCAAGCTTACTGGCTATCATCAGCATGGAGCGGGATCTCAGCCTGTGTTGTGGAAATTATGAGTAGGTAGTTCACCACAACAATCATTTATAATATGGTGGGCAAAAGAGCGATAGAATCCCTCCACCGTACAGTAGTACAGTAAATAAAAAGTACATCTGTGTTCACATTTGAATGTCTAAAGCAAGTTAAAAAACCTGTTTCCAGCTCAGATATAATAAGATATATGTGTCAGAGAAAATGGCTGCCCATATCCTGTGCAATTAATGAAGTTTGTATATGCTCCTAATCAAAGGGGAGGAAAGCAAAGTGTGTGTAGGCTCCTAAAAGGGGAGGAAAACTATCTAGAAGATATATGTATATGTCAGCCTTCCTAGAGAAGATAATAATGAAATTGATGTAAAGATGTTATGATGCCTTGCAGATGAAACTTGTCAATAGTAATTTATACAAAATCCAGAAGACACACAAACTATTACAGACTGTAATCAGCTCAAGTTTAAATATACATCTATTGAACTTGTTATGAATTATAACAACAATTAAAGTAGTTCCAGATTTTTATAATGCTGAGCCTGAGTTTATATTATTTTTAAATACTGCATCTGAGTAAGGGCATTTTACAGAGACATCGACTGTCTTGGTGAAGGGATGAAAATAATCTGAAAGGTCTGCTGGGTGAGTTTGGCTACAACAACCTTATCAAGCTCGACTGAAGAAGCAGATTGTAACAGCAGCCGCTTTGGAAAGGGGTCTTGTGTGGGTATAAAGAGGGGATTGTCTTAAACTGTTGTAAACACTTTTACAGATGGTTTAATTGTAATATTGCAGAGGGATACAAAAGGGGATAAAGTAGAAAGGTACATGTGGTATAGGAGGGAGGAGCAGCAATAGGGACAATAATATGTAAAACATTACATTATAAGGTATGCACCACAGTGTCAATGTACACAACTCTGCAATGATGCGTTTTGATCTAAGTCAACAAGGCCCATGCAGGATTGGAGGTAGCAATCTGCAAATCTCCACTCTGCCTCAAGATGGGAAGTCAATGTGTTATGTTCAAGGCCCCACTTACAATTGACATAAGTCATATTCTAGTAGTATATTTAACATTGTGGAATTAATGCTGCAAGTGTAAAATTGCAGCATAAAATAATTAAACTCAATTTCATTAAATAGAAAAAAATCGTAATGTAAGATGTCCAGATCGAAACTTTTTATAAGTGCTGCTGTAATGCCACTGCATTAATCTTTTTTGACAATGGCATTAAAACTGAGATCAGGAGGATAATTATCTTCCTCTACAATGACGTGAAACTGCAGGAAATGCTGCAACTGCCTCAGTATCCACTTAATTTCACGCTGCAGCACTTTCAGATTTAAGTCAAACCACCTCTTGCTACCTAAAAATGTCTCATCACCCTCTTTTTTCTTGTCTTACTAGACATGATAGTTATTATTTGGTTAATTTACTCAACAATTTTGTAATGCACAAATCAACAGTGTAGAATAGTGGCCCAACAATCAAGTTGGCTTTACATATCCGGTAACGTATGTGCTAAAGCTTTCCAAAATGGTGCACAAAGACCTCAAAAGACCTCTCAAACTATCTCAATAACTACAGTACTTTAAGATTACTACAATGTTTTGTGGTAATTGTCTTGTGGGACCCATGGTCATACAAAATGGAACCCAAAGGTTCTATAGAACCAAGATTGGGAAACACTGCTCTATTCAACTTACCACAAAGCTCACAGTGATCAGTGGTTTCCCTCCAGCCAGAAAACCTGAGTAGATTTATATAAATGATATGTTTTCCATTCTATTGAAAGGACTGACTCAATGTTGTGGAACCAACATCTGGGTAAAAGTCTAACTCTCAGTAGGATAAGACTCCTAGAACAAGGAGTAGAAAAGTAATTGATGCACACAACAAATTGGCCCAGAAAAATACTTTATTTCATGTATACTTTTTGTGTTATCTCGATCCCAGCCATCAGTGTGTTAATACATATACTTTAACTTGCATGTGATTTAATATCATATTTACGGCTTAATTAATATTGCATTATAACTGGAATGTGGGTCAGATCGTAAATCGTAATTGAACCCCACAAGACTTTGAAATCCAACTGACATTTTTCTGTGACGCAATTATGATGATCTCTGTTTCTATTGGCTTTTTGTTTCTATTAAAGCTTGACAATCCGACTGCCGAAGAATGGTTTACGGGTTTGCGTCTCCAGCTCGTAGCTTTCAGCCTGTTCTAATTTAATAGCACAGTAACTCGGCCAAATTTCAAGCCCTCTGCCATTGCGAGATTCCCGTTGGAGGTACTGGCTTCGAATTTAATAGGGCTGTAAGTTAGGGCACTGTCATAAATCGGCTGCAGGAGTTTTTTTAGGAGTACACTAAGTACACTAATGTAAATATCCCCCCCCCCCTGCTTTAGGGCACTCAGCCCACAGACATAAATCTTGCCTTAACCACAACAGATTTCTGTGTAGGTAGTAGCCAAATCAAGCTTTACGGATGAAACGCAGCTCTAGGAACCAATAGAAAATGGGAAAATCATGAATATTATGGTGAGTGGGAAGAGTGCAGTAACTAGGTTGCGGCAATGAAACATTAGAGATATATTTATAAAGTAATTGTTTTTTATTTATTAATATATTTTGATATTAAAAACATGTGTAAATTGTATTTATATCTTCAATAAATTAATCTGTGTTTGTTTTGTGTTAAAATATAATATAGTTATAGACAATGCATTAAAGCATTTATTCCTAGGCAACGTGGTTTCGTGACGTGTATTAAACCCATAATTACTGGGTTGTGTGTTACCCTGAATTTTGTATCATGAAATGGGCTTAATACTAGCATATCATCCTTTTTAATTACACATATTTTGATGATGGATTGTTAAGTATCAAATAATGTCCAATGCCATAATTTTGTAGTGCTTTTTGTGCTATAATGTAAATTTAAATGATTCTGAGGGACTCAGCAAGGGTTTGAAAACTACTTGCGAGTTTTCTTTGGTACATGTAAATCTCTATTCTGCTTTTTGGAATTACAGCAGTGCCCTGATTTACGAGTGCTCCACAAAGTCTTATCAACATAGGGTTTGGGAGTATGTCAAGAAGTAACTCGCAATTTATTGTCAGTGCAAAAATCAGTGGAGATTTATGCCTTGCTTTTCTGATTTGTCATGCAGTTCACTTGTAGACCCATAGCAGTTCTATCACAATGTTTTAGAGATGGGGGATTAACATAGCTAGGTAGGATTTACTGTGCTGCTATGGTACTCATAATTGCCTTTGCCGAGATTTACATAGGGCCCTTAGTTTTTTCTTTGTCAAAATACTTGTCATATACAATTATACTTCATTTACTTCCGAGAATTCTCCACAGTAACAGATTTCCACCATTTGAAGTCTATCTTTTTGTTCCTGTTCTCTCTCTTATATTTTGTTTCTCTCCTCTACTTCTCAGAAGAGTGAGTAAATTAATTAATTTTCCATTAATTCTATTGAAAACACTCACAGTTCTTTCTGCATCATTTCCATTGTGCAGATAGAACTTTCCTCTGAATTTAAAGCTTATTTCCATTGCAAGAAGTCGATCAGCAGAAATAAAAAAGATATTTGGCACTGAATCATACTTACATATAAAAATCAATGTATTACAGTTGATATTTTTTACATTACAAATACATTTTCCTTATTTTCAGATGTAGAGTATATTTTACATATATGACTATAGTAGGCAGATGATCTGTAGTCATTTTTTAGATGTGTTTACGTAGAGTTGTAAAACAATACTTTCGGACACATCTTATATACCGTATATACTCGAGTATAAGCCAACCCGAGTATAAGCCGAGGCACCTATTTTACCACAAAATACGGGGTAAAATGAGTGACTCGAGTATAAGCAGAGGGTGGGAAATGTGCTGCCCCCTGTGTCCCTCTTGTGCACTCTATGTCCACCCTCTCTCTCCCATGTCTCTTCTCCCCTCTCCCTTCCCTGTGTCTCTTCCCCCTCTCCATTCCCTGTGTCTCTTCCTCCCTCCCTTATCACCCTCCTCAACCCCCCTCCTCATTCTCAACCTCCCTCCCCAACCCCACTCCTCATCCTCAACCTCCCTCCTCATCCTCAACCTCCCTCCTCAACTCCCTCCTCAACCCCCCATCCTCAACCCCCTCCTCCTCAACCCCCTCCTCAACCTCAACCCCCTCCTCATCCTCAACCCCCCTTCTCATCCTCAACCTCCCTCTTCATCCTCAACCGCCTCCTCAACTTCCCTCCTCATCCTCAACCTCCCTCCTCAACCCCCATCCTCAACCCCCATCCTCAACCCCCCTCCTCAACTCCCTCCTCAAGCCCCTCCTCAACCCCTCCATCCTCATCCTTCCTCCTCAATCCCCCATCCTCATCCCCCTCCTCAACCCTCCCATCCTCAACCCGCTCCTCAACCCCCCTCCTCAACCTCAACCCCCCTCCTCATCCTCAACCTCTCTCCTCATCCTCAACCTCCCTCCTCATCTTCAACCCCCTCCTCAAAATCCCTCCATATCCTCAACCTCCCTCCTCATCCTCCCTCCTCAACCCCCCATCCTCAACCCCCTCCTCAACCCCCCTCCTCAACATCCCTCCTCATCCTCAACCTCCCTCCTCATCCTCCCTCCTCAACCCCAATCCTCAACCCCCTCCTCAACCTCCCTCCTCATCCTGAACCTCCCTCCTCATCCTCCCTCCTCAACCCCCCATCCTCAACCCCCTCCTCAACCTCCCTCCACAAACCCCTCATCAACCTCCCTCCTCAACCCCCCATCCTCATCCTCCCTCCTCAACCCCCCCCATCATCAACCCCCTCCTCAACCTCAACCCCCCTCCTCAACCTCCCTCCTCATCCTGAACCTCCCTCCTCATCCTCCCTCCTCATCCTCAACCTCCCTCCTCATCCTCCCTCCTCAACCCCCCCATCCTCAACCCCCTCCTCAACCTCCCTCCTCAACCCCCCATCATCATCCACCCTCCTCAACCCCCTTCCTCAACCTCAACCCCCCTCCTCAACTTCCCTCCTCATCCTCAACCTCCATCCTCAACCCCCCCATCCTCATCACCCCTCCTCAACCTCCCTCCTCAACCCCCCCTCAACCTCCCTCCTCACCCCCCCATCCTCATCCTCAACCCCCCATCCTCATCCTCAACCCCCCCATCCTCAACCCCCTCTTCAACCCCCTCCTCAACCTCAACCCCCCTCCTCAACCTCCCTCCTCAACCCCCCTCCTCATTCCAAACCCCCCTAAATACCTCCCCCTCTCCCATTCCCCTCACTTACCTGCTTCTGCTCTGGCCTCCACTCCTTCTTGACCCGGCGCGCATGTGACGTCACATGCGCGCCACGTCATTAGCATATACAGGGTGCCGGCACCCGGTATATGCTAATGACGTGACTTCACATGCGCGCCACGTCATTAGCAGCCCACAAAAGTTACTGCCATTAAATTGGCCTCTTCCAGCTACCCGCAATCAATTTACGAGCTACAGGCTGAAAATTCCTACGGGCTGTCAAAATCACAACTCCGACCCATCAAAGCCTTTGATCTTTCAAGGCCACAAATGTTACAAATCTCTAAAATCACAAATTGCTATTAAATTGCAACAATTCAACAAGTTTGAAATTTCATTCAAACCCGTAAATGGCAAATGTAGCCAAAATTTCTTCAAGTACCAGAGAGGACTTGCAAGGGGGTTAAACACCTGTTCGTAACACACTGCAAACGCAAATAAAAACACGGGGAAAGTGATGAAAGTCATTAGAATTAATTGCACAAACTTCTCAAGCTTGCAAATATTCAACAAAACCTTTTTTTTTTTAGGTGTATTTTCCGTGTTATATTTATTCTGGCAATCGATGTGTTAATACATATCAGGCCACCCACATGAACTATAACAGTTTCTTCATTCATTTTTATTGATTTTTAAATTGCCAGATTGCGAACCCGATTGTATATCGGTCGTCAAAACACAAATTGATTGACGTTTACATGCCACGTTTTAATGATGTCATGATGGTGGTCTCATTTACTATTGGCTGTTTCTAAATAGTTACTTACACGCTTGCTTAATTGATCATGGTCATGGCCTTAAGTACTATGTACGGTTACATGGTTTACGGTTTTGAGGCTTCGGCTATGTACTTGCGGCCTTGTTCAATTTAATCGATCTGTAACTGAATGAATGAATCTCATGAGTGGACTGTTAATCTGGATGGATATAACCTATTTAGGAAAGATAGGGACAATGGTAAAAGAGGAGGAGGGATTTGTCTATATGTTAAGCCTGAATTTAAGACTATAGTCACAGAAGATATTATTGGTGGAACTAGTGATAATGTTGAATGTTTAGGTAGAGTTAAATGGCATAGGAGCAAAATCTAAAAGAATATTGGTTGGAGTATGTTCTAAACCCCCAAATACAATTGAAAGTGAGGAACTGCAATTATTGTTACAGATTGGAAATGCAGCTAAGCATGGGCAAGTTGTAATAATGGGAGATTTTAACTACCCTAAAATAAACTGGATGAATGAGATCAGCAGTTCAGCTAAAGGGAGCAGGTTCTTAAGTACACTCAGGGATCATTATCTGTCCCAGGTTATATAAATGAGCCCATCTTGGATTTAGTCATTACATATATAGTTGTGAGCAAGCGGGTCGTTGCTAACGCTGCAGGCTCACGTAGCGAGCCCGCAGCCACTGCGGCCCTCGCAAAGCTGACAAGGAGCACTGAAGGCACTCCTTCCAGCAACTGTGGACATTAGGCCTGCAAATGCGGACCCTCGCGATGCGAGGGCCGCATTTGCGGAGGGGGAGGCTCCCACGTCGACCGCAAAATTTACGGACTTAGCATCCACAAATACGAGCCGTGGAACTTTACGACCTTACAGCCCAAGCCCTGCACACATGAAAACATTAAAAACACTATAAATACACACAATAAACACATACAAACCTTACCCACAGCAAGGGGGACACCCTGGACCTCTGCAAGTGAAGTTACACCTCAATTTAAGATTAAATTCAAGAGTTTAGACACACGAAAATCCCCCAAGCAAGAGAAAAAATGGCTGCCCAAAAAAACGAAAACGAGGCTACAGGACCCTAAACACGAAAAACACCACGACACACATACGGATTTTCCGGAAAAGCCGTACGAGGTCCAAAATACACTATTAACAAGGACGCAAAAATATGACCATAATGCCCGACCCGCGCGCACATGAAAACAATAGAAACACAATAAATACATACACCAAATACATAAAAACCTTACCCACACCAATGGGCACCCAGGACCTCTGCAACTGAAGTTACACCTGAATTTAAGTCCAAATTCAACATCCCCTAAGCAAGAGGAAAAATGGCTGCCGAAAAAATCCAAAACGAGGCTACAGGACCCTAAGCACACAAAACACCACAAAGCACATACCGATTTTCCAAAAAAGCCGTACGAGGTCCAAGATACACTATTAACAAGGACGCTAAATCATCCACAGACGCGTACCACATACACATTGGCCGCCATTTTACAACACTCACTTACGCAATGCGGAAGTACACAGCTACCCTAACGGATTCTCCTCGCGCACGCACACTATTTACGCTACACACTGCACACATTGCTGACACTTACACATCAGCTCCACAACAGTGAAAACCAACATTGTATGCTGCAGCAACATCAATCAGCTCTTCAACACAATGCTTCCTGCATATATTAATTCAAAATAGGTAAAGTATATTCATTTATTAATTTATTAATTATTTCATTAGCATACAAAAAACGACTGCCACCGCTGCTCATACCACACAAACAACCTTCGGCGCTCATTGCAAGGCTGTTTGTTGTTTGTGTTGTATGAGCAGCGGTGGCGGTCGTTTTTTGGATCTCGGAACACCAACAAAATTAATGTCTTAACCAAACACCATTACCTGCCTTACAATCTTATTGCCGTCATTTTTTGACGGGCAAGTCGCTAGTCACAAATAATATTGATATAGTAGCAAATGTTGAAATAGGGAAACCTTTGGGAAACAGTGATCACAACACATTTGAGATTGAATAAAAAAAAAAAAACGGTAAAGGGCCAACAAAAACTTTCAATTTTAAAAGGGCAGATTTTAATGGTCTAAGGGCAGCAATACAAAGTATAAAATGGGACAGAGAACTGACAGGTAAAAATACTGAACATAAATGGACAACGTTCAAATCCTTACTAAATATACATACTTATCACCATATACCATGTGGAAATAAAAGTGAAAGGAGTAAATCACAGTCCATGTGGCTTAACAATGATTTAAAGATGAAGATGATGAGTAAAAAAACAGGCATTAAAATTATGCCAAACAAACCTAATTAGTTTCTATGAGGAGGTTAGTAGGAACTTGGATCCAGGCAACTACATGGGAGAATACTGAGCAAACTAATGGAAAAAGGAGTTACAGTTAATATTTGCTCATGGATTGAGAGATGGCTAATATACAGGAAGCAAAGGGTTATGGTAAATGGAACATACTCAGATTTGACTAATGTGGTAAGTGGGGTTCCTCAGGGTTCAGTATTAGGTCCTATCCTTTTTAAAATGTTTATTAATGACTTAGAAGTGGGACTGGAAAGTAGTGTCTCCATTTTTGCTGATGACTAAGTTGTGCAAGATAATTAAATCAGACAATGATGTACGTTCTCTCCAAAGGGATTTGCATAAATTAAAGAAATGGGCAACTAAATGCCAGATGAGATTTTATACAAATAAATGTAAATTTATGCATCTTGGAAAGAAAAATAGCCATGCAATTTATAACCTTAATGGAGCAAATCTAGGATTATCAGATAATGAAAGGGATTTGAGAGTGCTTGTGGACAACCACCTAGGTAACAGTGAACAAAGCCAAGCAGCAGTAAGTATTAGCATGTATTAAGAAGGGTATAGAAGCAAGGGAAGCAAATATAATTCTCCCACTATAAAAATCCCTAGTAAGCCCTCATTTGGAATATGGAGTACAATTTTGGGCACCACTACATAAAAATGACATTTTAGAGTTGGAAAAAGTACAGAGAATGGCAACAAAACTAATAAGGGGAATGGAGGGGCTAAGTTATGAAGAAAGACTAACCAAATTAAACTTCCTCTAGCAAACATGCGTATAAGAGGGAATATGATTACCCTATATAAATACACCCAGGGTCAGTATAAAGATTTGTGCCAAGAGGTTTTCAACTGACAAGAGGACATCCTTTGAGATTAGAAGTAAAGAGATTCCACCTTAAAGAAAGAAAAGGGTTCTTCACAGTAAGGGTTGTTAATCTGTGAAATTCTCTATCAAAGGAGGTGGTGACAGCGGATTTAATAGATAACTTTAAAAAAGCATTGGATATATTTTTAAATAAAAAGGGCATTCAGGGTTACCCTGGATAATTAGAGAGGGAGTATAGATCCAGGGAGGAGTCAGATCGCCAGTATCTAGGGCGAGGAAGGAATTTTATATATTTTTCCCCCTTTTGAGACAATTAGCAAAGTTTCACCGGGGTTTTTATTTATTTGCCTTCTTCTGGATCAATTAACAATTAACAATGAATCTGCATATTGCAGATGAGAGGAGATCTAAAAAGGTTGAACTTGATAGACTAATTTTTTTTTTTTTAACCTTGATTACTATGTAACTACTTAACTATGTAACTGTTGCAAATGTCAGACTTACAGGCAATTAATGAGGCCCTATGTCAACTTGAGCTTGAGTGGGTGGAGTAAGCAGCACAGGAATTTGGTAAAATAATTGTTTAAAATTATACTGGATATTTCTTTGCACATCTATAAAAAGTTTAATATGTATTTACAAAATAGACCTCCCCTACCCTAGTTAAAAGACAAGTAAAAACTCTCAACTAATTTAGATTTATATATAAAATATACAATCATTAATTTGATGGTACCTTACGCTGTCCTTGTCTGTCCTGCTAGCCAGGGCAATTTCCAGAAACTAATGTGATCCAGTGACAGGAGTCTCAATCGGGGGGCTGTCCCCTGAAAACAGGCATGTCTGGTCCCCCTAGACTATAGGTATCCAATGCAATGGTGAGCATGTTCACTTGCCATGGTAAATGTGTGTTTAGCCTGTAAATAGGACAAGCACGGATGGCTGACTTCACCCAAATGTACTATGATGGCAAGTAGAAAAAAAGGTATCTCCTTTGATTTATCAAAAATATATATTAAAAGCCTAAAAAACATATCCATTCTTTAATCGAACTGTAAGAAATACCATAAAATACCATATGCTCACTAAAAAAGTTTTTTTTAAATAGTTAGTTTATTATGCCATTATTTAAGAGCTGTTCAAAGTAGGTTCTGGATAAGTTTAAATATGTGTGCTTTGTGGTTAGAGATTCTTAAGGGGGGGGGGGCTCTCCAAACAGGACTGACAGTAGTACTTTTGGAAGCTGATATAGATAAATTATAGTTTAGTAGCGACTATCAATATAACTCGATCAGGCCACTAGGATATTTTCAAAACAACTGTTATCCAATCAGAAACTGCTGTTCAGTTGCTGCATCAGCTGTGACTCTATACTGATAGAGGTTGCATGGAAGTTAAACAGAACATATGGGCCATTCTGTTGTGTTACATGCAGACTGGATATTGCCAATATAGTCATATTAAATTGGTTTGGTGTCAGTATAGTATAACTAAACTGAGTCATATTAAATTGGTTTGGTGTTTGGTCTCACAATA